>CM049927.1:22823425-23423425 GCA_027405835.1 Asclepias syriaca
CTAGCTAGGCGTTACTAAATCTGGGTAATTGATATCATAAAGCATGACTAATTAATTTAATTTTTTTTCTTGGCATATGACTTTTACAGGATAGTGACGGACATACCAGGCACAACAGATGCTACATTTGGTAAGTTTAATTTACTTAAAAAAATGGCCTTATACAACAATTTTAGTTCATACGGGATTTGTAAAAACAGGAAAATTTGTTAATGATTGCAGGGAGAGAATTGGTGAGCTACGAAATACCGAGGCCGAATATTGGGATACACAGGTTTGTGTTTGTACTGTTCAAGCAAAAACGAAGGCAGACAGTGAATCAATTACCTGATTCAAGGGATCAGTTCAATACTAGAAGTTTTGCAGCTGAGAATAACCTTGGTGAACCTGTTGCAGCTGTCTTCTTTAATGCACAGAGAGAGACAGCAGCTAGAAGACGCTAGCTATATATATATATATATATATATATAATATTATATTATATATATATATTATGTATGCAAGTAGATCAAGAAGTAATGATTTGCAGATGGTTTAAAAATAATAAGAAGAAAGTTTCTATCCTCTTAACTGTCTGTACTTTCAATCTTCTTTCTTCCAATGGAAGAAGAATATGGATAAGAACAAATGAAGAAAAAAGTGCACTCTTTTTATTTTCAGTAAGTTATGTACTGTGTGGTCTGTTGGAGCTGTGTGTACCTAGTAATCTCATGTCTGTCTGCAGGGTTGCTAGAGGCCAATAGATTTTATATCTGTACTATATATATATATATATATATGTATGTATTCTTTCTCTTTTTGCTTACTTCCACCCACCATGGAGTGGGATATATATATATATTTCAGTATTGTAATATTTATTTATCATCTGGGATTTTCTCTTGTTACATTTATATTCCTAAGATTTTGTTAAATTGATGCAGGTTCTACTTCAATTTCTTCAAGTTCATTTTAGGGTTTTTGTCTCCATTATTATTATTGTTTTATATATATATATATATATGTGTGTGTGTGTGTGTATGTATGTATTCTTTTCCTCTTTTTGCTTACTTCCACCACGAGGGAGTGGGAGGAAAGGCTGCAAGAAAAGTATCCCATCAGAACATCATTCAAAATATTATCTTTTTTACTCCTATTTATGAATCTGACGACTGCAAGTAACTCTGACTAAAAGAACTAGCTTTAGTTCAAGTCATACTTTCTTAATAAGACAAGTCTGCGTAAAACGATATTTAACCTTTTGTAGAAATGACCTTAGTTGAAGTCAGTCTTTATACTTAGTGATTAGAAATTACATGTCATATATATATATATATATATTATATATATATATAATATATATATATGTGTGGTGTGTGTGTGTGTGTGTGTGTGTGTGTGTGTATGTATACATCTGATTTTATTCAAATATGTACTCTATGGAATTTGTTACAAAAAAAGGGGCATTATTGTGATGAAGAACATGTATCCTGTAAACACACTATACCATTTTCGAGTACGTGTAATAATCGGGCAACCTTAGGAGTTAGGCCCGGTGACTTTCCAAATGTTTTTATCCAGTACAGACAATTTCCTCCCAGGATTGAATTTATAGCATTGGAACTCATGACGTGGAATTAAACACTTCTTCGCTTATGAGTTGTCTTGTACAAGTCACAGTTACTTGAATATCTTTCAATTTTATAGGCATAACTCTATCAAATTTGAACTATAACTATGGAATGGTTTTGAAATTAAAAAAAAAAAAAAAAGATGTGGAATTGCATGATCATCCGCTGTTGAGATTGCATATTTTTCTCCCCTTATTTTTCTCTCAATCAAATATTCATGCATATTTCCATGCTCATTTACAACCATATATTTTGACAACCATATATTATGTTTCCAATTTTGCATTTCTTATATTTTGGCAACCATATATTATGTTTCTAATTTTGTATTTCTTGTATAACCTATTTAGGTATGTATCTTCTTTGTTTATTATATCCGAAAATATACATTGTGAATAAACAAAACCTTTTAAACCATATTCTTTATGATATCAGAGCAGTGATCCAAACTCGAATTCAAAAATCTTTCTCACCATCTCACTGATATGGCAGAAGGTGCAAAACAAAGATCTTGCCAAGACCGATGCTAACTTGCCATATTATCTCCACCCCTCCAACAACTACCTTGATTGGGTCCAAGAGATGGAGAATTTCTTGTTCGCCAAGAACAAGATGGGCTTCATCGATGGAACCATCAAAAGGCCAGAAGCGGACGATGCTAGTTATATGGTATGGATGCGATGCAATGCGATGATTAAAGTGTGGCTTATTACAACAATGGAGAAAGAAATCTGAGGAAGCGTGAAATACGCCATTTCGGCTTCGGATATCTGGAAGGATCTTAAAGAACAATTCGGTAAAGAAAGCGCACCGCAAGCTTATGAATTGAAGCAGGCTATCTCGAACACTAGACAATAAGGGATGACCGTTTCAGCCTATTACACGAAACTGCGTGGATTATGGGATGAGATGCAGTCCTTCTTGCCTGCTCCGGTTTGCAAATGCAATGGATGTGCCTGTGGCATTGAAAAATCTCTTAGAGAACTCAGAGAAAAGGAGCAGATCTATGAGTTTCTTATGGGTCTAGATGGTGAGTTCTCCATCATTAGAACCCAAATATTTGCCACTAAACCAATCCCATCTTTGGGAAATGCATACCATCTCGTTGCCGAAGATGAGCAGCGAAGATCCATAGTCGGCTGGTAGGTGCGAAGATGATCTATAAAGAATAAAAAAAAGAATAAAAAAAACAAAAAAACGCATCAAAGATCTCGGGCCACTGAAGTATTTTCTCGGGATAGAAATCGCTCGAACCAAAGACGGGATAGTGCTAAGTCAATGAAAATACACCCTTGACATCCTTGAAGATAGAGGAATGCTAGGATGTAGACCATGCACCTTCCCAATTGAACAGAATGTGAAACTGGATAAAAGAGAAGAGGGTGTTCATGTCGATGCTAGCAAATATCGAAGACTAATTGGCCGATTGATCTACCTCCAAGCCACGAGACCAGATCTTGCATACTCGATAAGCGTCCTAAGAACACATGGATGCAGCCATGAGAGTCCTTCGCTACCTAAAAGCCACTCTGGGACAAGGTATTTTCTTGTCGAAAGAAGGAGGAATGGATTTGGTAGCATACTGTGATGCGGACTGGATGGGATGCTCACTCACTCGGAGGTCTAGGACAGGATATGTTCTTCCTTTGGGGGGAGCTCCTATCTCATGGAAATCAAAGAAGCAATCAGTCGTTTCTCGCTCCTCGGCTAAGCTGAATATCGCGCCATGGCCAACGCCACTAGTGAAATCCTGTGGATGCGTTGGTTGTTAGAGGGACTAGAAGCAAGACAACATAGGCCTACACCTCTCTTCTGTGATAACAATGCGGCATGACATATTGCTAATAATCCAGTCTTTCACGAACGAACAAAGTACATAGAAATGGACGGTTACTTTGTCAGGGAACGAGTCGAGTCACAGGAAATCAAGCCACTTCACGTTGACACGAAGACACAGATAGTCGATCTTTTCACAAAGGCTTTGGGGGGCAAAACAACCCGAGTTTCTTCTAGTCAAGATGGGCATGCGGAATCTATATGCTCCACCTTGAGGGGGAGTGTTGAGATTGCATATTTCTCTCCCCTTATTTTTCTCTCAATCAAATATCCATGCATATTTTCATGCTCATTTACAGCCATGTATTTTGGTAATTATATATTATGTTTCCAATTTTACATTTCTTGAATTTTGACAATCATATATTATATCGCCTATTTAAGCATGTATCTTATTTGTTTATTATATTCAAAAATATACATTGTGAATAAACAAAACTTTTTGAACCATATTCTTTATCTTATGGAGCTAGAGCATAAAAGGTGGATATGTAGGTAGGTAGGTAGGTGGGAGAAGTGCACTTTTAACTAAAAAATGTTGTCCCCCTTCTCCTGGCCTGAAAGATTCTACTGACTGATACGCAACAGTAATGGGGTTTGAATCCTTGAGCACAGTCTTACAGTGGAATACACGGCTGATTCCTTATATATATATATAGAAATTAAAACGGGACAAACAACACGAGGTATATAATCCAAAAACAAAACCTACTACTACAAGTATAGGCCGGCTGTCCTAAAACTCCCACATATGCAAACATACACACTTCCTTTGCTAAATTACTAATATAGACATATGTCATATAATATAAAATATATGTAATTAATTTCATGTTTAATTAATTAAAAACTAAATGTATCATCACCATTTCAGGCTGCTTTTGTTTTATTGTATTGGGAAGCAAAGAAATGAAAAGAAGGAAAGACGGCGCCCATGAATTCCTCGGCCACCAAAAGAGTAGGTGGCCACGGGATCAAGGCATTAGCGGTAGTACTACTGCCACTTGGAACAGCACTTGAAACCTGGACGACCGGTAGCAAACAATTAGCCAGGAGAGTATTATTACTACTACTATTAACGTTGTTGTTGTTGTTGTTGTCGGGAATTGCCGGCGTAACATCATAGCTTTCCCAGTACAGTGGCTGCGGGATTTCACTTACTGCCTCCAAATCGATCTCGAAAAATTCTTCTTCTTCTTCTTCTTCGGCTGATGTTCCTGCAGCATCTTTTAGATTCAGAGACATGATATAGATGAATTCTTGTGAATGCCTATATTGTCTAAGCAATTATATATATATATATGTATATATAAGTGTGTGTTGTGGCTGTATATATATATATATATGGTTTTAAGGTTGTTGGTTTTGTTGGAAGGTAGACTGTGGAACATCTTCAACAAATCTACAAATATTTCCCCACACGAACACATCAAGGATCTATCCATGGATATATATATATATATATATATATATATATATATATATATATATATATTTAATATTGTTTCAATAGTACGTGAACTGGCAAACAAAATTAAGGTCAGCCAAGGTAGAGGTAACTACCTCAACGGATCATGAGACAATTTTGCACATTCTTCTGAATATATATATATATATATATATATATATATATATATAATAAGTCATGGGGAATTTTGGTAAGAAAAAATCTTTAATGTTTAATTTTTCATTTTAAATATAATTATAATATTTATATACTATGGATTCAAATGTATTATAATATTTTCGATTAATTTTTTTAATATAGGATGGATACTCAAAAAAAAAAAAACATAACTTGTTAATTTTTATTTTTTTTAAATATAACTTAATTAATATATATATATATATATATCCTAATAATAATAATAGTAAGAGTCATATGTTAATTAACTACGTACGGGAACACTATAGTGTATTTATATGTATAAATAGAAGAGTAGAAAAGAACGAGGTTAGGCACGACTCATGCAGACAAAGAGAAGAGCTTAGGTTTGCCTTCTTTTATAAGAATCTTCGCTTTATAGAAGAAGTCAACTAGTGTTTGCTTTAGTTAGACCAATTCTACTTCCACCCCCTCAACCAAATTTATTCCCAATTTTCAAATCGCAATTTTTTTTCTTTTTTTTATTTAAAATACTTTTATTTTTTTTCTTTTAAAATTATAAATAAAATTATTACTTATTAAACTATAATATTGTAATTTATTATACATGTTCTAGCATACTATTTATTTATTTAAAATAAAAATTTTATTTTATTTTTTAAAAAATAATTAAAGATCACAAATATTAAACATACGACGTGTATATACATATTGTATATTTCTAGTATTAATTTTAAATTTTCTCTTTTCTCTTTTTTTTTTTTAACGTATTATTAAGTATTTGGTTTCTAACGAAATACGTATTTATTTTAAGACAAATAAAAGAAAAAACAACATACAACCATGAAGTCAAAATGGGACAAAAAAAGTACGAAGAATAATAATTTGTACATGGGTCAAATCAATGAGCCCATAATTAAAATTCAGCCCAAAATTTATCAAAAAATGCAGCCCAAAACAGAATGAAAATCTACCCGTAATAGGGATGAGGAAGTAAAATTGGCCCAAATTGTTTGGTTTCTGCTGCGATCTAAAATATTCTCTCACATATAAAAAAAATTTTAATTAATTAAATTAATAATTTTGAATATTATTAATATTGCGTAAATTTCAAGAATATAAACCTCGTCGGAATTAGATTATTATTATAAATATTATTATTTTTAAATTTGAGGATCGATGAACAAGGAAAGAGGGAAAAAGAAAAAGAAAAAGAAAAAGAAAGGGTTTAATAAATCTTTACTTTCCTTGTCCAGTTTTTAAATTTGATGATATAACCAAGTCTGTGAATTCAAGTCTATGCCGAGTAAGATTTATTACTTGTGTATGTTGATAATCGGATGATCTGATGCAGACCCCGGGATCAATGGAACAAGAAGTAGTAGTTAATGGGGTTTCGAAATCAGTAGCTTGTATAGCATGTGTTGCTATGGCAGTTCTTTATGTTGCTATACTATATGCTCCAACTTTGATTCTCGGATTGCCTCCTTCAACCTCTTATAAATCCTTTTTGGTTCGTCGTTTTATATGCGCTGCTATCGCTTCCGGCGTCTCTGTTATCTCCTCCGCGTTCATACTCTCAGTAAGCCCTTTTTATTTTGCCATCTGCGGTTTTTTTTAGGTGATTGAGCATCAAAGACATTATAATAAATAAAGTGCAAGAAAATTTAATTGGGTTCTTGAATTTAAGTTAACCCTGCGAATCAAGGGTGAGAATTTAAAGTTCCAGTTGTTGTGGGATATTTGTACAGAATTTATTAGTCTCTACTTGACCACTGTATCTTCCCTTCAAATTCTGGACCTAAAATTATTAAGCTTGTCCTTTATGGTTGTATTATTCAATAAGCTCAACTGAAGCATGAAACGAACTATTTAGTAATCCAATAAAACCTATGAATGTTTGGCATTTTGGTATAATGAAATCTTTTCATTTTGATTTTGATTTTTGTAAAGTTCAGCTTATATTGATTGGTATAATTAAATTGTAAGTGTTAAAATTCCAAATAACGCAGGTATCCAATTCTGATTAATAGCCACTTATCTGGTAAATTGCTCGAGATTAACCTCTTCTGAACTTGGTCACTTTCCTTTCTAACTGTACAACTTTTTTATGTAAAGTTTCTAACTTTGTATTTATTTATTTGTGCTAGATAAGGTGGAACGGCCTCGATAGTTTTAGTGCATATGGTGTCAGATTGGATCATATTGTAAGCAATAACTCTTTTAAACTTGTTACAAGGCACTATTTTGAATTTAGCTGTAGAATGAAAAAGGATGGCTTATGGCTGAAAATGAAAATTATATTTTCATGAAACAGTGGCAAGCTTTGGTCATTCCTCTTTCCTTGACTTCCCTAATGTACTCTGGATCATTTATCCTGAAGATTTTGCAACTTCTAGATTCATACAAGGAACATCAAAGTTATGGTGGAAATGAATTTGTTGACTATGTAATTGCAGTACCTCAAAGATTTAGTGAGTGGATTTTTTCGATGGCTTCCAATATTTCAGCTTGGCGTAACTATATTGTGGTAAGTATTTGCATTAATCTTTTATTTTCTCCTAATTTAGCAATTTTTCTTTTCTATGTTTTTATGCCATCTTTATTTTCTGGCCTATCATATTTTGATGGTTGATCTTCTTTAGAGTAAGCATTCTTGTCAACTTAGCAGATTATTGCAAATTAATTTATTTAAAGGCTCTCGAAGAACATAAAAACATATGGTTATGGAGATTCTTCTTTCTTTAACAAAGTAAATTAGGTAGCTCAAAGCTCTTTATAGTTAACACAAAAACTACAGCTCGCTCATTGTATTGTGTTTCTCCCATTCTTTTTTCTTTTCATCTGCATTTTTTTTTGGTATGCAAGGTTAGTGAGGAATTATGCGGTCATGGTGGAATATATGGATTGGAAATCAGTTGAAATAGAGTTTAACATTGTAAATACAAAGATTGATTGCAGATGTTATAACGCAAAGTAGATTAAATGAATTTAACTATTCTATTAAACATTCAATAGAAGAATACATCAACCTAGAAATATAATATTGAATTTTGTCACTGAAACTCTACTAAGCAAATAATTAATTATTTAATAAAGGTTTCCTTTTTTTTTTCCTGGTTCACAAATTATTTTCACCTAAGAAGCCCATAATTCTATAATTGCTCTGTGCCTGTGAGTTTTTTAGTATTTTTTATCTTTCTTTTTTTTTTCCTCTCATGAAAGGTTATTCCAATTGGTTTATTTCATTATGAATAATTCCCTTTATTATTTTTTTTGTGAATTTTAATTCTTCTGATTACTTGTACTACTGCTGGTATTGCATATGACAGGCACCAGTTACTGAAGAAGTGGTATTCAGAGCTTGTATGATACCCTTGCTTCTTTGTGGAGGATTTAGTGCTTATACAGCTGTTTTTCTTTGCCCCATACTTTTCAGTCTAGGTATGTGAAAAAATAACTCACGAAACTATATCTAAATTCCTCAATTATTTGGTAATAAAGTAAACTGCTGGGTGAAAGTTTGTCCTTTGGAAAACAAGAAAAATTTTAGCATTTCTACTATGCGGCTAAGAATAAGACTGAATGCATCCTAAGTATGATTTTTCTTGTTGATATTTGACCTTTGCTGGACCTCCTTTTCTTTATACATTTTCCTTTTCGATTTTCTACGACTTCTGAGCAAAACCTGGTTCAGTCTTGCTCTTCTTCAATGTCACCTCTATATTGCTGGATATAGAGAAGCAACATTCTCTTCCATTGATAGGAAAGGTTCATAATTTTAACATATTTCAAAAATTTGTATTTTACTGCCTACGTTCTTCTCAAAGTTTTTTAAATTTTATTTTATTTTATAAGGCTTAATATATTTGAACTGTGAATTTAGCTACATCTTGTTTGCAGCTCATCTAAACCACCTTTTGGAGTGTTATTCCAAGCAAAACTGCAACTTGTTTGGAGCTATGATGAAAGCGGGTATGTGTCTGTACCCTTTTCATTTTTACCTTTTGGGGGTATTTTGACCACATATTTTCCTTCTCTTATATTTGGAAAAGTTTGCTGGTACTCCTGTGCATAAAGGTTCTCGACAACTCTAAGTAAGACAGTGAAATAACTGGAACGTGCATAACTGGAGAATAACAAAAGAACTTGAATGCAGAAATGCAGAAACAATGTGAAGGGAAAATGGAAACATATTTGAAAGAAAAGGTGCAATGCCATGTATATTTTGATAGTATATCTACTCCTATATATGCCCATACAAGAGAAGTTTTTAAGGTTTGCATACGGTTGATCAATTGGTTGAGTATCATGGTATTAGTAGACTTAGAACAAAGGTATTGTAGTACTCTATAATATAGTATATGATATATATTATTGTATTACAAACTGTATTATATGTATATATAATATATATGATACTGGATATTCTATTCTAAATAGTTAATTTTTGGATTGAGTTAAAAAAAAAAGTTTCCTATGATATACTATATAATATAATATCACATTCAAGACCTTCTCAGAACATGGAGCCATAGGCTTGCTATGGTTTTGTTTCAGTGTCGAAACAAAGGCAAGAGTTAGCTAATTACACGTTGTTTAAATTACTTTATATTATAGTACAAAATAAAGCTAAGATTTTTGTTTATATCTGCATGGATTTCATTTTCTCATTCTTTTCAGCTTCTTCTGTCTTTATGTGATTTTTCAGGTTTTCAGCTTCTTTACACTGTGGTCTTTGGATCGTACGCGTCATTTTTGTTTGTTCGAACAGGTTAGTAATTAATACTTACGATTGTCCTTCTAGGGTACCTCTTGGCAATGATATCACCTTTCATCTATAGAGCAATTGAGGTATTCTTCCAGGAGTTCTTATTTTGTATGTTCCATCTTACATCACAGGTCATCTTAGTGGTCCGCTAATCTCACACATGTTTTGCAATTATATGGGCTTACCAGTAATCTTTTCAAGGAGATCAGGTACATTCATGTTACTGCTATTCATTAAAAAGAATCAAATATAATATCATTATTACAACTTCTGTGAAGATGAATACACTTTTGATGAACCTTTTTAAAAACAGGGTTGGTAACTCTGGGATTTATAGTTGGTTTGCTGGGGTTCATGTATCTTCTTTTCCCACTCACAAGCCCACATTTATACAACTACACAACCGATGCTTGCAAATGTTGGAATGCATATTGTAATTGGGATTATTAACCCTATTGTGTGTGTAATCTATTCTGTGAAAGACTTTTTGATGAATTTTCAATAGGAAAAAAAAAAAAAAAAAGGCTACTATTTGAGTTTTATTTGCTTGTGGAGATTATATGATGTTTTTCCAAAGGAGGGAGGGCGTAGGTAGTAATGAATATGGCAAGAAATTTTTTACTCTTAGCAGAAATCATGGCACCACTGCACAAAAACTAATGATAAGTTTGATGTATAACCATAAAAGAAAGAAAGTATTCAAAAAAGCAATGATGGTGGATTAAACCCGGGGCTCAAGACCAGACCAGACCAGACCAGAACAGCTAGTTGGTCTTCTTCATTCAAAGATGAAGGCAAAATCCCATGGTTCAGTTAGCTTAGTAGCTATATATATATATATATATATATATATATGTATGTATGTATGTATGTATGTATGTATGTATGTATGAATACGTGTTTTAGCATAATGGAAATAGAAATGGAAGGATATGATAGAAGAAATGATGTCTAAGATTTCCTTCTGATGTTTAAAGATCTTTGAAGGGATGTATATATATATATTATATATATCACTCAATCGTAGCAAAGATGAACAAAATCTTCTCAGAACAAAAACAATTATAACTGCATATAATATATATATATATAATATTAGTGTGTTGGATTGAACAAGGAGGAGAAGAAGGAAGAAGAAAGAAGAAGTGGTAGTGGAAATTGGAGAGGGCTATATAACCAGTCTCTTTGGGGTCTTTGGCAGGACGTTCCAGTAATCATTGCCAAAACTCTGTCCTCACTCCTCTTCTTTCTAGCTTCCCATTTTGACTTCCTTCCTCATATATATATATATTATAATATATATATATATATATATTTTATCCTTTTGAATCCATTCTTTATTTTATTTATCATACTTTTAAATGTTATATATGTGGTCAAGAAGATATATATATATATATATATATATGTCAACTTGCACTCATGATTTTGGATGAGTAAATAGAAGTAATTATAGTGAGTGAAAAAAAAAAGAAAAAAAAGAATGAAAAGACATAATGTAAATTTCCAAAGGGATTGTTTGTTTTGAGCAATTGATGGTCAACCTTGAGAGAAGACAGAGAAGAGATGCGATGTCATATCCAGAGTGAACAGGGAAGTGATGGATATATATATGATTTTCTTTTCTTTCTTCAAATTCAAACTCATGAGAAATGGAGTCCAAGAGAAAGTAATAAACTTTCATTGACTTTTTTTTTTTTTTTTTTATTCTGAGTCTGCTGGATCTCAATGACGTTACCTCTGATTGGTTCCTCCTCCCGTCAATTTTATTCTTCTGTTTCCTGCTATATTATAGAATAATGAATGAAATCTATCATATTTTTTTTTCTTTACTGTTATAATTTTTAAATGTTTCATATGTACCAGTTTTTAATCATAAATTTAATATAAATTGTAATTATAAAATTTAATACTCCTCAAATTTCAATTATATTAAAATACTGATTAAATATAAAATAGTTTTACAAACAAAATTCAAGAATCAAAGGGCCAGGTTTGGCTGGAAAGGATATCTTTCTTTTTTTTTTTCAATTATACCAATTGAGAACAATTGCTCCGTTTCGAAATATGAATGAACCGATTGATCATTCCCCTTTTTCCTATATATATATATATATATATTTATTTATTTATTTATTTATTTATTTATTTATTTGTAATATTTTTTTTAGATAAATTATCTTACTAACACTTGAACTTTTCGAAAATCTAATTTTTGCACTTTATTTATTTTTGCTTTGAACTGACACTTGAATTATAAAATATCATTTGAACTATAAAATATCATCTCATTTGCCATTCCATCTAAAATATTCGTTTTTAGGGATAATTTTATTTTTTTATAAAATTTTAAAAAATCTTCTTAAATTGGAGAGATTCGATCTTTTGATCGCACAAATGTCAAAATCATATTAAACCACTGAAGCAACTATTAACATGTTAATTTATATAAAACTTATAGTTTATATTGCATACTAGATGATGTCAAAATAAATTTAACATAATTATATTTGTGAACCCCTAAATTTGAATCATAATCGTATAAACAATAAATAAGTATTTACCATTTGGACAAATACAAAAATTTATATTATTTGAAAATTATATTAAATATAAAGATTTTGAAAAAATATTATCCAAACAACACAATTTAAACCAATTGTCTTCGTAGTCATTCCCTTCCTCAAACCTTAAATTTATTTATTTTAAACTTTGAATTCGTTGCAGAATACAAATTTTGAGATTTTTTTACAATGACATTATTACATTATTAGTGTCAGCAATGACATTATATAAAAAAACACTCGAAATTCATGTTCTGCGACGAATTCGAAACAAAAGAGTCAAAGAAGAACTTCAGTGCAAGTTTTGAGAAACGTGACAATAACAAAAACTTTGGTTTGAATTGTGTGATTTGATAATATTTTTTTGAAAATGTTTATATTTTAATATAATTTATATTTAAAATATAAAATGCGTATTTATTATTTTCGTAATTACAATATAAAATATAAGTTCTAGATAATTTTATATATTTATAGTTGTTCCAGTAGGTAAAAATAGTTTATTTAAGCGTGTGGTTGTTGGATCAAATCCATGAGATTACAAAAAAATATTTTTTAAAATTTTAATAATAAAGTGAAATGATAAAATTACTCTTGAAAATAAAACTATAATAATTAAAAAATGTTTATAGTTGTAAAAAAACGAATATGCACATAAAGTGAAATGACAAAATTACATTTAAAAATAAAACTCTAATAATTAAAAAATACTCATAATTGTAAAAATATGAAAATGCCCCTAAGAATTGAATGGAAAATGAAGTTTAACGGAAATTTTGGACCGAAGAACAAAGGAGGTGATATTTTATAGTTGAAGTGTGAGTTCAAAATAAAAACAAATACAGGTGCAAAAGTTAAAGTTTTAAAATTTTTAAATGTTAATAAGATAATTTATCATATTTGTTTTATAAGTAAATTTGTATTAAAATAAAAATTTATAATACAATATATATATATATATATAACTCTATCTAAAATTTCATATTTTCAAATTGTATACACTATCAAAGACGCATCAAAAGATTTTTTAAAAAAACGACATCGTAATTTCTTATATGATGGGTTAAAATTTGAAATTAAATTTATATGATGCTTAATATTTTTGTTTGAAATTATATTTGAAGTGTAAATATTCCTCAACATCACTTATTCACAAAAGAAACATGCAGCTTTAACTAATAAAATTTGTATACATGTTTCTTCAAACCAGATGAATTCAGAGGCAAATTCAAGATTGATGGGAATGTGGGATTTGCAGCAAGTAAAGAGAAGAATTCAAGACGTAGGAAGTAGAAAATGGACTAATATAAATATATATTTATATATATATTGATGGGAATTCTAGCCGTTAAAATTCTACAAATTTTTTTTCTTTGAGCTGCGCAAGGTACATCAATGGCCCTCCAAAAAAGAGATAATTAGTAAGATAATTAAGGATGGAACTATAATATATATATATATATAATGCTACCCTGATGGATGGAGAGCTACCTCTACCATTGTCCTACGTAAGTACTCCAAAAGAAAAGAAAACAAAAGAGGAATTACAGACACTGAAACTGAAGAGGAAGAAGAAGAAAACTAACAAATTTGCCCATCCTATTCTATTTGCAAAAAAGGGAAAAAACAGAGGTGTCCTAAAGTAGTAGGTGCCAAGATGTGTCCTTTCTTTAAATTCTTGTTTTTTTTGTTTTATTTAGGTTTTGGAAGCATTCGAGGAGGACGAGGAAGAACAGAGATTAAGGTCAGGAACAGAGGAAGTTGGACTCTGGTGGCTTTCGTGAGTAAGCCTGCGTTTCAGTTCATTAAGCAATGCCTTGTTCTCTTTGTTCAGAAGCTCTGCTTTTTTCCTAAGTCTCTCGTTTTCTTTCATTATATAACAGTTCTCCAAATACAGCTTTGAGTTCAGCTTCTCCATTATCACACCAATCCCAACAATGCCTGCCTTCACTGATTTTGCACCTGCAAAAAAAATCAACACCCCCTAATTATTTACGTGTATAATTCAAGAAATTGGATGCAAATCAAGAATTTAAATGGTGGGAGTGTGAGTATCTCCAAAACTACACTCATTAAAAATGTCTGCTTTCTGTTGTCTTTGTTGGGAAGATAAGAATAAAGTTGACAACAAAGACAAATTACAGATTTTCACCATTGTTTTCCTACAAATCTTGAATTCAAGACGATAAAAGAAAGCAAATGCATTGGCACTTTTACAAGAAGAACCCACAAAGAAAAAAACAATCCCAAATAAGAAAGGGGAAAAAAAAATCAGCTTTGGTCATGG
The DNA here is from genome assembly GCA_027405835.1 of Asclepias syriaca. NCBI lineage: Eukaryota > Viridiplantae > Streptophyta > Magnoliopsida > Gentianales > Apocynaceae > Asclepias > Asclepias syriaca. The sequence goes on from CM049927.1 coordinate 22,838,100, forward strand.
GTTATAATTCTTTGGAGAAGAAGACAGAGGGAAAGAGGTTTTGGTATGGAAAAAACAGAGGAAGAAACAAAAGTAAGCCATATATTATTCTATGCAAAGAAAAGAAAAAAGAATAAAAAGATTATTATTTTAAGAAAGAGTACAAGAATACCAACAAACCGAAGGTTGCCGAAATGTACCTATTTAAGAAAGTCTTTTTTGTCGACCTTGTGTTCATGAAAGAAAGACAAGAACAGCTAGCATTGGACATATACATATATATATATATGATGAAAGAAAAAAAAAAACTAATAGTAGAAGTGAAAGAGAGACAGAGGAAGTGGGGTCTCTCTCTCTCTCTCTCTTTCTTTATCTTTTCAAAAAAGATTACCTTTTGGTAAGAAGAAGCAGGAGAGCAGCAACTTTGGGCGAGGAAGCTTTTGTGATAGTATAGTAGAAAATTGGATAATATGTATGTATAGATTTCTGCTGAGCAGCAGATTTAATTATATATATATATGTAAAGAAAACAAGAAAAAGGGAGAATAGAATATATAGAAAAGAAGGCGAAGGAGTCTGAAAGGAGGAGGGACAAAGTGAAGTTAAGGTGCAGGTGAATATATATAGTGCAAAAAAAGTAGGAGAGAAGGAAATCTTTGGATCATGGAGGGGGGGGGGGGGGGGGGTGGGGGTGGGGGGACATGCCTTTTCTCTGCTTCTGCCACAACAATCATGCATGTGTAAGCATGGAAGGCGGCTGGTATTAGCAAGGATTTTAATGTTTCTTCACACTTCGGTTTTTCTTTTGACAAAGAAAAAAAAAAAAAAGGAAGAAAAATTTGGGGTTTTATGATGAGTTTTTAAGGGAGGGTGGATGGCGTCATGTGAATGATGGGCTGTCAGTGTGATGAGGAGAGGGTAGTTTCGGTACTTCACTTTTTTTGTTTTTTTATTTTTGGTCTAAATAAAAATATTTATTTTTACTTCTTATTTGAGAAAAGAGAGAGGGGGTAATTTGGGTAAATTGAAAATAAGGGCCGAAATGATGGAAGGGCTCGGCCGTAATAAGATTCGCAATGATGGTTTGGATTGGTCCGAACCGAGGGAGCCCATCATCACGCCTCCTTCCCCATCATCATCGTCATCGATTCTCTTTTGTTTTTTGTTTTGGGTTTTATTGTGTCATTCTTCCTTTCTCCTTTTTTTTTTTTTTTTCATGTCTCCTATAAATTTATAATTAATTTTATTTAATAAAAAACTAATTAATTATCTCTCAAAAAAAAAAAAATTTAAAAGAGGGGAAAGAATAGATAGTTTGGCATCCAATGAGTTTTTTTTGGCAAAATGATGATATGTGGTTACATTACACCTTAAAAAAGAATTCCCATGATGTTTTCCATTGCATCGTGTAATAATAAAACATCATTAACATTTTACTTAATATCATTCTCTTTACCAATTAATTAGGTTTTCCATATCTCTTCATTTCTAGAAATTATGAAGAAAAGAAGTACGAATTGATGTAAAAAAAATTATAAATTTAAAATGTATTACTAAATAAAAAAGATATGTAATATATATATATAATATAGTTACAAAGTTTGAGGTTGGGGAGACAAAAGGTGTTGGCCGAGGATCATTCAAGTGCACATTGTGTACTGAAAGTAACAAAGAAAGGGAAGCAAGACTGCCCCAACGTGCACCCAATTAGCAACATTATTTTGCTTTTGCTTTCTACCCGCTTTATACATATACATATATGTACAAGTAGTAATTCTTCCAACTTCCCTCTAATTATTATTATTAATTTTTTAAAATTTTAAATATTTATAAATAAAGAAATTAAGAGGAGTAATAATAATAATAATAATGTATAATGATTTAAAATAAAATAGGGGTTGAATTTTCCATAAATGTATGGCAGTGAACAAAAGATTTTGCATGGCCAATATGGATTTCATTCATTCAAACATTTTTTCAAACTCAAAAACCACAATCAATTACCTTCTTCTTATTCTTCGTCATCATCATCTTCTATAATTATTATATACTATTTTTATATCTATCCATCTATATTATATATTTCTTTACAGCTCCATAAATTCTACTCCTACTACTAGGCGTATTATTATTATTATTATTATCATTTCATTTTTTTTTTCTTTTTCTTTAAACTCACAAATCGAGAGAGATGATTGCTTTACCCATGGGGGGAGGGAGCCGTGCATTTTTATTGGACATCATTCTCCCTCCATGTGAATATTTCTTTTCTTTTAAAAAAAATAATAAATTTAAATTTCTAATTACGTAGCTAAATATTTTATTAAATTTGTGTGAAATTAAAATCCTAAAAGAAGGAAAAATGGAACCCTAGTTGAAAGTGTGATTACTTTCTGAGGTAATTTTCATCATTTCGCATAATACCAATCCCTGCAGGGCTAATGATGGAATTACATTATTGTAGTTTGTGTGCCTTTTGAACCCTACACGTGATCTTCCCTCCCATTTCATAATTTAATCCCTTCGGGACCACTTTTTATTTTTAAAACAATTTTCATTCAATTACTTGAAAAAATATACACAAAATCAGTTTCATTTACTTATGAATTGGATGATTATGTTTTTCCTTTAATTAATTTGAGTAGAATTTTGCTGTGGAGTTAAAATACGAAAGAAAAAGCCCCAACTTTGGATTAGTGATCAGCTTTTTGGATGTCTACCTTTTCTCAGGCATATTCATTCCTTCCTTGGTTTTCTTCTTCTTCTTTTTTAATTAGTTATTTTGTACGTAAATAAAATGAATAGACTTGCAGAAGAAAATAGAAGGCTGCATTTGAAATGAAATAAGCCCATTGACTTCCATCACGGATTACTACCCCAGACGACCTAGTACAAAAGCATAGAACGCATCCAGTACATACGACCTAACAGGAGCTGCTGTCAATCTATAGCTCAGTAACAAATAAAAAGAATTGGAAAAAGTATATGTAATTCTATATATTGAAAATTTAGTGCAAATTTGTCATCATATATATATATATATATATATTACATTGGTGTCAACAAGAAGAAATAGATGAAAGAGCAGATAACCAGATTGAATCTGCTGCTGCTGCAGCTGATTCATGGTCATCATTCCTAAGCCATGTCCACAGTGCATGGGTTCCATTCACTACCTCCAGTTGCCCATGTCCAAAACTAGCCTCTCTAAATACAGAAATATTTGGCTGTGGATCAATGTACCTGTAATTCAACCAAAAATTAATTTCATCAATATATATATATATATATACATATATAACATCTCTGATTTCCAATACTTACTTGGTTGCTAGACCTTCACGGTTTCCACCATCTCCAATTGTGATATACACCGGTCCACAATTATCAGGTTGTCCCTTGTAAACGCGAGTCTGACCCAAAATAAATTTTACCAATTAATGTATATATATATCAATTAGAATATATTAGGGGTAAGAATTGCTTACAAATCGCTCATAAGCATGGACATGACCGGCGAATACCATATCAACACGAGCTTGGTAAATTAAATCTTCGAAGAAAGCTTTCATTTGCACCGATTCATATTCCCCTTGATGAGCAGTATTAGAATTGTACCACGGTGCGTGCACAAATACAAAGATCCACGGCGTTTTTTTCCTGTCCACTTTTTTTAAATCAGATTGAAGCCATTTATACTGATCAGAGGTGGGATCGAAATCGGTGTACGAACCCAACATTACGACGTGAATTCCGCCGCCGGCGACATCGAAGGAATAGTACGAATTAGAATTGGAACCGCTCTCCTCGTACGGCATCCGCCATCTTGCGTTGTAAGCCGTGAAGGAATGTGGGTGTAGGACAGGGATTTTTTCTACCTCGTGATTTCCTTGTATTACCATCCATGGTCTTTCACTTGCTAGGGGTGAAACCAATCTACCAAATGAATCCCATAATTCTTGAATTGTATCGGCGTATGATAAATCCCCCGGTAATAGTAACATGTCGTAATCTGATTTTGAGATGTGTTCCAGAGTTGATTTTGTCCAGTCGGTTTGTCCGAGGTCACCTACAAATTAAAGAGAAATACAAAACTCAAACGCTTATTAATTACATCCTACTTTTTTTTTCTTTTTTTTTTTTGTGGATAAACGTTACCGGAAATGGCAAATTTAACGGGAAATTGTGAAGGTGGGGTTTTGAAGCTGAATTCGGGACTGGAAGGTGAGCCACAGCGGTAATAGTAGACTGTGTTTGGAGTCAAGGGTCCGATGACTACGTCATGTATTTCACCGGAATTATAGGCTAGGTAGCGGTAGGAAGTGGTGGTTCCGGTGGCTGAAAACCCGTAGGATCCAGAAGAAGTACCGTATTCGACGGTAGATGGGCTCGGGTCAGTAGTAATCCATGAAATTCTCATCTTATCATTGCCAACCTTAGATATGTGGACCTGCAAGATGGACATTCATTTTTTTTTATGGGGGAATTCATTTTCAAATCCTTTGATCCAGTGGTCTTTTAGCCCAATTTATTATTGGGCCAAAAAGCCCAATAAGTCAATGGAATATGTTAAAATTACATTCAATGCATGGTACAACTCCCTAAAAATTAAAAATATTTCATAATAAGAGGATATATATATATATTATGCCAGCAGTGCTCCCACAGTATGTAAAAGAAAAAAACTGTCCAAAAGCTTCAAATGTTTCAAACAAAAGAAAACATGGTACCCAAAATTCTGTAATAAAATTTGTTATTTTAAATAATTTTACGTTAAATTTGTCAGATTAAAAGTTACAAATAAGTATTAGCTGTCCAAAAATAAGACAGGATAACAAATTTTATGAATTTAAGATTCTAGAAAATAAAAATAATAATGAAAATGAATTCGGGACCATTCGCACGGATTTGCCTAGAATTTGGAGAAAAATGTATTTATAAACTAAAATAAGCAAATTAGTTCAACCAATTTCTCCTCGGATGCATACTTTGTGCTGAAAATGGCAGAAATCAGGGAAAGGGGAAAAAGGAAAAGAGAAAAAACAACACCAGAAAACATATTTAAACGACCTCGTACGAATGACAATCCTAAGAAGAAAAAAAATCATCTAAAAAATGATAGACCGGCCGGCGGGCAATCATGGTGCAATTAACGGAGGAAAAAAAAAAAAAAAACAGAATATATGTACCTGTTCTGGGGATACGGAAGTGAGATCTTGGGAGCGAGAAACGAAGATGGTTTTTCCTGCCGGCGGACGATTATAGGAGAATGCAATATCAAAAGCTCCGGTCAGTACCAAAGCCAGCAATGCTACCACCACCGGTAGCCGGTTAACAGCCATGAAAATCGATGTTTGTGTAGACAGAAAATTTAATAGAAATGATCCTCTGAGGACCCCTTTTTTTTTCTTTTGGGGTTTTTTTAATACTTCTCTCCCAACTAATTCTAATAAATAGTCCGACGTTAGAGAAGGAAAAAAATAATAATTGTTTTTTTCAGTTTGTCCAAAGGCATTTATTAATTTAATATTTTTTATAAATTCGTGACTTGCCTATATTCAATGTATGAAAATTTATTGTTATACATTTATTTTAAAATTTTGTGAAACAAAATATTATAAAATAATAATAACGAAAAAGAAAAAACATTTGTTAGAAATAAAGACAAATAATTAGTAATCACTTTAACCGTCGTGGAACCCGCGGCAATCTACATGTACGATTTGGCGATACACGTTTCTAATAATAGCAAATCAGGGTGTCATCAGCAACTTCTCTATATATAGATATTAAAATATAATAAAGAAAAAAGAAAATCATTTGTTTTTAGTACGTAATTCCAACCTAAGAACTTAGGACGTTTTTGGTATTCTTTGTTGTGGATAATTTTTGTCTAATTTTCAATAATGTTAAAAACTATCGGAATATTACCATCCACAGAATTAACGCCCTCGACATTTTAATTTTTTTTTCCTTTTTTACGACAATCCCTAATTAACACAATTATCAATGAAAAACTTTATATATATATAAGAAAGTCAACATGTTATGGATGGAATATTGGATATTCCAAGTTGGTTGGATCTTAGACAATAAATAACACGGCACAGCTTGATTTCTCCTTTTTACACTTGGAGGATTTAATGATTGTTTTTCGTTTGTTTTGATCCCTGACTGCGACCTATGTATACGCTAATCCTAATTTGCATAGTCTGAGAATTAATTATAGCTCCGGCCTAAGTCTAATCTCGGACTCAATATCTTGTGCAGAAAGAAATGAAGTTTATTTCTTTTCTTTCAAATGAACACAATTATAGGAGCATTACCTAATTGGAGTTGTCCAATCACGGCCATGACAAGGGATTCACTTCCCATTTCCAGTTCAGTCTTGATTATATAAGATACGTAATTGAGGTTTGACTTGAGACTCACAAATAAAAAATTACAAGCGAATCAATAAGCAAGACATACGAGTTTTCTTCTTCGGCGATCCGACGATTCCGAGAGTTTTTTGTGACGGTTCGGGCTTGGCGACGGGCTGAGAGCGGAACGAGTGGGTCTTGGACGATGTACAACGGGAGCGGGTCTGAGCCGACGACCTCCTATCACCTTTTGGATCTTTTCGTTTTATTCGTTGTTTAGATTTGTTAGATTGTATTTTGTTTTTGTGTCATTTAGTTACAACTTAAAAGTTATTCGTTTATTGTTCGAATTATTGAGTTGTAATTTTTCGATTCGTTCAATTATAATCCGTTACGGCTATTCAAACCGATACTCGATCAACAGTTGTCATAAGAGATAATTGTCCATTGGACTTTGTTTGGCGGATATTTATTTAAGTGTAGTCTTATCCAAAACCAGAATATGTAGAAAGTTAGGACAACTACTTTTGCCAAACTTATCAATTTAGCTACCACCTTACTCATTGAGAGAGCTTCATTATGTTGTATAGATAAGATAGCAGGATGAGATGATAAATTCCAAACAAACATAGTAGACTCTAAAATTCGCATATCTAAGCCCAAAAAGATGTAAAGACAGTTATAGATAATTTCTCAAGATTCTTTGACATCCATGAAATGGAGATCCTGGTATGATCATTTAAGATGTCTACATAGCAACCGCCAATAATTCCGCATCTGTTACCTCCTTCAACAGATAATCTCCCTCCACAGTGACAACACCGGCAGCCATGGGGCTTTAAATACCTGAATTCTCTTACCATTTCCAATACACCATATTAGACCTTGTTTTAACAATTCTCTCAGTCCATAAAAATGATGCTTTGTTGCCCACCCCAACATTCAACAAATCTTTTTCTTTGTTACTAAATACTTGTGTTTATATTATTTTTCACATAACTTTATCTTTATCATACATATCCATAAAAAGAATTCAAGATTAACGTGTTTAAACCTATTCAACATTTCTAAATCATTTTTCCTCAAAAAGAGTTGAGCAGGTTTGGTCCTTGAAACGAGACTTCTACCGTGGACCTGCACTTTTTATTTTATTTGGGGAGTAAGAGTAGAATCTTGATTACTTAATCTTCAATCTCAAGTAAATTTAATTTAAAGGAAAAGGACAGTTCTGTTAATAAATTTTTTTTTCCAAAAGATTAAAAGTTATAATTAAAAAATTTATATGGAATAATTGGTGAGTTTGGTCCCAAAATTTATGTTTGGCAAGTTTAGTCCCAAAATATATTTTTTTTACTTTTAAGGTCTCAAACATTTTTTTAAGTGAACAATAAAGTCCCTTAGATGAATTCTGTCAAACACCCTAAAAATCTAACGGTTTTTACATTTAGTTAATTAAAAATAATGGTAAAAAAATCATTACATGTAAAAACAAAGAAAAAAAATAAAATAAAATTTAAATAAAGGAATAAAAATATTTTTATATTTAAAATTTTAAATTTTAAAAATAAAAAATCTATAAGAATAGTGAAAATATCAAATTTTTTTGTCAATCTTCTTCTTCTACAAACAATATTTTTATTATTTTTTGACATCTCTAAATAAAGGAAAAAAAAAAGAAAAGACAAAGAGAATCTTTGTAAAAAGAAAAACTTTCTACTGAAATATTTTTGTTGGAGAAAAACTTTCATTATTAATTAAAAAAATGTTCATGTTCTTCTTCTTTTCTTTTTATATATATATATATTTTTTTTTAAAATGTTAGAAAACAAGAAAAATCAGATTTGTATTCGAAGAATTTGATAGATTATTTATTTTTTAAATTTTAAATGTGAAGATATTTTTATGTTTTTTTTTAAATATTATTTTTAGTTTTGTCCTCTTGTAATGACTTTTTATCTTTATTTTAATTAATTAAATTTAAAAACAGTTAAATTTTTAAAATTTTTGACAGAATCCGTGCAATGGGATTTTATTGTTCACTTAAAATAAGTTTGACACATTAAACGTTAGAAAAAATATTTTGAGACTAAGCTTGCCAAACATAAATTTGTTTGGGACCAAAGTCACCAATTATATGCAACTCTTTAAAATTTGAATTCAAATATTTTTTTTTATATGAATTAATTTGAAAAGTGAAATGGACAATGTTGATTAAGATTGGGGTTGGGGGAAGCATTTTTGAATCCTGCGTGTGGCATCTAAAATGGCATATTCTACAGTATATGCTTAAATCTCGCTCTTAATATTTTTAACTGTTGACTTTCACTAAACCTTAAATCAGAAAAAAGAGGAGTCAAAATCATATTAAAAGACAAGTCAATGGATTTTATTTACGTTTTAAATATTAAAAATAGGATTGTTACAATATTCTTCTTTAACATATTTAATATTTTGTTAATCACATGTTACTACCATAATTATTTAGTTAATATAATTTGCATTAATTCGTAATTAAAGAGTCTGACCAAACACATGACATACCATTAAAAAACAATGAAGGATTTTACTTTACGCTAGAGTCCAAGTTAATCTAATTTTTTTTTTTTTAAAAAAACAATAATAAATTTGTTCTAAAATTCAAAATGGAAATCGGGAATGATTTATATATAATTATTCTCCCACAAGATTCCAACCAGAAACGAACATAGAAACATTATACTTACGAAAACAACCTTAATCTTATCTAGGAAGATGGAGAAACTTTTCCTCTTCCTCCTCCTCTCTTTTCTTCCCGAGTATTACCTCCATGCATCGTCGTCCCAATACTCCCGTCCGCCACCCCGGCAACTCATTTTCACCGCCCATAATCGATCACAATCCGACCCTGAACAGGTATATATATATATGTATGTATGTATGTATATAATTATAATACTAATAATGATTTATATATATATATATATATATATATATTTCAGGTGCACGTATCTCTAGTAGGGAAAGATCATATGAGGGTATCATGGATAACCGCAGCTAAACACAACACAAAGTCAATAGTTGAATACGGAAAATCTCCCGGAAATTATGAATCGTCCGCAAAAGGAGAGGACACGTCGTACCATTACTTCTTTTACTCCTCAGGCAAAATCCACCACACCGTTATCGGACCACTTGAACCCAACACCACTTATTACTACCGATGCGGCGGTTCCGGCCCCGAATTCAGTTTCAAAACCCCTCCTTCTACTTTTCTATTTCAATTTGTTATCGTAGGTGAGTCATGCCTTTTTTGTTGCGTGAAAAATGAGAGATTGCAACGGAACTCTGCCCGAAGTTAAGCTGAATTATAGATATATATATTTGCCACATTCACAAGTTTTTCTTTGCTTTACATTGAAGTTGAACCTTTTCCCAGTGCTCCTTTACGATATTCTGTTAGCTACTCGGTTCTTTTCAATTATGCCTCGTTGTGTTTGTTTCTTAAAATAGAAAAATAATATATTATTGTCTTAATTCAAATTAATTTATGGTAACAGGGGATTTGGGACAGACAGAATGGACAGCTTCGACCTTATCGCACGTTGGAGCAACAGACTACGATGTATTACTGTTGCCCGGCGATTTGTCGTACGCCGACACACAGCAGCCACTTTGGGACTCATTCGGACGACTGGTGGAACCCTACGCTAGCAGTAGACCATGGATGGTTACAGAAGGAAACCACGAAACCGAGATTTTCCCTATAATACATCCACACGGATTCAAAGCTTATAATGCCAGGTGGTTAATGCCTTACCAACAAAGCTCATCCAATTCAAACCTGTATTACTCCTTCGACGTCGCCGGCTGTCACGTTATTATGCTCGGATCTTACGTCGACTTCGATCGCGATTCCGATCAGTACACGTGGCTCCAATCTGATATCGCGAGAATTGATCGGGAAATAACTCCTTGGGTGTTTGTACTCGTTCATGCACCCTGGTATAATTCCAACGCTGCTCATAAAGGTGAAGGAGAAAGCATGAGGAAAGCCATGGAAGATTTGCTTTACAATGCTCGAGTTGATGCTGTATTCTCCGGCCATGTTCACGCTTATGAACGCTTCGTAAGTCACGTTTATTTCATTATTTCCCAGAAATTAAAAATAACGTACAAATTAAAAATAAAAATAAAATTATATACACGCAGACTAGAGTGTTCGATAATAGGGCGGATCCTTGTGGCCCTGTATATTTGACCATTGGTGACGGAGGAAACAGAGAAGGGCTAGCTTTGATGTAAGTACTAATTATATATATATATATATAGTGTATGTATATTCTTGAGATTGAAATATGAATGAATTAATTTAGGTTTGAGAAGCCGAGTCCGTCAATATCAGTTTTCCGAGAGGCGAGTTTTGGGCATGGGAGGCTTAGAGTGCAGAATAAGACGCATGCGCATTGGTCATGGCACAGAAACGAGGATTCCAATTCGGCATTAGCGGATGAATTGTGGTTGGAAAGTTTAAGCTCTAAGGAATCTTGCGGGAAAGGGAAAGTGATTACAGGGTCACGTGAGAAGGATGAACTTTGACTTGAAGTACACGCATTGCAGGCAAACGTAGGTCCGCTGACAACTCGGTTACTCATGTAATGTCACTTACTCATTTTTTTGTCCAGCTTGTCTTAAACGGTTTGTATTCATCTTTTTTGCGTGTTTGGTTTAGTTTCGTATTTACCTTAATTGTAACAAAATTGTTTTTATATATATAGATAACTTTTGTATTGTCCGATTTTCTTTATAATTGATTTAGTATGCACAACAAAAAAAAGGAAGATATACATTAATAAAAATAATTAATTTTATAATGAATACTGTTATTATCATTAAATAACTTGTAAATTTTAGATATATTTTTTTAAAAATTTATTATTATTATTATTATTATTATTATTATTTGAAGAAATGCTAGTGTGAAGCGGATCTGACATGTGAACTCAAAAGAGTTCAGCTATGTTGTCTCTCATTCATGTTTTGGACTCTATATTCCCTTAGATATTTCTTCTTTTGGATTAGATTTTTCTTTTTTCCCGTTGTGGGGAAAAAAATCACAATAATCTCTTTATTTAAAAAAGAAAAACAAACAAACAAGAATTGACGCTAGATATTTCTTACATTATATATACCACTTAATTGTTTTTAATTAAATGTATTTTTATCATTATTATATAATTTTTAATTATTTTAAAATCATAAATCAAACGTTAAATTAAGTCTTATGGACATATATATTACTTATTAAATACAAATATTAATATATATAAAAATAATAATAAATTAATGAAAAAATGAAATATATAATACTATTAAGATAATGTATAATTTTAATAAGAAAAACACATGTTTTGCTAATAAAATATAAATTTATTAGATATCCTTCAAAAAGGAGTAAGCAAATAATTATTTTAATTATTCTTATCCCTATATTATTTTAAAAAAAATCCCACGTACTTAAATTAATAATAAATATTTAAATTTATTTGTAAATAATGCATTATTCTCATACTAAACACTAAAAAACATTAATTAACATTAAAAAAAATTTAAATTTATTTTGTATTTTAAATATTACCTAACTCTTACTTCAATTTTCTATTATTGTAAAAGCTAAATTGGCATAAATAGTCACTAAACTATGGAGGTTTAGTGACATTGATCCCAAATTAGTTTTTTTGGTGAAATTAGTTCTCGAACTGTAAAAAAATTATAACATTAGTCATTTAGTTAAACAAAAAAAATTAAAAATATTTATGTCACTATACTATTTAAATATATTTATTATATATTTTGCACTATAAATATTTGGTGACATTGGTCCTCAAATTATCAAAAAATTATAACATTAGTTCTTTCTTTAAAAATTCAAAATATTTATATCACTATTTAAATATATTTAATAATATATAATATATATACATACAATATCATTTCATGTTTTATTCCTTTTCGTCTTTCTCCTCTTTCTTTTTTTCTTTTTTTTTCCAATAAATAAAAAGTTTTGGAAAATTAATTGGTATAGATAATAAAAAATTAAATAATACTTTTTTAATTTTTCAAATGAAAAGAATATAAAGAAGAAGAAAAGATAAAAATAAAGAAAAAAAAATATGAGAATGATATTAAAATATTATTTGAATGTATATGTATATAAATTATATATATTAAGTATATTTAAATCATGTAATAATATAAATATATTTGAAAGTTTTTTTACTTAACAAAGAATTTTTAATGAAATGAGCAATATCATAATTTTTTTATAATTTGGGGGTTAATTTCACAAAAACAAATTATGGATCAATGTCACTAAACATATATAGTTTAGAGATTATTTATGTCAATTTACATATATATAAATATATTTAAATAGTACATTTTTTTTTTACTTAACAAATGATTTAACAAAAATTTTAACTAAGAGCCAATGTCACAATTTATTTTATAATTTCAAAATGAATTTTAAAAAAAAAATTAGGGACAAAATATTACTCAACCACTATAATTTATGAATTATTTATGCAAATTTGCATTGTGTAAAATTGAAAGAGCTAAACCTTCCTATTCAACACAAGGAATAACTAAATCTTTGTGTTTTTTTATTAGAGTACCGTTTAAGTTGTTATAATGTCAATTTTTCGATATTAAACTTTAAGTCCTATTGGGCACTCCTCTTTCAACCTTAAATTAAAAAAATGCTAATAGTATATGCAAAAGGAAAAGTTATTGAATTTTTATGAAAAGAAAAAAAAAGAAGTTATTGAATAAGAAATTTTAAAATTATATCAAATATTTTCTACAATTTGTAACTTTACACTATGAATTAATAATATAATAATATTTTTTAAAAAAATAGATTAGTGTAATGCGTGAAAAGAAAAAAAAAACCAAAAAAACTTATTTGATTTTTTTAATTAAGGCTTGAGAGGAACCTTTAACGCGAAATTGGACCAAATGGTCCAGTAGACTGGCACCTTCTTTTCAACTTTGAATTATGACCCGGTTAAATCGCCAATTTGAACGTTCAACTTTGTTCATTAGAGGATCTGTCCCCGGACCACGTATTCCCAATTCGAAATTATCAACATCGTAAAACTTCTTTTTTTTTGGAATGCAAAATAAACGCCACATAAAATTATTATACACTAGAATTTTTTCTTTAAAAAAAAGAAAAAGAAAAAAGAAAAAAGAAATATACAGCACAGATATCAACATTAACAGATCTTCATCGAAAAAACCAACGGCTCCGATCATATCTTCTCCAACTTATTGGCTTTGACCACAGGATTAGCCTTGGCTATGGCTTCTCTGCCCATAGTTTTGAAATCGAATGTACAACCGTGTTGTTCCGGGTACCGATGGGTCCCACAGAAAGTTGTACCGCACTTGCATCTGAATCCCGTCAATCCTACCTTTTTCCTGCAAACCAAACACCTATTCGGTTGCGCCACCTGTTCAACAGTCACCGCAGGCGCTGCCACATCGACGGTTACTGGTTTAGGTACCGGCGATGAAATAGTCGTCGGGTGAATCGCCGGTGGTGCTACGGAGGAAGAAGATGGAAAAGAGAAAAGAGAATCCGCCGCCGCGGCGGACTTGGACTTTGACTCTTTTTTCAGGCACAAGTCGCGGTAACATTTTGAACAGAAATTCTGCGTGGCTGGACTTCCGAAGAAGCCGCAATTATTAGCACACAATCGATGACCTTCCGAAGCCTGAAATCCATGCTCTTCCGCCATATCCAAACCTCAATCGTTTGAGAAAACGGTACCGATTAATTTGTTATAAATTGAAAAAAAAAAAATTCAGAAGAGAGCAGATGGTTTTCTTCGGTTTTTTTTCTTTTTTCTTTTTTCTTTTTCCTTTTGAGAATTAGAGAGAGAGAGGATGAATGAAAATTGTTCCTAAAATGAGGATGAACCTATGGATATTTCAATGGAGACTGAAATGGAATCTGTGCATAAGAAAATGGTGGCAGAGAGAATAAGAAAGAGAAAGGAACAAAGAAAGAAGACAAAAGAAAAAAAAAAATAAAAGAAAAGGAAAAAGGAAATAAAATAATGAGAATGATAGCGATAACAATAAAAGGGAAATATCAAGGGTACAGGCTGTAAGGAGCCAAAAAAGGAGGGCTACTGAAAAATTTCCCATGAAATCTGCACTGGGAAGAAAAGTTTATTACTACCACCGATTTTTTTTCTTTTTCTTTTTCTTTTTCCCCCTCCAATGCAACCAAAATTATTTTTATCTACAAAAAAAATTAAATAATTATTTTTAGGGATGTGAAATATTATATATATATATACATATAGTTGAAGGGGAAAAAAAATGTAAAAAATGTTTGGTCAAAGGAGTTGTGGGAAATCAAGATAAGAATGAAAAAAAAAAAGAAAAAAAAAAGTATAATAAGAATTAGAAATTAGGAAGGAAGATGGGAGAAGGTATGTGGTGGTGGTGGGTTTCATGAATTAGGTGCAAATTCCGGGTGGTATGGTTTAATTGGGTGAGCATATTTCTCTAATAATGGGCATGATTGTGATCATTCTCTTTCTTCCCTTTTATTTATTTCCCTCCTTGCTTAGCTGTCCCTCTGTGTCTGCCTCTACCCATATTCAAAAAATAATTTATTTGTTTAAATTTTAAATTTTAACATTTTTTATTTGTAACAGACAAATATTTTTTAAGATATTATTAATTTAAATAAAAGTATTATTACTTTTTATGAATTTAGCTCATTTCTTTTAGAGGGGTCAAATTTGTGATACTCCGCGTTGAGTTATGGAAAACATGACTCATCATCTCCCACTATCCATTAAGTATACGGCCTTGATTTTTTTTATTGTAATTCCTTTCTACATGTAATTTGTTGATTATTTTATTGAGGAAATTACGTTGAATATACTTCCGATTTTTTTTATTATATATATATATATATATATTTTTTAAAGAATATTAAATATTAGTAATCACGTAGAACGTAAGTGATTTTAGTTGTAATGACTTTCTTTTTTGTAGACTTGATTTATTTAATGTATCATAATATTTGCATTAAATATAAAATTTATAATTTTAAGTAAAATTTAAAATGTATTTTAGAATTATTTCTAACCAACAAAAATTTTTGTGAACGAAGAATTTACACGTTCGAATTCATAGGATCATGAATGGAGAGAGGAACTTGGGAATAATTTGCTTTAATTTCTTTCCGCTAATAATAAAAGGAATTTAATTGGTTCATGGATCCAAATAATGGAGTTTGTAAATTTTCTATTAATTAATTAATTAATTAATACAATAGATGCATTTTTATGGTCCAAATCCAACAACTTAGGATGAATTTTAAATCTATAAAAAAACAAAAATCTATATAATTTTTTTTAAACGTATTTTTATGTGATGAATTTTGAATTACTTAGGATTCAAAAGCTAAATAAAAAAAAATTGAATAAATTAAATTTCAAAATTATAATTTTTTAAAATTAAAATAAAATGCATCAAAATGTACAAAATTTTGATACTCCTTCAAAGAAAAGAAAATAAATTAGTCTAAGTACTTATTTACAAAGATAAAGGTGTACTTGGACAATATATACATATGTATTTTTTAAATTTAAAATTTAGCAAGGACTTATTTTTTTTTCTTCTTTTTTTATATATTTATAGTAACTATTTTTATTTATGATTAAGAGATTATAATTTTGAGATATTTAAGGAAAATAAAAAAATAAAACTGATATATGAATTTGTAGAAATTTAATAAATACGGACAACCGGGTTGGTGAAGGCTTTTAGTTTTCTCAGCCCCCACTCCCAATTCCTCTCCGAGCATCTGCAGTTTTTGAGTGGTGGTTCGCACGAGGAGTTATTTTCCACGTCAGTTCAACTCCCGCGATTGTAATTCAAGAGAAAAAAAATTTAATCTTTTTTTACATTCATATAATTTATTAATTTCTCCCGACCGTAGAAGATTATGGGCGGAAAATTTAGAATTGAATAATAATAATAATAATAATAATAAAAGTTCCTGTCAAATAAAGTGATAGAATTGCACTGCCGTCGTCTTTAAATATTACTTTAATACTTGTGAGTTACTTCAGAATGCGGTATCATTGGCTGGAGGTTTTCCGGAGAGAAAAATCAGAAATGAAATGAAGTTTATTATTAACTGAGCATCTTTTCTGCCGACTCACTCTAAAAAAAGTGTGAATCTGTAATGTAACATCTGTTTACTACTGTAGGTTATTTGTTGTTGATTTGAAACGGGAATGGATTGCAGTTGGAGAAAGAATGAATATTTTTCAAGAACACTATTCGTGTTGTTCCTTGGTCAACTCGTTTCTTTTGTAATGGCCCTTATGAGTTTTACTTCTTCACTCACTGCCAATTTGGGTAAAAACTTCTTCTTTGTTTGATTTTGTTTAAATTTGATTCTGGGCTAGTATGGGATATGTATATGCAGGTGTGGATACACCGCTGACACTCTCATTCTTCACTTACACTGCCTTGGCTCTGGTTTATGGAAGCATCTTGATATACAGGCGTCAGAAATTGATGGTAGGAATTGAATTTGTTAAACAGCTGAGAATTTTCAATGCTTAACAAGGTGGAGTTTGTGTTTGTGGCAGGTTGCTTTGTACTGGTATTTGCTTTTAGGTTTTGTTGATGTTCAGGGCAATTTTCTCGGTAAGAAAGAAGTAAATGGTTTTCATTATTATTATTCTTTTTTTCTTTAAAATTTTGAAGGTGAGATAATTTTTGTGGTGTTGATGAAGTGAATAAAGCATTTCAGTACTCATCAATTACAAGTGTGACGTTATTGGATTGCTGGACAATAGCGTGGGTGATAATTCTAACATGGATTTTCCTTCAGACAAGATATTCCTTGTGGCAATTCTTAGGATCAGCTGTTTGTGTAATTGGTCTTGCTTTGGTACTTTTATCTGATTCTGGGGTGGCTGGTGCTGGAGGTGTGGCATTTCTTTCTTTTTTCTTTCCTTCCGGACAAAAAAAAAAAAAAAAACCCTCCATTAGATTAATGAAAATTCTCAATGTCCCATTGCTGTCAGGCGGTACAAGACCTGTTCTTGGAGATGTTCTTGTTATTGCAGGGACATTTTTCTTTGCAATGAGCAATGTGGGTGAGGTAATAAAAGTCTTATTTTCTTTGTAATAGTTATCAATCAAATTCCAAATTCATTTGTTCAATTCTTGATTAAATGGATCCAGGAATTTTGTGTGAAGAAGAAAGACAGAGTCGAAGTAATTGCTATGATTGGTGTATTTGGGATGCTGATAAGTGTTTGTGAAATGTATCCTTCCCTAATTTCTCCTGAATCTTCTTTCCATATATATATATATAGTTTCCCATAACTTTCCTTCATTAGAGCTGTGGTAGAACGCAAAAATCTGCAGTCAGCAGAATGGTCTTCAGAAGTAGTAAGTGAAGTTCTTGTTTAATTTCTACTGAAAGCATCAAATCTACCTTACCCAAACTGTGTCATGCCTTTGATTTCCAGATATTAGCCTTTTTTGGTTATGCATTGGCAAGCTTCACCTTCTATTCCATCGTTCCTTTTGTTCTTAAGGTCAGTTACTGTTTCAATCTTCAGTCTCATCTGATTTTCCTCAAGTATATATATATATATATATATATATATATATATACATATGTATGAATGTGTTGAATTATGGGACAAAACTTTGTTGCAGATGAGTGGAGCAACGCTGTTCAATCTGTCTATTCTTACATCTGATATGTGGGCTGTAGTGATTCGGATATTCTTTTACAAACAGCAGGTAATTAATAATTATATATTATGTTTACAAGAACTGAATATAATTTTATTAATCTTCAAATTTGCAGGTGGACTGGTTATACTATGTAGCTTTTGCAATAGTAGTTGTTGGTCTCATTATTTACTCAAGAAGGTATGCAGATTATTTGGTTTTTTAATTTTCTTCATCAATTTTGGCTAAATTATTAGCTTATGATCTGTTTCTTGGTTTGACAGTGAGAAAAATCCCACTATTACTGTTGAGAATGAGGAATGCAGATTGCTGGTTGATGAAGAAAATAGACTTCCCAGAAATGATTCACCTGTGGTTTCATAAATTTATGTATTATACATATATATATATATATATATATATATCAGCTCATGGAAGAGGACCATATATATATATTTTATAAATAATACGATTTAAAGTCCCACATCACTCGATATTTCTAAATTTTTTTTAAGTAAGAAATTGTAATCTTTTAATTAGGGATGTATTTTAAATTTGTAAGATTATGTAATTTTTCTTTTAATTATTTTATTAAAAAATAATATTTATGTAATTTTCGTTTAAGCTAATAAAGATGCCCGAGCGGAAGTGTATAATCAAAAGTATATTGTATGAGTGGCGTTAAATTAATAACAAAAACCGGTGATTAGGATTATTAATTTGTAATTGGGTAATTAGGTAATTTTCTACCCCCACAAAAAAATCAGATCCTGCTACAAAAATCTTAAAATTGGGCAGAGATACGAACAGCTATATTTGCTTGGTCTCGTTGAAGAAGACGATGGAGCAACCGCCGACTCCAACGCCACCGCCGGAACAACAGCAGCAGCCGTCAAAACAGGCACCATCATCGTCGGCTACTCCGCCTCCTCAATCAACTGCCGCCAGCGCCACTGAGGTTACACCAGCCGCATCACCTGCTCCTCCAACAACCACCGCTGCTTCCCTCTCTATCGCGGCAAGTGCACCAATGTCAACCGCAGCTGCTTCTTCACCCGCACTTCTCTCTTCTTCTTCTTCTTCTTCTTCAAACCATAGCCAACCAATCACGGCCTCTCAACCTACGCAACCTACTGCTTCCCAAACGAACCCCCTGACGAGACCTCCTTACAATAGGCCTTGGCAACAACAGCAGCCTTCTCCGTTCTCGCACTATTCACTCCCTCCTCCTCTTGCCTCTCACTCTTCTTCTAATACTGTTGCTAATTCTTCTTCTACTACTTCATTACCGGTTGCCCCAACCCCTAGGGGTGGGATGGCAATTGGAGTCCCTGCTCATCACCCTGGCACTCCTCCGACGCCGCCAACCCCTTTTTCATCTCTGAATCCGCCTTCGTTTGGTCAACCATTTAGTGGTTTGGGTCGCAATATGACTGAACCTGGGCCTGCTTCCAGTTCATCCCAGGTGGAATTTTGTTCCTTGGAGTTGGAAATTTCCTTTTTGTGTGTGTAAAATAATAAACTGCTTAGCTATTCAGTAGTGGGGAGATTATCCTTCACCTTGATTTCTTGCTAAGAAAATATTTTCTCCAGTAAGGCAGGAAACTTTAATGTTGTTTGTTTGTTCAAATTCATAGGTAAGGCAATCTATTGGAGGAATGCAGGGGATTGGAATGATGGGATCCTTAGGTTCAAATTCGTCTATGCGACCACAGGGGCTTCCAACTCACCAATTGAGGCCAATTCAACTTCAACAATCTCTCAGGCCGCAGTCTAGCCCCAGTACTCATTCCCCTTCCACGCAGGTCTATCTTTTCCACGATTACTAAAATTGAAAGGAAAATGGTTCCTTATTTCAGATGATTTAGTATGGCCATCAGGCTCCCTTGTTTAACTACTTTTCCTCGTGCATTTTCTAGATTTAAAATCATTTAATTTATTCAATGTTAAGTTTCTAAAATGTTTATGTAATTGTTTTCGACCATTGAATCCACGCTCAGGAATTGTGTTTGGAGCAGAACAGATTAAAAAATTCTGTTGCATGTTAGTTAATAAGTCTGAGAAATAGGACTAAATCGCATCCCTCTTGTCATCTTCTCAATGTTGGACATTCAAATAAATCTTTCTTGTAAAGCGTCATACCAAGAATCTACTGCCATTTGCTATAGAAAGCGTGTTTTCCTAACAATCGATATATCTAGTTCAAGACAGGAGTATAAAACTCTCTGACTAAATGGACTATAACAGGGCATGCCTATACTGTTAAGTCAGTAGGTTTTGCTAATCTGCTAAAATCTGTACTGAGAAAACAATATTTGCCCAATGTAGTTAGAAAATCGCTTTTAATGTACACATTTTGATCTTAGTGTATTTTCTTAAGTCTAAGTTGAATTAAGAAGACATTTGACTGGATTGTTGTCAATTATTTCAGAAGTCCTAACATGAATATTTTTTTTTTTTTAAATGTTTGGTAATGGGGCGGTAAAACCAACAAGAGCATTTTTATCTTGAATCAAGCTACAAAGAACTTTCTGATGGTAAAACATTCTGAATATCAAGACAGACTCTATTGTATGCTTTGAGTATAGAAACGAGAAATTGTTGTTAGTGTTTCCCACCTTCCCACACCCATCTTCTTCTGTTAGGTTTTATACTGTTGCATGATTAATCTGCAATTGTAAAATTGATTGATACATTCGTTGTATGCTGTCTGTGTTAATGATTATGCATTTTACAGAGGGTTCCTCTTTCAGCTGTTAATCTCACTTCAGTTGCTTTTTCTCACCATTTGTAGAATTTCCAGGGGCATGGTATGTTGAGAGTTCCATCTGTAGGATCTCCAGGATCACCATCGCCTAGTGGTACTCAAAGTCCACAGCCCCTGAATCAACCATGGCTGATTTCCGGGGCACAAGGGAAACCCCCTTTGCCACCAACATCACTTAGACCACCATTAAGCTCACAATCAATGCCACCACGACCCCATGTTGCTCAGCCACATCACCATTCAATATCAGCAGCTTCACAGCAACAGCAGCCATCTTCCACCCAACAAACTCAACAACCTCCAACCCCAGCTTCGCCACAAGAGCAATATGGGCAGCAACTTCCTCAATCCAGGATTCAGCAATCCCTGGCTAATCAACAACAAATTGCTTGGGCTCAGGGTTCAGGAGTCCAAAGACCTCATGCAGTGGTGCCATATGCTCCATCTCAGACAGTGGTCCCTAGTAGGACAGCCACTGCAGAACCCGAGGAAACTTGTAACAGAATTTTAAGGAAAAGAACCATCCATGAGTTGGTTGCCCAGGTGAGCATGTTTTCTTGGGCTCTATTTTAAGGGCATACTTTTACTTGTGTTTCTTTTATAACTAATTCCGGTGGTTCTAGCTTCAGGTGCTCTAGAGTCATTTCTCTTGAGTATGACCAGCCACCAAGATCTGATTTATTCTCTTCAATGTTTGATAGATTGATCCATCACGGAAATTTGATCCTGATATTGACGACATCCTTATAGATGCTGTGGATGATTTTGTTGAATCTGTAAGTTAAAACTTTTAGCATCACTCCTTCAACTAAACTGTGTAAAGAGAGATTTTGGTTATCCAAAGTGAATGGGAATATAGTTCTGCTCGAATAATAAAATTAGCATGCTCTCTGAATCTGATTTGGTTCTTAGAATGGTCATGAACTACTTTGTGTTAACAAGTAACATCCAAATTTCCCTAGAGAAAAGTTGTTTTAATTCCTATATACAGTAATATTCAATATCCTGTAGCTTTTATTTGCATTTAAAATGTTTAACCTTTTGTATCTTCTTTATTTCTGGGGTCTAGCTCTCATTTCCTATTGTGTGTGTAAAATTAGTTGATTGTACTACTCTAGCCTTGAACTTGAAAGAGGTGTTATAGTAATGTTTTATCTTATAGATCTTTATTTTACTAGTTATTTTGCTTATGTTTCAGCTTTATTATTTTTGTTTTTTTTGAGAATTCACATAGATTTTTTTTTATAATTTTAAATATTTAGTTGTCACTTGTTGGGCTTCAGTAGGTTACTTGTTCAAAACTTAAGGTTGCCTTTCTCAGTGTCCTGTGAGATGATGTATATTAATTGGGGAATTTGTATTTTGTTGCGATATTTGTGGCTAATACAAGCACGTTTAGAATTATGCTGTAATTAATCTTCTTTCAAGAGTTATATCACTGTTGAGAGTGAAAGTTCAATGAATGTGCATCATATTTGACGAGCTCTGCACAAAATCTTGTTGCAAGTTGCCTCTAGATCTTGTATATCAATTGGGTTTTTGTCATTAGTATTTTCTAGTTGCTCCTTGTTTACCATTTTTTTTTTTTTTTTTTGTTAGTTTCTTACAGTTGCTTACTCTCCTTCCAAAATTTCTGTACCAGATAGCAACTTTTGGTGTTAATTTAACGAAGCATCGGAAATCGACCACATTCGAAGCGAAGGACATTCTCATACCTCTTGGTTAGTAGGTGGTTGTCTGCTCGTTGGAACATGAATTTTTTGATGTTTATGTTCTCTTGTTTCTTTGATTCAGAAAGACACTGGAACATCTCGCTTCCTGGATTCAGTGGAGATGAGATAAAGACATATAAAAAACCTGTGAGTCTTACTAGCTTCTTATTTTGTATGAAGAATCTCGTTTTTTCTTGATTGTGACGAGAGATTTTCAGTCATAATTTTGTAAGTTAGACTGCTACAAGTATTTTTAGCTTGGATATTCTGACTTAATTGTACTATGATAATTGCAGCTTACAAGTGACATACATAGGGAACGACTTGCACTGGTATGATTGGCCTCATTTTCTTTGTTCTGCATGTGTTTGGTTACTTACAACTGCACTTGCACACACTGGCAGACATTTTTGTTTTAGAAATTTTCTGGTAAATTGGAAGTCATTGTTATGGTAAAGAGATGACTGAATTTTATTAGTTGAATTTGTTTTTTCATTTAAAATAATATTCTTGGGTAGGGTTATGCCAGTTATGGGTTTGGAATATTTGGATTCTTTTAAGGATATTGCGGTGTCTCTCTTGTGACAGATTAAGAAGTCAATTCAGGCTGCTGAGGTGACAAATTCTAAGAGCTCCGCTGGACAAACAGGTGGAAATCCTAAGAGTCACCTAGGTAAAGGGCTCACCGGTCCTGTATAAGTTCTCTCCAATTCCTGAAGTACGTGAACCTGCATGGGGCATCACTGGAGGAGGTTTGTTATTACCCATATATTTTTGTCAGTTTTGTTTGTAAGTCAGCTGTGTCTGCCATGAACTGAACTCTACCAGATGCTGTCTATGGTCATTGCTTTGAAGGAAACTTATGTGAAGAGTCACCCTTAAACTTGTTCATGTTGACCTTTTTTGAGTTCTTTAACTAACTTCTATAATAACAATACCCAAATTTCTGAATCAACACGATTCTGTTCAGATACCAGCAAAACTTGCCCTGGCATATGTGATGCGTTCAAGGCTGACCTGTGAAAATACACCAATTTTGCAAGTGGAATCTAATGATTTTGTCTTATTCTGGCTATATGTCTGATGCGGTTAGTTAGTGGCTGGTAAATTTTGAGTAGCACCATCATAGTAACATGATGATTGCATTGAAATGAAGAGAATCTTGGGAAGAAAGCATGGGTGTGGTGCAATGGTTTTATTCCTTTTAAAAGTTATGCGTCAGGAAGAAGATTCTGACTCAGTGAGAGAAATAGGAGTTAATTTGAAATAGCAATATTCCTTGGTGCGTGCTGCTCTTCATTGACATCCATTTTTGGATGGCAAAATTTCTTTTTCGAGTTTTAATATGCTGTGTCCTGCAGGAAGTTTTGAGATTTTGTTCCCTAGGGTGGGTAGAGTTAGGAAAACAGGTACATATATATAATATATATATATATATATATATTCAGGTAGATAAAAGCTTGTATATGTGTGTGGAGTTATGCTTGAATTATAGGAAAAAGGAGAAGACTTCTTGCACGCTATATCACGTCCTTTTTTCCAATTCAGAATGTGTTTTGTGGTTCCTATTTATTTGTTCTAATAATATATACGGCTTTCCTCAAAAGACTTTTAGAAGCGCATTATAAATAAATTTTTACCAAAAATGCCAAAGTCAGACACAAAGAGGCAGGATTTAGGCATAAATTAGTTAGCAATTAATTGGACAAGGATTCATTATATAATTGATTATTATTATTATTATTATTATTTACTACAAAACCATGGAACCACATGAAGGAGCACGTGAGAAGTGGAATCACAGAAGATACAGAGTAGCGAGAGGCATGTGGCATGTGCAACATCTCTCGCTGTCTGTCTCTCTGGGAACTGTGTAACATGCTATTTGATCTCTTTTGATTCATCAACTATTTTGTGAGTTGCCCATATTTATTTGTTTATTTTAAAATACTTTGTTACATTTTTTTTAGATACTTTTTATTTTTATTATTAAAATAGTTTGTTAATTAACTTTTAAATTTAAAATTGTTGTCCTTCATTAAATTAACATTTTTTTATCAAATTAAATTAACTTTAATAACTATATTTATATATACACATGATTTTGTTGTTTTTCTTTATAAAAAAAACTAAAACATTCAAAATATATATTTATATGACAAAAGTAATTACGTGTTTCTCAATAAAAGTAATTACGTATTTAATTTTTGGAAAATAGTAAGTTTAAAGTTTTGTTTTCTTTTGACTTTTGTGCAGATTCAATGTATCTTATTGAGAGATGATTTGTATTTATTTATTTATAAATTCAAGACTCATTTTTTCTTTTTACTTAAATGCTTGAAATTAATCAACACTTAATTAATATATTATTTTATTTTATTTTTCTTATAACAAGGTCATTAATTCATCTACATATTATAATCTATATAATAATTTCAAATTTGGAAATAAAAAACTCGATGCACATCATCAATCAGCCTAAATAAACCGGGCAAAAAAACTACTTAAAACTAGCCAAATTTTCTTAGTTGTCTGCCTATCTATGGGTTTATTACTTAATACTTGTCTTCCCATTTTATCCTTAGAAAAAAAAAAGAAGGAATAATTGCTATTATAGTTATTTTATTTTTTAAAAAACTTTTTAAAAACAATTAGTTAATTTTAACATTATTTATTAAATGAGTAATACGTTGAGATATATATATATTTTTATAAATATTAAGAATTTATAAATTGCATAAAAAGAAATTTTAGTTAACGGAAATGAGGCGCCTAAATATCGCGATTATACTTTGAAGAAAGCGGGGGGAAGGAATCCAAAGCATCATCCGAAATTCTCAAAGAGTATATACAGATTACAGAAGAGAGAAGATCCACATAGACTAAAGCCGTTCCATTGTTTGGTCCACCTCACGGAATCGATTGAGTAGAGAAACGGGTTAGCTGCGGGCGATTTCCCTCAATATATATAATCCACACGATTCTTAAAGCAGCTCAGCATACAGTCGTCTCTTATCTTAAAACTAAGTACTTAATATTATTTTGTTTTTTAATATATATACCCATGTGTTGATTGTTCTTCTTTTTTATTTTTGTTTGTAATTCTCCAATCTTGGTTTTTTTCTCCATTGTTGAATTTCAGTTTTTCTTGTGTATTATTTGTTGAAGATATGTCAAATTCATACCAAATTGTTGACGGAGATGGTGCTAATGGGTTGATCGGATTGTGTAATTCTGGTGTCAAGAAGCGGGAGAAGGTCATCATTGATACCGATCCTGGAGTTGGTAACTATTTTTTTTTTTTTCCTTTTTCAAAATGTCTATTTTTTTGGTTTTTGTGATTCGAGTTTGTCACTTCAGCCCCATTCTAAGAGTTCTGATTTTTCATTTTCTGTGGGGTTTTTCCTTGTGTCCTGTGATTTTGCGTGTTTCTTGGATTCCGTGTTCTGGTTGTTAGTGTGGTCCGTTTATATATATCAATCAGAATAGAATATTCGTCATGTTTAGACTTAACTGAGGGGAAATAGTTCCTTTTAGTGGGAAAAAGTTAATGACGTTTTAGTGGACTTGCCTTTTCCCTTCATCTGGATTGTTTTTGTTTACTGATTCCCGACCTTTTCTTTTGCTTTCCGCTTTTCAAAGGATATGCTTCAATAAGCTTTATTATGCTTACTTCTTTCTCTTAAATTACAAGCTAATCTGTTACCGAGACGTTGAAATTCGAGATCTATGCTGGATACTGTTCCCCTCTGACCAAATTAGGACATGATTCCAATTATTTGTTGAAAACAAACAAGGTTTCCTTTCTGAATTTCAGTTTTGTAAAGCAGAAGTAGTTGCTATTAATACAAACTTATCTTCCTCTATTTAGGTCACAGCTGTGCATAAATTATTCATATGTAAAAATCTTCCCACATCTGCTTTGGCTTTTAGCTTCTGTCTGACTGCAGTGGACATTTTGTTCTTGTACAGATGATTGTATGGCTATTTTAATGGCATTTCAAACACCAGAAGTGGAGGTGTTGGGATTAACCACAATATTTGGCAATGTTGCTACAGAAGTTGCCACACGCAATGCCTTGCTTTTGGTATGCTATTTGTAATTCTCTTCTACCTTTTCTGCATAAAGTATTATTTGTTCATATAGTTTGAAGCTTTCAGGCTTTTTGAAACGTGTACATGATCAATTATTTTTCTCTCAATGTGCAAAAGGATAGTGTGAGATTGCAGGACATCCAGGTCTTCCAGTTGCTGAGGGTAGCTCGGGACCTCTCAAGGTAAAAAGATTTAACCTGTTAATTTTCAGTAATGAAATTTTACTATTTGGTGAAATGCAGTATGTGGTTCTTTTAAAAATCATGTTAGATGTGTAGAATGAGAAGGAAAAAAGAGGAGGCCTACTAATTATGTTGGTGTTGGTAAGAAACACTAAATGAACGTGTTTTCTAGTATATTCACAATTCTTAGGTACACTTTGCTATACATACATTATCAGAAATCAATAGATGAACAGGCTTAAACTAGGTACATACACCAAGTAATTTGAAGGCTTTGGAAGTAGGGGCATAATTAACTGTCTTTTACTGTTAACATGTTTTCTCTTGCTGATGATTGAGCTCTACATGGCATAACTGCATTACTGAAAACAAGTATCAAGTCCTCTCCTGTTTTGCATCAATGCAACAATTCTTAGTGATGCTTAAGGTGGCAAATTTCAGTTTTGAAAATTTATGACCCTTTCTGGAGAAAATAGAAGTAGTAAAAGCACTATAATACGAACCTTGTATCTGACCTG
This sequence comes from Asclepias syriaca, assembly GCA_027405835.1. Lineage (NCBI taxonomy): Eukaryota > Viridiplantae > Streptophyta > Magnoliopsida > Gentianales > Apocynaceae > Asclepias > Asclepias syriaca. Next base: position 22,865,481 of record CM049927.1, read on the forward strand.
CAATTCCTATATCATTCCTCAGCCTAACTTTGTTAAATTTCATACCTTTTTGAGTATTGGAAGGCAAAATTCTTTCCCACTTTAATTAAATTAGTGGAAGAGCCATTAAAATCTATCTTTGTAGTTCTTTCAGGTTCTGGGAATCATTTAATAATTATATCCCTTATCTTATTTTACTTATAATAGTTTCCAGTTTAGTTTCTCTAATGAGGTAGTGCAAGTGATAGAGGAAGTTTTGCTTACTGTGGAGCTTTGATTTTTCATCTAACTCAGAACCCACATAAACAATCTTCTGAATGTTTGATCAAAATCTGTGAAATACTTTCTGGATATATTCTCTAAATAATCTTAAGTATCATTGGCAATCATAATTCATTGCTCTGCTCCCCTAGCAACTGAGGAAAGAGTTCCTTATTAGGTATAAATCCTTTAGAGTGGATTTCTTAACATATTTCTTGTTGTAATATAAGATTTAGTGATGTATAACCTTTCTTTTAAGAAATAATTCTTAAAATTTCTACTATTATTTTTGTTTCATGTGGAGTACCAGTCTTGGATTTGTTTGTAACCTCTTTGATTGTTAAATTTTTTGAATAGGGTGGTAAACCTCGTGTAGCAGATTTTGCTCATGGTTCAGATGGATTAGGTAACACAAATTTACCACCAGCCAAATTGAAGAAGGATAAGAAAACTGCATCAGAATTTATTGTTGATCAAGTTAATCAATATCCTGGTGAAGTATCTGTACTGGCTTTAGGACCTCTGACAAATTTGGCTCTGGTAAGGCACTAGCTATCTTTTCCCTTCAATTCACTTTGCAAATTTTGATGTTTTAATGTTGCAGTTTCACTCTTTTTCTTCTACTATAAATGTTGCTGTTTCGTGTGTTAGGCTGTGAAGAGAGATTCATCCTTTGCAAACAAGGTGAAAAGGATTGTAGTATTAGGTGGAGCATTTTTTGCTTTGGGAAATGTCAATCCTGCAGCTGAAGCAAATGTAGGTGACAAGATATATTCTGCTTTATTTTTCTTCCGAGGAAGATACATATCAATAACCTCCATAATTCTCTCTCCATATTTCAGTAAAGGTTTAATACAGATTAATAAACTCCATAGTTCTCTCTCCATATTTCAGTAAAGGTGTAATACAGATTAATAACCTCCATAATTCTCTCTCCATATTTCAGTAAAGGTGTAATACAGATTAATAACCTCCATAATTCTCTCTCCATATTTCAGTAAAGGTGTAATATATAAATTGCATTGTCAGAGTCTTGCAGATGTAGGTTCCTGTTTTTCGTATAACCAAACTTTTCACTCCAGGGCTCCTGATTATCATTTCTCTCTTCCAAGAGAAACGTTTTTCTTTTCGTTTTTTGAATATAAGAGTTTAGATGAGAATGGTTTGTCCCATTCTGTGTGGGTCTAGTCTGAAGAACTTGTTTTATTTTGTACTTTCCGTAGTGTCATAGGAAACCATATTCCTGTATGATCTGATTCAAATTTAAATTTTGCACAAGTTGGACCATGTTTCTATGTCATTTGAACATACTTAATTTCCTTGAAGCTTCTTCTGAATTGCAGATTTATGGTGATCCTGAAGCAGCAGATATTATGTTCACCTCAGGTGCAAACATTGATGTTGTTGGCATAAATATTACTACTCAAGTAAAACTGACAGGTGCTTCAATCCATCCTATTTTCATTGGCTCATCTTCCCCATGTCTGTGATTATTTATCAAAAGGACATGCTTTACCTTTCATTGCGTTATCTGATATGATTTCAGATGCTGATCTTGATGATCTAAGACATTCTAAGGGAAAGTATGCTCAAGTTATATGTGACATGTGCAAATTCTATCGAGACTGGCATGTTAAATCTGATGGAGTTTATGGTAATTCTGCTGCTTGCTAGTTTCTGGTTTATAAGTATTTATGATACACCTTCAATTTCATTAATTGCCTTTCTTTTCTTTTTTGGTCTTTTTTCCCCATAAATGTTGTACGATACAGAGAATATGTGAAACATAACAATTGGGACTGTTCCCTGCAGGAATTTTCCTCCATGACCCAGTAAGTTTTGTGGCTTTAGTTCGGCCAGATCTCTTTACTTACAAGAAGGGTGTTGTGAGGGTTGAGACACAAGGCCTCTGTGCTGGGCATACGTTGATGGACATGGGTCTGAAAATGTATGTTCCAATTCTTTTTTACCACAGTATCCTAGATTATTTTTTTTTAAACTAATAATTATTACCTCTTGAACACTTTCTAAAATAATCTCTATTACAGTTGGAATTCGAAGAACCCGTGGATAGGCTATTCCCCAATCTCAGTAGCATGGACTGTTGATGTCGACCAAGTTCGAACCTACGTGAAGGAAAAATTGATGCAACCTTGAGGTGGTGGTTGGGGCAATCTTTTTGGCTGCCATATTGGGAAGGTTGGTTCATTTTGAGTACAGCATTGACTATTTACAGCGTCTCTGGGATATACATGATATAGAATGAGCACATTGCTTAGAATTTCTTGTAAGTTCTATTTAAACCCTAAATGGATACTCCTGAATTTGTTGGGTCTTTTTCTAAGGAAGGAGAAAAAGAAAAAGAGTAGAATTAATGAATTTGCTGTGAAGAACTTTTTCATACTCTATATGTATTGTGTACATACTTTATGAGAAAATAAATACTTTTTAAAGGAAACAAACATATGTTTAGGTTGTGAATATTTGAATGGTCGTGAATTTGTATAGATAGTGTAATTGAAATATTGAACATAAACCAACCATACGTGAATTTGTGAACCAAATCCCTAAATATATTATTATAAATGCATTTGACAAATATACAAATTCCTCCAATTTGTTGAAATGTCACGTCACCCCCTCTTCATTGCATTTAGTATTTCTTGAAGTTCCAGTCTCCCTTGGTGGTTTGATTTCAAATTTTTATTCTTTTTCTGAAAATAATAAGAATAGAAAAAGGCTCTGAATAAGATGAAATTTGTCAGGCACTGAAACCGTCAAAGTTTCCAATATAGTGACGCTACGACTAATTCTTAACGTGAGCGTACTTTTCCCTTTTATAGTTCAACCATATTATTACACAAGTTTTTTTTTTGGCTTATCACCACACATATATATATATATCTCTATAGGTGTACCTTAGTTTTCATTTATATAGTAGACAATTGCATGTGCTCTCCAAGTCAAACATAATTCATTAACCCATGATTTCCTTTTTCACATATTAAAGAGAATATATATTAAAAAAAAAAAAAAAAAACTTACATGGTAAGTTGGTAACTACTAAAAATATAAAAGGGGTAGGTTATGTGGTGATGCATGCAAAGAAAGGAAAGGAAATCATTAAATTTTACCAAAGTTTACCACCGCAAGTCTGTTTGTAACTACTATCAAGGCATCATTAAAGCTGAAGAAATTAGGACTCCCCAACACACACTAAGAAATAAAAATAAAAATAAAAATTGTCAAACATCGGAAGACTTATTCTCTTCTTGTTGACAAAAAGTATTAGGTTGAACCCTTTTTTATATGTTCGTAAAAAAAGAGGCCCAATAAATAAAGATTAAAGAAAGCAGTTAAACCAACTTTCCCTCTCATAATGTTTCAATTTCTCCTCATGACAGTTACCTACCACACCCAATGAACCGTTTCTTCTTTCCCCCCCACGAACCCCAGTAAACCCCAAGAAAAAAGAAAAAAAAAACTATACATACATACATACACACACACACCCACTCCAACAAACTAGTGGAAACAAATTAACCCTCTTCCCCATTATCATCATCATCACTTCCTTATCAACTAATCCTCTATGCAACAAACCCTTGATGAACTATATATATATGTATATATAGAGAGAGAGTGGTAGAATTTTGAGAGAGAGAGAGAGAGAGAGGGAAATGTGGAGGGTTTATAGTAAGAGTAACCATCCATCATGGTCATCAATTGCGGTGGCGGAAACGGTGTCGTGGTACTGCGCGTTGCTATTGGCAGTAATGTTGGTGCTAAGCTGTTGCGAGAATAATGAAGATCAATTAGAAATATCAGCCGGGAAGAAGGAATTGGAAAGGCGGCTGCCGCCGTGCGATGAGATCTACGTGGTTAAAGATGGAGAAACACTGCATACTATTAGTGAGAAATGTGGCGATCCTTACATTGTTGAAGAGAATCCTCATATTCATGATCCTGATGATGTTTTCCCTGGCTTGGTTATCAAGATCACTCCTTTTTTCAATCCTACCTAGCTACCTAGTTACAATCTTCTCATTTCTTCTTAATTTATGTCTGTCATCTTGCCTTTCTTTCTTGTTAAATCTTTTTTTTTTTTTTAAATGATGGGATTAAGATCCAAGATTCTAATTTGAATAGTCCCATATTCAAGAAAAGGAATAATTTTAGTAAATCTATAAGTTTTCTTTTCTATATATATTAAATGAGAAACTCAGCTAAAAACAGAGTCTTGGAAGGTGGAGTTCCACTCTTCATAACCAAAAAAAGGACAGACCAAATGAAGTTTTTCATCCTTTGTTATTAAATTCAATCTATACACAATCTTAAATCCGTAAAAAAAAAAAAAAAAAAAAAGGAAATTCAGGTAGTAATAAAACAGAGACAGGTGGGTTCGTGGGATGTGGCATTATGTATGTATTATTGTGGTTTTAATTTAGATATTTTTGGAGTCAAAATTAAATAAGAAGACAATGTAATTAATTAATACTTAGAAGGACGGAGAAGGGACAAACGTGGGGTACGTGTACTGCATGCATGCATGCATAATTTGGTTATGAATCCCATCAAATTGGGTTTGCCAACAATTTTACTTTCCACTTATTTATGACGGAGATCCATTTTTTGGTGGAGACAGAATTTTTGCATAATCTTTTTACGATCTTTTATTCATTTAACATTAATTTTATAGCAATTTCATGTCCGTAGAATTTTCCTTTTTTTTATTATTATTTTAATAAAAAGGATAGTTTGAAGGGAAAAATATATTTTTCCTATATTTAATTAGTTTATAAATTTAATCAATCGAATGTAGGTTTAGTTGAATATTTTATGTATCTTATATTTATTTGGTTGATTAGCAGCTTTTTGTATGGGCTTTTGAGGCAAGGCTTTGGGTATATCTTGTCGGGATGGTTGGACGAAATAAAGTTTGACGGCCCAAAAAGAGAAATCCGTTCATAATGAAATGAAATAAGCCCATATCTTATTTTGAGTATCCAATATCTTTAAGTGAAGTGTTAGATTTTATATTTATAAATTTAATTTAATTGATTTAACTGAGAACTCATTTGTAAAAATGAAAGTGGCATATAATATTAATTTTGAAAATTTTGATGTAGAATAATGGTATGGAAGAGTTTGGAGCTTACACAATGATTTCAACATGGCCAAATAAATAATTGGAGTAAAAGACAAAATTGCATAAAATGCCATTTTTTTGGTATATGTCATGATTTTGTATGTTGTTATAATAATAGCCACCTGCTTCCATTATCCCATCTGAAAGAACTGTCTGATTCATCCCTACGCAATTTTTCTTGTTTCTTTACCAATCTCTTTTCTTGTTTCACACTTATATGAACCTAATTTAGCCTTTTTAAAGTTTCCAATTTTTATTTCTTAACTAGTTTCAGAAACAAAAACAATTTTTTTTAAGGTCTTTTTGTGAAATCCTAGTGAACTTTGTTGTTGTTACTTTTCTTAGACCCATGGAAAAAGATAAATAAAAATGAAATGGTGGGTTTTCTTCCTTAGACCCAAATTCTCCCTCCCAATATAATGTCTTAAATAATTTGATTCATTATTAAATTCATCAAATTGAATAAATCAGTAAATTATTATATTTTCATTTACACGTACCTTTTATAACTATAAATTTAATTACATTATTAATTACTACTTGGTATAATTTTATTTTATTTTTTTTAAAGATGGAATCTCTTTCTTGCATAAATAAAATCATAAAAGCTTTGCCAAAGTAAGGATAATATAATAAGGTAAAGGAACTAAGAACCCCAAAATTCAAAGGGAATTATTCTTTTCCGGTGGCTTTAGGAAGTTGCCACAAACTAATTTCATTTGCTAATAAAAAAAAAAACAAAGAATGGACAAGGATCAAATATTGAAGAAACAAGAGATATTTAAGCATTAAATTTGGCAACAAACTTAGACAATTAACAACTTATCCTTATCAATATATTAACAACTCATCCTTATCAATATAAAAAGCAAATTATAAAATGCTACATTCATTATTTGTGCAGAGATTCATCATGCATCACACCAAAATTCACATTCTAACTTTTCTGCACTTTTGTTTATATATATATATATATATATACCTTTCCAGAAATGGCTGATTTATTTTTTTTCCATACTTAATGCTTTCTTACACATACTGCGTCATTCTCATAATTCACCATCCTTTATGGAACAACAGAAACATTAAAAAAACATATATTGTAATAAAGAATTGTTAAATTTAAAAATTAGAGTCAAATTTGAGATACTACATAAATTTTAAACCTTAATTCCTCTGTTTTTTTTTTTTTTTTGTTGGAAGGAACTTAAAGAAGAAGGATTATGGAGAAAAGTGGAACGTCCTCTAATTAATTAATTATTGACCATTACTTGTGTAAAGTTCAAAAGTTATATAATTATTTCCACACGGATTCATTTTCCTATATATATATATATGTAACAAAAGCAGCAGTACAATTTCTCGAACATTCATTCTAATGGAGGCCCCAAGTTTCCTCTTCTCTAGTTTCTTCCTTTTCGCTCTCCTCTGTACTTCAGGTTCTAATTCCCCATTCCGTATCTCCAAATTTAAATTATGAATCATGGATAACCTTATGATTTCCGATGGAACGAACAGGACATGTGAAAATCATGAGTTATTGTTGTTGCAGGGTGTGAAGGTGGACGTGGTCAATCCTTTTCTTCACAGCACCGGAAACTGTACGGTTTTCGACCCACAAAGGTATTTGTATTCGGAGACTCCTACGCCGACACCGGGAACGTACGGAAGTCCACCGGCGGCTCTTGGAAAGAGCCGTACGGTATCACTTTTCCCGGGAAGCCTGCTGGCCGGTTCTCCGACGGCCGTGTGCTCACTGATTACATCGGTAACATTATCTTTTTTTAGTTCAGCTTTATCTTTTCGCTTTATCCTCTTTTTTATTATTATTTTTTTCCTTTTTCAATTCAATTATGTACCACAGTAGTGGGTTACCACTGACTCTCACCTTTCATGACCCCCTTTTATTCCTCACATTATATATACCAAATTCAACATTTTTGTTGATATATATTACCTTTTTTTTTGCCCTTTACCTTTTGTCAGCTCATTATTTTATCTCACATTCTAACGTGTCAGGAACATCCATGATTATTTTTTCTTTGTTGGAAGGAATCAAAATGTTTCATCTTTTTAGAATTAGTATTAGTATTATTACATAGCAACAATTTTGAGTAAATCCCAAGTGCTTCCCTGAGCTGTCTCAAAGTCAGCATTTCACTGTTCACGATTCCACAAAATGTACCAATTTCTTACAACATTTGTGAAAATACTAATAATATATTAGAATGATAATTGACAGCTAAATTCTACGGCCTCAAGTCCCCTGTTCCATACAGATGGATGAAGTATGCAACTAAACAGTTGCATTATGGCATGAACTTTGCATACGGAGGTACCGGTGTTTTTAATACATTAACACCGGAGCCTAACATGACTACTCAAATTGATATCTTCCAGAACCTTCTCAAAGATTCCGTCTACAAAAGAAATGACTTGCTTTCTTCCCTCTTTGTCGTCAGTCTTGCCGGCAATGACTACAGTACTTATACCACCACCGGTGGCTCTGAACAGGTCATTATGATGACATCATCCCAACTTACCTGTTTACAAAATTTCTTGTTAAGATTTTCAAGAAATTGACTAATCATCAATAATGTTTCTATTTCTTGTTGGTTTTACCTAATATTTTTCAATTTATACTTAATATTGAATATTAGGGATTGCGAGGATTTATTGGTCGGGTGGTAAACCAATTGGCAGTGAATTTGAAACGTCTTCACGATCTTGGAGCAAGAAAGATTGCAGTAACTACTTTACAGCCACTAGGTTGTCTCCCTCGAATGACAATACTGTCATCGTTCCAAGAGTGCAATGTAACACAAAACATGGCAGTGAGTTTCCATAATTTACTGTTGAACCAAGCCGTGACCAAATTGAAAAACGAGACCGGCAGGGATTCTTCCTACGTATTTCTCGATCTATATTCCGCTTTCACCACTGTTCTGCAGAACAAAGGAGAATTCTCAGGTATTATTATTAATTATTCAATTCATTCAATCAATCATGCTTGCATGAAATTACAAATATTAATATACAAAAAAAAAACAGGGAATTTGAAGTTCGAGACGCCATTGAAGCCGTGCTGTCTGGGAATAAGTGCTGAATATAACTGTGCAAATGTGAACGAGAAAGGAGAAAAGATGTACACGTTGTGCAACGATACCAAATCAGCCTTCTTCTGGGACGGGGTACATCCCACACAGGCTGGTTGGCATGCTGTGTCCAATATCTTGAAAACAACTCTCGATCAAATTCACTAGTTCTTAATTATTTCGCAATTTTATTTTATTTTTTTCTTTTAAAATCAATGTCTAAATTTGTTTAACTTAAAATAATTAATTTTAGTAGCTGTTGGAGTTAGTTTGTTGTTCCTTAAAAGATGCTTTTTAAGGAATTCATCCAATATTTAAGAAAATCTTGTTTTAAAATCCAATATAATGGATCAGTATTATGGGCCTTACTTATGTTGTGTTTACTGTACAAAGAAAATGACCAACAATATCTGGACAACATGATGGGTTGGGCCACATTTATTATTTAATATTATTACAACTGTTTTATACATGTTCGAAAATTAAATATCTAAATTAATTAATCTAAAATTTATAATTGGATAGTAACACGAATAGGTTGTACTTGTAGATCCACAATAATTAACTTTGAACGAGACATTAAAATATATATATATATTTAGAGAGAGGGAGAGAGAGATAAAATTAGATTAAATATTATTATTAGATTGACTTAATAGTGGAACCGAAAGTGAAGTATGCTGTTACTCCATTCAAATTATTCAGTGGACGATTATAAATTCTTTCTTATATATATATATGAATAAAAGTAAGCTGATGCCATTGATATGACAAAGGAAATTATTTTGTGTCCATTGAATAAAAAACTCACACATTTTTATTTTTAAAATATTTTAAAAGTAGTAGTCATATATATATATATATATATATATATATATATGTGTGTGTGTGTGTGTGTGTGTGTATGATGGTAAACAAAGAAATAACTTTGAAACAACAATTGAAGTCTATAAACATTTCACAAGTAATGCTGCATTTATTTATTTTTTTGACAAAGAAACTCACTGAATCATCTACTATATATGCATAGATACATAAGTACAATCTGATTAATCTTCAAAAATTACGTTGTTTTTAAAAAGGTTAAATTTATAATAATAAAAATTTAATTTTATGTTTATAATTTAAATTAATTGAAATAGTAAATTTAAATATTAAGTATTTTAACTATATATATATTATATATATATATATATATATGTGGAGAGTACATATGCATGCATGAGACATTGATTATGTATTGGGATTGATGCTCTGCAACTTTTATTCGGGTAATATGGCAGACCAACCATTCTGGAAGATGGAGATATTTAATAAATTATTTTGGTGCTTGATGCATTTAAAGATTATTTTGGCCAATATTATTCTTCTTTTTCTGTTTTATTACTTTTATTTTATATTATATTATATATATATATATATATATGTGTGTGTGTGTGTGTGTCTACTCATTTTTAGGAAAGAAAAAAAGAAGTTGCAAAACTTTATTTTGTTTTATTCATCATCTTAGTTTATTTTAACTTTTGTATAATAAATTTACTTCAAAAACTAGATCTCCCCCGCAAAAAAAAAAGAAAAAAAAAAGTATATTCCCCTATTAATTTGTCATAATCTATAAGATATACTTTCTAAAAAAGGAAGAAAAGACCTTCCACTTCAAGTTCTATTTTTCTAGAAACAAGGTTTCATTTTTCTGATTTCTTTTTTTTTTCTTTTTTTTGTTGTCGTAGATGCTTTAATATATATCAATTATGCAAAAATCTGTCGAGATAACCGGAAAGAAAAGAAAGATGAGCAAGTGCAATTTGGATCAAGTGTCATTCTGTCGGGGGGATCGACTAAAGTGTATGAGTCGGTTGCACTTCAGGAACTTTGGTATGTTGAATATCTGCAAAAGAAAAGAAGTTCAAAGGAGAAATTATGGCCTCGTGAACCCTTCCACGATCGAGTCAGTTTGAGTATTAAGGAGAATAATTGGATATCTGAAACCTGTCCTTATCTCTTCTTTTATCTCTTTTTATAGACGTTTCTCTGAGGAAGTCATGGATATTAAAGTTTTCAGTTGAAACGGTCAGATAGTGCCGTTTCTTCCCGTTATTAGGAACAGACTTTTTAAATGAGGGGATTAAATGGATAGAGAGAGATCACGGTTGTGGTCATAAAGTTGTTCTTAAACTATGATTATTGGTTCACGGTCAATAATCATGACTTTTATGGGGTAGACAATGTGCGGGGCGGTTACTGATGAGATAGAATTACGTTTTTATATTTGAAGTATTTTTTGGGGTGCTCAATATATATATAAATATATTCAAATTGAAATATTAAAAAATGTCATACTAATTTATTTGTAATGAATTATATTAGATAAATAAATAAAATTGTAAAGAATGAGTAAATCTATTATATTGTGACAAAGAATATATATATTTTGTGTGTGTGGATGCATAACGCATATATAGGACACGTACGTAACACAAACAAAAGCAGATAACAAAAATCCGCAGAAAACAACATGGTACGATTCTTGTCGATTGAAATCAAGTTTCCCAAACAATATATATATAAGTATAATGTGGTCCAAAACCAAGGAATCAAAAGAGAGGATGAGAATTCCATCTTTTTGGTTGGTTCAACAATTCTGTCTCTGTCCTCTCCAAACATCACCCAATTATTTTAACCAATCTTTGGTTTCCTCGTTTTAGGTAATAATAATATCTTCAAAGAATCACCCTTATATATATATATATACACGAGTGTATTTATTTTGAACTTATATGAATATAAATTATGAGGAATTTTAATGATTGATATAGGAAACAAATGTTGTCTGGATAATAGGCGTTGTTAATTAGTATTTAGCCAAACAGGGTGCTGCTGACATCATCAATTCATAATCACACCCACACCTAAAATTAATAAAAAATAAAAAATAAAAAATAAAAGCATTTTTTCCTTTTTCCAGCAAACACCTTATTACCTGGTTGGCCCTTTTCTTTTCTTTTTCTATTTAATTAAATAATTATTAAAGTAGGTGTGACAATGTAATTAATTTAAATAATATTAAAAGTATTAAAAAATGAGTCAGAAATTGATATTTATTTAACTTTAAGAAAGTATTATTACCTTTTTACCTGATGACAAGTGAAATAAGTTGATTCTGAGCCGGCAACAAACGAACTCGGAGTATAAATGTTTCACCTTAATTGGGTCTCCGGTCACTTTCAAAATTAATTAATTCTTTTCTCCTATGTTCTGAGTTCAATTTCACGTCCCATCTAATTCAATAATTGGATCGCCTTTTTTATCCCAAAAAAAAAAGAAGATAAATATGACTTGATTAATAAAAATATAAAAATTAAATATAAATGTATAATTCATAGAAAAAGAAAAAGGTTTGAAGGGACTTTTGGTTAACGATTATGTTCCTTTTATCCCTAATAATAATAAATAGAGTGGAGAATATGTAATTAGAGAATACGATTTGGATGGTTCATAGACAGCATCTTAGAATAGATTTTTTTTGTTGAGACAATCTTAGAATAGAATTTAATTAGCATTTCTAGCTATCACCTTAAAAAAAAAAAAAAAAAAAAAAAAACATTATCAAGAATTTTGACTCTTCACAACCACTTTACGGCTCCTGCCTTATTTCTTACCTTTTTCATTACATTTAATTTTATTTTTCCTTACATCTGTTGCCCGTATGCACATGGAAAGAATTAAAAAAAAAAAAAAAAAGCATCATATTCGCCACATTTTTTTTTTCCGGGGATGTCTGAATTTGGTTCATGGAACTGTAAGAGGAGTATAGCCATACCCCATCAATCAATCCAGCCATGTTTCTCCATAATGATAAGATAAGACGACAATATTATAATTAATTTAATTTTGACTTACATTTATTTATATAATATTATAATTATTGCAGCATCTTATGCTAACCGGGAATTTTCTATTTTCACTTAGAAATAAGTTTTTTTTTTTGGGGTAAAGAATAAGAATACATGCTTTCCTAGGTAACAGCAAATAAATAATTAAATGGACTAAGGTTTGTGTAGGCAGTCAGTATAATTAAATAAAAAAAAAAAGAAGAAAAGAAGAGCTGCTGAGTTGTGCGTTTCACCCATTTTTTTTAATATAGGCCCTAGTGGGCATAACACCACGTGCTCTATTATTTATTTATATGCTATAAATAAATATACGGGTCCTCTAGCCGACTTTTTCTTTTTAGCCCGTCACTTATCCGTCTGCTCATAACTTCCCTTCTATTTTTATTTTTATTTCATTAATAACGTAATTATGAATTGAATTATTATGTTGTCTAACCGTTTTAGCTCATCCTTTGTCTTTCTTCTTTTTTGTCTGATTTTTATTAATTAGTATAAAAAAAAAATCTCCCACAATAAGTGGAGAACCTTTTCTCTCACAATAACAATGGACAGTGACATTGGTAAGTACGTTTTGTTTATTTAGTGTCCTCACAAAAAAAAAAAACTATCTCTCCCATTGGTGTTCATTTCTTCTTTCTCTCACTTGGTTGATATATATATATATATAATTATATAATTATATATATAATATATATTTATAATATTACTCATCCATATCTATCCATCCATCCATATTAATCATTTATAATAATTAGCCCGCCCACCCAATGGAGGAAATGGATTCTTCTTCTCAACCCAATTCTTCCTTATTTATCTTCTCTTTCTGGATCGGATTTCTTGTTTTCATTATTATTTTTATGATTACTGGCGCGTTGAAATACAGAATTTGGTGCAACTGTGGCGTTTGCACCACTTATGTTACCTGCAACTGGTCACTCCGGTTTACTAATTTATGCGATTGGTACACTCACCTTCTCCGAAATTCGCCTTCTCAAACTATTCATATTCACGTTCTGGGTAACACCATCACCGCCAATCCCGATAACGTGGAGTACATGCTCAAAACCAAGTTCGAAAATTACCCAAAAGGGAAACCTTTTTCCACAATCTTAGGCGATTTTCTGGGCAGGGGAATATTCAACGTGGACGGCGATTCGTGGCGATTTCAGAGAAAACTAGCTAGTTTGGAATTAGGTCGGTTTTCGATTAAATCGTACGCTTTTGAAGTCGTTGGTCAAGAGATCCAACACCGTCTTATTCCGCTTTTCTCCACCTCCTCCGTATCTAACCAACGTTTGGATTTACAAGACGTGTTTCGTAGATTTTCTTTCGATTGCATATGTAGATTCTCGTTCGGGTTGGATCCGAAATGCTTGTCGGATGAATTTTCTGAATTCGCGGTGTCGTTTGACCAAGCGTCCAGGTTGTCAGCCGAGAGGGCTATGACCGCTTCTCCGCTGACGTGGAAAATCAAAAGGATGTTCAACGTGGGAAGCGAGAAGGAGCTGAGAAGAGCCATCCGGATGGTGGACTTGCTGGCTCACGAGGTTATCAGACAGAGGCGTAAATTAGGTTTTTCTCAGAATAAGGATCTTTTGTCGAAATTTATGGGTATAATTAACGACGAGAATTACCTAAGAGATATTATCGTGAGCTTCTTGTTGGCTGGAAGAGACACGGTAGCTTCAACTTTGACCAGCTTCTTTTGGCTCATGGCTAAACACCCGGAAGTGGAAGCCGAAATTCGAAACGAAGCCGATCGAGTCATCGGTGGTGGTAGTCGGCGGCTCTCGGGAGTGGAACAGTTAGGACAGCTTCATTACTTGCATGCTAGCGTGTTCGAGAGTATGAGACTATACCCGCCCGTACAGTTTGACTCCAAATTTTGCTTGGAAGATGACCGGTTACCGGATGGAACCTTTGTCAAGAAAGGGACCAGGGTTACCTATCATCCTTACGCTATGGGACGGATGGAGAATATTTGGGGTTCGGATTGCTTAGAGTTTAAGCCAGAGAGGTGGCTGAACGACGGCGTTTTCTTCCAAGAAAACCCTTTTAAGTACCCGGTTTTTCAAGCTGGACTTAGGGTCTGTTTGGGTAAAGAAATGGCAGTCGTGGAAGTGAAAAGCGTAGCCCTTTCACTTTTGCGCCGGTTTCATATCGGTTTAGCTGAACCCCAACACCACCAAGAACAGCCGCGATTCTCCCCGGGTCTCACCGCCACCTTCCACGCCGGTTTACCAATATTTGTTCGAGAAAGGAAATAATCAGCAACAACAATTAATATTAATAACCCTAATATTTTTCTCCTGTAAGTTATCTTATATTCTCCTCTCAATTGTATAATACGTTAAATCCATCCATGAATTACTACGTACTCCTAGATGTCCACTTAATTTTGCTACTGACATGGAAAAAAACAACCTTATCATCATCCATCCATGTGTGCATTTTTCATTGATTCAATGTTTTACATATGTTTCCATCAATTTTATGTAAATCTCCTTATATTATGATAAAGATTCCTTTTTTTTTTAAAATCGGGAAGGAAAAGAAAAAGAAAAAAAATTGAGATATTTCCCATTAGTTAGTATTATTAGGGTTACTCTATATCTTTCCACATTTCCATAACCTTTTAGCTCAAGTCCATGGGAAACATAATATGTCGTGGCTGAAACATTGTATGTATACCATAAATTATTTTGATTGTTCGTGCCTACATTACCTTTTACATGTGATATGTTAGGAAAGGATAGGCTGTTGATTCATTCATAAACCTCCATTATATATATATATATGTATGTATGCACAAGAATATTAATATTCACGTGCTTTTAATGTTTTTTATGTTTTTAAGTTTTTTGGAATTGAAGTGATGAGTTATCCAACTTGTCGGTAAATTTATGGACGAGATTAATTTTGAAGCCTATATATACGTGGTGTTTGGCTTAATTTGTCTGAATAGAAAACCAGGCAACAGAGTAGGTACTATATATTAATTAAGGCACGTGCTGTTCTTCCAGCTAGTAGTCTGATTCTCTACGTCTTAATTTTGTGTGTCTTATTGCTTGGAATGTGATCTTCTTTAATTTAGTACAAAACTATATCATATATGCGTTGGAGAGTAGTTTGTTATTTCATTCTCGATTTGTCCACCAATGCTATGCCATCTCATGACTCACGTGTTTAACGTGATTTTTTCATTTTAATTATGAATATATTGACTATGTGAAATAAATAATTTTGGAATAGAATTCAACGGCTCTAATTTCTTTTATATTTGATTCACAACTCAAAAAATGAACGTAAAACTTAAATTTCAGAAAGAATCTGAAACTTTTTTCTTTTCAATAATAACAAAAAAAAAAGAATGTATGATAGAACTAGTCCAGTCCACTTAAATCAGATATGGGCTTTTACCAAATGCTCAAAGCCCAATTATTCTGATATTGGACATCGTGGCTACAAGCCTAACAACTATATAATTTGGGTACTTATTCCATAATTAAAGGGGAATATTTAGGGAAGGGGAGGATATTAATATCTTCTGTCAGCATTTCTAGGCCTAGTTCGAATTGGACTCAAATTCACCATAAATTACCAAATATATATAAAAATTAAAATTGTATATTTGGGTAAGGCGTAAAGTTGTTGATTGCTGATTTTCATAGTCACTTTCTCAAAATGTTTCCTTTACCAGAAAAATGCAAAGGAAGCTAAAGATGGGACTTGTTAAAAAACGAACAATTTTGTTGTTTGTAAAAATTAAGCAAAATAGAAATGAATACTCGACCCACCACCGACAATTAAATTCTCCCATTTTTAGTCTCTGAGAATTGAGATAGGGACTAACAACTACCTTTCATTTGTGAATGTTCCTTTTTACGGATGACATACAAATTTGTTAAATTCCAATTCAATTTCATTCTCTACCTAATCCTCACTCGTTTTTATTTATTCACATTTTTCATCTTCCAGTGATGGAAAACCAATTATTTTAGTTAGTAATACTCTAAATTACAAAAATGACCTCCACAATACTTGGACATTTTACACAATACACATAAGTGAGAAATTAATGGCATCATATTTTTTTTAAAGATTATTTATGTATTGAGAATTATTATGGCACATTGGCGTAATTGAAACTCCAGAACTAGTTCATTTTTTTTTTCTCTCCAGATAAAAGCACCATGTTATGTTATGGAGCCATGAAAGAACTAAACTAGGGGTCAAATTCCACAATCCCAAGTCCCAATAACAAATTCAGCAGACCACGAAATGTGTTAAAGAGGCAGAATAATTTTAACACGATTTCAAACCATCACAAAGCTGTTGAAGTTGTACGGCAGGGCATGAAACAGTTGAAGCAAGAGGATTCACCTGCTCGGGAGATGATAACTGCCGTGAAGGGAATGTGAATTCCAGTGCCTGCAACCTCAATTCCATAGGGTAATCAGCAATACAACCAATCCTAGGTCCCGTACCAGTGGACCATTTCATGGACAGTTGGTTCCCTAACTGATATGACTTTGCCTCCTTCTTGTAGTTGATCCTTTGCTGTATTGCACTCTCTGGCACCTCTGATTTTGAGCTCCGAAGACCAGCAGATAATGTTCTTCTGTAGTAGCAATTTTTTGTTTCTTCAACTCCAATTGCTTCTTCACATACTTTCTTTACGGAAGAAGAATCGACGACTCCAAGATTTGATTGTAATTTGGTACAGTTTCCCTTTTCAGAAGTCTCGTAGTCTTCAGTTGACTTTCGTATCTAATGACAAAAAGTAATATTATAAATTTTTTTAAAGAAAAGCAAGAAAGAAAACCAAAATCATTCAAATGCTTCTTCATGAAACACATCTCCAGAATTGTAGAAGCAATACTAGACGTGAAAAAGAAAACATGATCCAATACGACAATGGTGCCATAAAATGTAATCATCATACCTCAACATCATTTATATCAACTCCATTTTCTCCTAGAAATTGAAGGAAGACATCAAGGTTATAGTCCGTTGGCCGATAGTGACCACTGTAAGCCGAGATACACTAGAAAGGTAAAGCTGAAATTAGTTCAAATTCCAGAAAGAAGAAATATCTACATCACTAGTTTTTCTGTCTGTTAATTAAAAGCCATCTTAAGGTGCTTATAAAATCATGATACTCAACTAACACTTCATCAAGGACTCTAATAAAACCCCAATTGTTAAAGAAATGGTTCTAAACGAAATTACTGGTTTGACAGAGGAAATGTATTAGGATACCTTTAGTACACCATCCTCAACTGCTAGCCTTCCAGCAGCTAAAGTCGCCCCTCCCGCCAGAAAACTGGAATGATGAAAGATCCCCTTTTTCTTCTGGAGATATTTTAAAAGAGTTACAATATATATATATATATATATATTTACAGTGCATCAATTCTAGAATTTAACATACCAATGATTTGGTAAGTTATCTTCAATTTTGCTAATTAATTCTCACCTCACCCGCATGAAGTCTCTTAGTGGTGCTCATGACAAAGATCCATTTTGCTTTTGGTGTTGTTCTAGTATCGAGAAGGTTTCCAGTCAGTTTGTGCACTATTTTTCCTTCTTCCACCAAATATTCATAATCTTCTCTTTCTTGCTGATTGCATCAAGACAAACACAAGAACAAATGGAAAATGAACTTGGAAGTTATGTATAGTCACATTTTCAAATATCATACTCATATGACAATCATAATGGGGTGAGCAGCATACAATTCAAAACAAATATTAAGAAAATATATGACATTTTGAACACATACTGGTCCAAGATACTTGATACATTGTTGTCGAAGCTTTGATCTTGGACATTCTTCAAGATCAACCTCTTTTCCATCTCCAATGTCCAACCTTAACAAGATGAGGGTAAAGTATTTCAGGACTCATCTCTAAGTAAAACCATTAATCAAGCATAGTGACATTTTGTAAGTCATTTGAAATGCTTTGAACTACATATAAAATCTGCAAGTAGTCTCATTCTCATGGAGAGAGAAAACATGTAGTTGATGTTAAATAATCAAAGTAAGAGATTTTATAAACACAAGATGTGTAGTGTAAAGCTCACTTACTCCCCTATTTATAGTTGGCTTTGATGATTGAGGCTCATCAAATCTTTTTAGATTCTTCTACTTATATCTAAAACTTTCTTGCACTATTTTACAAAATTTAACAAAAAAAAAAAATAATAATAAATTCAAAAGTTTTCACATTTCTCACCAGTAGAAGAAGGGCTGACCAGCATCAGTTTTACACCACGCTTCGTAGTATATATTTAAATTGTGTCCATAACGATGTCGTGGATCAATCTACATATTAAAAATTACATTTAAATTAGAAGAGAAAAGACACATAGAAGATATAATATTTGATAATATACTTACAGCTTCAATCCAGTGTTGAAAAGCCAATTTTCGTGCCTTGTCATCTTTGCTCAATCCTTTCCCTACCTGAAAAGAACAATTAAGAAATTGCTATTATTCCCATCTTGTGTGAATATGGACGAGGAGAAAACATATGGTTTTGAAGATCCAAAAGATCCTAATTTGCAAATATAAATCCAAAAAAGAAACAAATTCTCATATATGGTTTTGAAACCAAGACGAACGGAAGCCCTTCCTCGAACCATCGGGTATTCCAAATTTACCCTCGTCGAAAAAGGGTTTTCAAAGGGGAAAAACATCAACTTTGCCACATAGAAGGACCAATTAGTAAATTAGAATAAAAGTTGAGGATTTAAAAATTAGAAGACAAAAAACGTCGAGGACCAAGTCGTCATCCCCACAGAAAGAAATTAGAGACTAAACACGAGAATCTTCCTTGATATTTTTCTTTCTTCCCCAAAAACTCATATTCTCTGATTACCTTAGAAGCATTTAAGCTAATACGATTCCAGCGTGAAGCAGCCGTCTCTGGTTTTGGAAAATTGAAGAAGGAAATTGTACTGTAGTTCAACCTGGCATAATCCAAAGCCTGCCACCTTCCAATTCACCATCAAACAACATCAATTTCAATTTTCAAATCAAAAAAAAAAAAAAAAAGATTCAATAAAAACACATAAAACTGAAGAATTGAAATAAATATACCATAGCTCTTCGGCAACAACGGCAGAATCAGCTAACATGCGCCGGGTCCTGTAACTTCTGTAAACCTTCTGAACCTTCATGGCCGCTTGGGAAGGGCAATTTTCCTGCATTTTGTTGAGAATCGTCGCTTCTGAAACCAATGATCCTTCGCATTCTCGAAGTTTGTGCTCCGAAGACGGAGCCGACACCACGGGATCCACCATCTCTGCGCATTTCCTATCTCCGGCGAACGGATATTTTAAATCGCCGACTTCAGGGGTATCCGAATGTACATCCATTTCGGAGCCCCTGTTCGCCTCGGAACGGAACTCCGTATGTATTACGGTAGAATTATCAGAATAAGAGAGGAGAAAAGAAGAGGAAAGTCCGGGAGTTTCGACGTCCATTAGGAAAGTATATAGAATCGAGAAGGAACTGGAAAATCACTCAGTGACGGAGAGAAAGTGCTTCTCCGTCTACCACGTGTGTGTATATATATATATATATGTATTCCGGTAAACCAAACCCTGGGTATCAATATTTAATAACGGAGAAGGAAATTCCACGCGCGACAGAGTTTACTCGCTCAAGTTTTTGACCCAAGAAATTCTTTTTTTTTTTCCTCCAAAAATTTTGAGGAATTTTTTATTAAATTCAATGGCCTATTTTTATTTAATTTTTTTATATAAATATTTTGTGTTATTATTGTACAAAACACAAAAAAACCTAGTGGCATAAACAAAGTGCAAAAAAAGCTCTTTATTTTTTGTAGCCAACCAAAAAAAGGAAAATCACAAAATTAGTCATTTTCTTGAGCACTTCCCGTACAAAGTAGAAAAATAAAAATTCTAGACTTGACCCAGAAAAAATCTGCACAGCACCAAATATTATTATCAGAAAATTTATGAAAAAAGATAAATAAATAAATTGTCGTGGTTGGAACGCACTGAGAAATTGCATGTGTGGTTACTGACTGAACATTCAAGTGTTCAATAAAATCTAATCATTAAATCTTTTGGTCAAAATAAATTAATATAAAATACAATTTATAGGCGACCGCGAGAAGACCAGAACCAGAACCAAGCCCGGCACGCCGGAAATATAAATTCTTCCTTTGAATTTGTATTTTTTTTAAAAAAAAATTAATTTAAAGTTTTAATAAATTAAGAAAAAAATAAAATTTTCATTGAAGAGACAGCTAACAGTTAAAGAAAACGTTACTCCCGTAATAAACATTTCATTTATAACACACTGCTTAATGGCCCTGACAAAAAGTAGCTATCCCATAAAAGTGATATATATTTAGAGCATATCATATTAAATATATTTAAAAAAATGTAATGGGAGAACCAATTAAATATTTTAAGAGAAATTACACGTTAATATTATTTTGAAATATTCACGTAACTCCAATTAAGCATTAAGTAAGAGGGTTTACCAAATCCAACCATAAATTATATCCACACTTTCAAGATGTCTTATCAAAATGGAGTAAAGCCACATATTTTTTTGCCTTCTTTTGCGACCCACTAACCACTGCACGGAGTGACAGAGTTTGGTCAAATGTCGCAATAGTTTTTTCATCAGTGATTTTTTTTTTTATTATTATTATTTTAATAAAAGATATATTTTGATTAAAAAAAAAAAGTAGAAATAAGTGTAAATCACACAATAATAATAATAAACAATAAGAAGATAGTAAAAGATTTTGAAAATGATTTGTAAGGCACAATCGTCTAAGAGTTGCTCTTGCTGCTACAATTATTGCCAAGCAGAAACGGAGACTTTCAATGCACAAGTTTTGGTCGGCCTATTTAGAAATACATGTGATTTTATTGTTATTCATGGCCTTCCTACATTTCCAGGTCAAAATTGGCTTCTCCTTTCTAAACCATACATAAAATTTTCAGTTTTCTAAAAGTTGCTATATTGCCTGCAGTCGTCATTTCTTTAAAAATAGAAAAATAAATAAAAAAATAAATGGGACCTTTCTATAATGACGACTGTAATTTCACATAGAACCTGTAGTATCTCCCATCACTTGCCTCCAATTCTTCTTATAGACCAACCAATCACAGACGATGTGACGTCGTCTCAAGTTCATGCCATGGAAAGCTAACAGGTTCTTTCAATCCCACAACAAGCTATCAATGATGAACTCCCCCATTACCATAGCCACCATCTTTGAACCACTTTGTACAGGAGCAAATGTTAGACAATGCTTTCTTACATGTTTCTCAACTCACATTTCCCTCCTTCATTTCATGGGCTACCCATCTAATCATATCAATTCAAGACTAGGAATGCAACTTTGTTTCTTACAAGAATTCCAGCAGTGATGCATGCCCAACAACAAACCTTAATTACTTTTGCTAAGGATGTACTGAAGTAGACTACAAAATTACTCCATGTTTATGCACGGAGCTACTTAATTAGGTGTTTTAAACCGAAAATTTGAAAAACAAGTAAAAAAATACAAGGCACTCCTTAATTATTCAACTGATTGATTCTAAATGATTAAGCATCATAGTTTGTTTACCTTTCACATGCTCTCATAAACTATAATCAACAAAGATTAAAGATTATATATCACCAACATGCACGGGATGACAGAATCAAGAAAAACACAGAATCTCAAAATGTATTACTTTCTAGATTGCCATAAAAAAAAAAATCACATGTATTACGAACATGGAATCCAAAATTATAGTTGTAAAAATGTTTCTATCTTGGTCGTATTGACATCATATAGAAAAGAAAATCTACAAAACAGTTCTTATACTTGAGTAAGAAACCTTTAAGTTGTTCTCGAAGGTGCCCTGTAAGTGTATGCTCTAATGAGTACTGAAAAATCATTAGTCGAACAGGCTGAATCCCATATCCTGCAAAGAAATCAGAACAAGGGCATCTCAATTTCCTTTTACAATCAAAGAAACATGCATAATCAAATTCCAATATTAATTAAAGCTCAAACTGATAAATAATGGTGCATTACATCATCTGATTCCTCTTTCTCCTCCACTTTTTCTTCCTTCTTAGACTCAGCAGCAGCTGGGGCAGCTGCACCACCTCCAATAGGAGCGGCTGCAACTGCAACGGCACCACCCCCAGAAGGTACTGATGCCAACTTTTCTCGACCAGAAGCAATAACCTCTGTTATATCCTTACCAGCAAGTTGAGATAATAGAAGCTCGATTCTATCATCATCACCATCAACTCCAACTGTATGCACCGGAAAAAATTGAAAGCTTAGAACAAAATAGATCACCACATTGTTAGGTAAAAGAAAAGGTGAAATTATTGAGTTGTAATTTTTTGATTCGTTTGATTGTAATATTCGAACCGATACCCGATCAACACATACTATGATTTACAGTTGCTTCTAGGATTTTTTTACCTCAAAATTTTCTGCATTAATTTTGCAATCAAATAATATCAAATTCAAAAAGAATTAGAGCATACGCCATAGGGAAACGTAGAGGAGAGTGAACCATGAAAGAAAGAGAAACACAAGTTCAGCGATTAATATCCAAAATTGTACAAGGCAAAAGCTGAAGAAATTAGATGAAATTGTTCGAATAAACAAGTCAACAAACGATTATTGTTCAATTACTATAACCTAATCTACCCAAAACAAAAAATTTAAACTTTACAAGCGCGAGAAGATTCAAAAGCTATGGAAAACATCGAAAGGAGTTTCTGCACTAACCAGAACCCAAGATTTCTTTGATATTGTCAGCAGACGGACAGGTGTTGCCGCCCATAACAGCAAGCAGATAAGCTGCTATCACCTTCATTTTTTATTTTTTTGGTTGTCTCTGCACGAAACATTTCGAAATGTAAATCGATTCGTAAAAATACGGAAAATTCGACGCGTAAGTATCGAGACTAAAGTTCAGGAAAGATTACCGGAAGAGCTCTGAAACTGTACAGAGATCGGCGGAGAAGGCGCAACACAGAAAAAGAAGCCTACTCAGGGAGTTCGGAAGGAAATATATATACAAGTAGGGTTTTTCGGCCAAGCCTCCGGGCTCCCAGGAGGAATTTTTAATATTTTTCCTTACAGCGGGGGATTTTCTTTTGAGAAATTTAAGTTAAAGTATGGCATTAAATAATAATGAATGAAAAGAAAATATGGGAACAAAATACTTAAGTTAAAATAGACATAACATAACATAACACAACACAACACACTCTAACAAAATCACAAATTTCATTCAAATAGATGATACCTAAATTAATAAACACTAATATGTTTCAAAAAAAAAAACGAACATTAAATTTTATTTGAACTTCTAATTCAAACTATTTAAGTTCACAATTCATCCGTCAACTATGCAAGAGAACAAGAGTATTCTTGTTATGATAGTTGTCCATTTTCAGTTCCTTGTGGACTATTGCTACACAATTAATCGTTTATGTATGATATTTTGTCGGGCAGTGAATTTATTTACAATTTTTAAACTATTCAAAATTCATCCAAAACCAAAACCAAAACCAAATCCAGCTTATTACAAATAAGCAGGACATGCTTATGCTAGAAATGGTCTTAAGGAAATAAATTTTTTATGACCATTTTATCCCATATAAACACTTGATTTACAAATTATTTGTAAACTACTTATCATCACATTTAACAAACTGCTGAAAATCTATCCAAAGTGAGTCCATTCCCAACAAAGAGGATATTACAGCACGGAATTGTGGTACAACTTATTGCCTTTCTGGGTTGAATTATGAATCTGGAATTGAATGTGTTTAGAAAGTCCTTATTTAATTTGAAATTTGAAAAATTCCAAAGCCAAACACAGAAGAATCAAAACACTGAAGTATGATTAACTATCTCTGATATATCATGCACACACGATTTACCGAAAAGTGATGCCAGCAGCTACAAGGAGAATGAAACACCAGAAGAAACATATTATAAGACTTCACTTTTCATTGATACAACAGTCGAGCATATTGAAATACATGTGAGTCTTTTATACTGAAATAAATGGTTCAAACTGATCTTCTCATCACTTTCTCAGATCTTAGAGGCAAACGAGAGACCCTCCTTTGCCAAATCCTCCAAGCTGTTTGCTGGGGGTTGCGTCTTGGCAACTTTGGCAATGGCCTTATTTTCATCAGGGGTACCACTCTCCAGGAATGCACCAACAACCTTACCGTCTTTGATCCAGTAGCTTCCAAACTTGTGAGATGAGGAAGTAGGATCACTGTCTCCAAAGATTACAGTATCTCCAACATTGTCACCATAGAACTGCCATGACAGATCAAAGGCACGGGAGTAGAAGTATGGCAGGTAGTCATATTCATCAATTGACTTCCCTTGTTCACTAGCAAAAATTGCCTGCTCCAATAAATAAAAAGAAAAAGAGTGAATGCAGTTTTGGTCTTTTATCATAATAAGGTAATTTGACAGTCCATTGAAATCTGGAACATGATTATCGACACAGTATACATAAGACATTATTGAGAGGAAGCTTAGACCACAATATATTATGAACTGAAATTTCATTCAGATAGGATAAGTCCAATTTCCACTTTAGCCATCATTTAACCAAACCTGACAATGTAATCAGGAAAGAAGGTAGTCAACAAAGAACCGGTAGAATTAGACTTTAGGCAATTTCCAGATAGCAAGATGAACCAAGCAAATGAAAGTGAAAGGGAACAAATTAGTATCTGTTCTATTAGAAATTCCACAGTTTCAATTTGTTAATAGACAAATCCCAGAAAAAGCAGATACTAAAAATTAATGCCAAGAGTAGCACGCACCTTAACAGCCTGTTCAGCAGATTTGCGAGCATGATCAACGTGTTCAACTCTTCTAATATCATTGAACAGTTTCAATGGGAAAGTTGCAACATCACCCACCGCATATACATCAGGTACATTTGTTTTGAAAAATGCATCAGTCTGGAACAAGAAGATTTACTATGAGTCCCACAGTGATATCCAAAAACATATTGGGTACACAAGCAAATTTCATGCAAGTCATAAATGTATTTATGAACATTGAACACAAGCAAGTTAATTTCTCTCCTCTTGCATTAATTTCCTTTGCTATGTGGTTTGCCGGGGGGGGGGGGGGGGGGGGGGAAGGCGGGTTTGGTGAAGATCCAGACAATTAATATGTCACTCACTCTCCCCTTTCATGTTTTATTTCATATCTCACACTAGCCAAACCATTACAAAATGGGATCTAAAAACAATTAAGCAAACAGAAGCGCCAGGTTAAGTTCAGCAAAAACGAATTAAAGCTAATACACAGTAAATTATTCATCCTGAATGAAGACGTGCATCAATGACCTCTTAATGAAACATTAAATCTAAAATTCATGCAGTCAAATGCCATTATAAATAAAAATCACACAATAAGATCATGGTTTTAGAAACAACTAAATTTTCAATTAAATCACAGACCTTGATTCCACCTTTCTCCTCCTCAACCTGTCCTTTGAACAATGCTGTCAGTGGTCTTCCACCAACACCAACAATAACAATATCAGCATCCAGCACCCTACCATCCTTAAGTTTTACATCCTTCACCTGAAGAACAGGAAGTGGCAATGTCATTTATTGATCATGTAAATTCACACATGCACATAGAAAATAGATGGCCGTGACAAACCTCTCCATTTTCATTTGTACCAAAACCCACAGCCACTGTGCCCTTGATAATTTTAATTCCTTTGTTTGCATAATAACCCTCATAGAAGGCAGCTATATCAGCAGTAAACAGCCGAGGCACTGAAAAATCATTATAATCAAGAATTAACTATAAAAATAAGTGGTCAGGTCCTACTGAATCTTATATAGTATTTCAAACATAAATTGAAATCCACAGTAAAACTACAGAATAAAAATAAATCATTATAATTGTAGAGCTATGAATGTCCACTTACTGCACCATGGCTCTGGATAGACCATACTGACATCACAGTTATTGATCTTTAATGCTGCACTTAGCTCAAGACCAATGTATCCTCCTCCAACAACCACTGCCTTTGCATCCTTCTTTGCTTTTATTGTTTCTACAAGTTTGTCAGCATCATCAATTTCTCTCAAGTAAGAGATATTTTTGGCATCAGCCCCTTGTACACCAAAATCAGACAACTTAATCACCTGGAAAAACATTTGACATAAACTACAATGTCAATTTGAGAACTGCTGAGCCAAATATATTTGAATTCTTAGGATAAAAACTCACAGTAGAACCAGTTGCAATCAATAGTATTTGATATTTAAATATTTCTCCAGCGGCACTGGTAAGTGTCTTTGATGCAAGATCTGCTTTAACTATTTCTGTGCTAAGAACCAATAATATCCCTGAAATGACCAAAATTAGTTCCAGTAAGACATTGAAGCGTCACTTTTAATAGTTGATTCTCATCAACAAAAAACGAGAAAGACCTGATTCTGAATAATTTTACAAAAAAAGGATAAAAAAAAGGTCTAGCACAGATAAACAATTACTAAGGGAGGAATCCAATCATGCTACCTTTCTCAGAATACCATTCAGGAAGTAACCTCTCCCCACCACTTCCAACACAGACATGAAATCCTGGAAGTCTTGCGGTTCCTGAAGATATTGAAGTATCGATAAGGAGAGATATCAGGGTAATAAAAGAGGCGGACAACAGATGAATCTCAAACTAGTTCCACAAATTGGGGATCACGGTGTTGGCCTATGAATGAAATTCCTATTACAATAAACTTACCTTCTGGGAAAAGATATGCCTTGCTCAGTGCAGGACGTTCATAAGGAGCTACCTGAAATCACAGAACATCAAATATGATACTAAATTTTAAAACTCCAGTTCAATAATTAGCTTCTACTAGATAAGATCACAAACAATAAAGCTTGCTGTGTTGACTGAAACTTCCCACTGTCTGGACCCCAATCCGTCATGAAACCAAGACTTTGGGGGGAAAAAAATATCCAGCACAATAAACACAATCTTCAAAGATAACTTGCTTGATGATGATAATAGAGGAACTTAAACTCCAAAGTTCAAAGTACGACATTATTAATCTTTTATTAACATTTATGACTAATTCCTCTTTTTGTGGGAAGAAAAAAAGAAGAAAACAAGAAATCTGTGTCAAAATAAATTGGGATGAGTTTACCGATAGTTGCCAACTGCAAAATATTCAAGAGCCAGTAACAGACGAAAAACCAATATGGTGTTGTAAAGCATATAAGCAACGTTTACGAAATCAAATCAGCTGAAAAGGCTGGTGTTTATTGACCCCCCCAGTTTACAGATGCATCATTTTGCTAAATCAAAGATAAGATAACTAACTAAACTGATAGGATAATGACAAGGGAATACCCCGTCTTCTTGTCTTATTCTTGTAGAGTCTCAAAAAGGAACCTCCACCTCAAAAAAAGAGCACTCTAAACATCCCCAGGCCATTAATCGAGTATTCATAAATGTACTTTAGAAGCAGCAGTAAAAGATATATTAAAAAAAATAAAAAATTCATACCGCCTCTTTAGATATGATTGCAAGTTCACCAGGCTTCACACCCTGTTTAGCGAATTCCCTAGCAGCATACCCCTACAATTATAATGAATTCAGATAAATCAAGCTAAAGTAATTAAGAAAGCAAAGTTGTAAGTCAGAAACATACTAAAAATAATTTTCAGCTGATCGAAATTCCGAATAATCTGTAGCAGGCTGAATAAGTTAACGGACAAGTTTCGCTTTGACACCAACATATATGGGAAACATTCTTATGTATAGCTTTTGGAAGTAAAAACAAACGTCGTAAACATATTTGTTCCCAAAACCTTTAATAGACCAGAAACAACAAATTGAATCCAAAATCTACCGAAAATAAAAGCATCAATAGCCTCATAATTTTGCCTTATCCTAAAATAATAAGTCATAGCCAAAACCTAATCGTCAACAAAAATCAATCCAGATCTACAAAAATTTTCCAACCACATAAAACTTAGATAGAAACACAATCAATTTCAATATCTCAGGATAATAATAATAGTTAGGTAATCAGGCTGAAAACGAAGAAGTTGGACATTTCCAGTGAATTTCACCACAAAAAATAAATAAAAAGAAGAAAACACCAATATTAATAGAAAACAATTGGTCTCAAAACAATTCTCAGGACATCTAAAACCGAAATGAAGACACTAAAAAACCGATGCAGCTTTGAGAAACAGGCGTAAAGCAGAAGAACAAAATCAGACCGATCATTTCATCTGAAAACAAATTCACAAAAAGTAGGACGAACAAGTTAGTTACTCACAGCAGCGACACCTCCTCCTACGATCACATACTTGAAAGACTTCTCGGCCATCTTTTTTCTCCTGGATTGTTTAACAGATGAATTTCAGATCAAATTCAGAGAAAAGAAGTATAGAACGAAGCAAAGGGATAACAGAAAGTGCTATAATTGGTCAATGAGCAAGCTCTTAAATAGACTTTTGGGTAAGATATTATTAGTAGTTTATTGCCAGTGGTGAAATGGCTAACAGCAATTGGTTGAGACGGACGTTAAAAAGCGCGGAACGTTACAGAAGGCAATGGATGCCGTACACATGGCTTACTATTTGCCGTTCAATCTGCTGACTGTGCAGGTGCCACGATATTTTTTTTTTCCGCTAAATGAAGTTGCCACGATAGTTAGTAAATAGCGAATCGATTTTCGTTAATCGCCTTTTTTCTCCGATACTCCATCGAGATATTACATATATTAGTTAAGATAATTATTCTAAAAATAAGATAAATATTAGTATCAAGTACTAAATTAATTGAAATTTAAAAGATTCCATAAATAAAAATGTTCGGTAGTAATTAAAAAATAATCAATTCTATAGTGTGAAAGGAATAAAAAACGGGCACCTTAAATAAATTGTCAACCAAAAAATAAATATGAAGAAAATGTATTGGCACGTCAGCAGTTTGACAGAAGTGTCGTGGACCGTCGTATCTCAGCAGATCGCTGCCTCAATTTGAAGTTTGAATTCGAAAATGCACCGAGTCTAGGATCCAGCCCCATTTCATAATTGCGTTTGTTTGGAAACTTCTAGAAGCAGGCGGCGGCTCTTTGGCTTCGGTTCTTTTCTCATTCACTTTTCTTTTCTTTCTTTTTTTTTTAATTAATATTATTCTAATTTTATAAAAAAAATATTAAATCCAGTTATGTATGGTCTTAATATAATAATATTTTATTTACTTTGAATATTTATATATATATTTTTTCCTTTTCTTTGTAATCTTATGCACTATTGACTATTGTTTCCTCGTTCGACTTTTTCATATTTATTGATAACATAGTATGTGTTTACACTAGAGGAGGTGTAGACACAAGACCGATTTAACTAAATTTTTGATAGTTTGCTCTTGAGATTTGAAGCTTCATTTTGGATGGCTCCGGTTTGCAGTTTGGTTAGAATCATTTTTGAATATTTGAAGTTTATTGGTAGATATGTGAACTTTTATAAATTGAATTAGATTTATTTTATCATGTTTTTTATTTTTTCATATTTACAATATTATTGGTTTTAATATGATAAATTAATTGTAACAATATTTGAGTTTAAATGGTAAAATTTGTTGATAACTCAGCGTGTGTAACATTGTAGGTGTTGTAATGACTCCTTGCTTTCTTACACTCAATGGTATAAATGTTGGGATTATTGGGCTCCCAATTATGTGTGTTCTTAATGTGAATGTCCAATTTGGAGAATTATTCTCGAGTTTTTTTTTTGTCCATTTTAACTATAAAAATGCAGTCATCTTGGAGTAGTACTACAATAATTCTCACACACAAAAATAGAGAGAGTAAGAGGGTTTCCGCTGCAACTTTCTCCAAATTGCAGGTCTGGATAATTCTCACACACAAAAATAGAGAGAGGAAGAGGGTTTTCGCTGCAACTTTCTCCAAATTGCAGGTCTGGTTTTTCGGTTTATCGGAGGTCCAAATCTTGTCTGATCGAACTTTAATTTTAGGAGGAGTCTAAGGACTCGTGAAGCTTCAATATGAATGGTGGAGATCGAATTCCAACGGTTCAATCTCAATTTATGAGCTTCGGATCAGCTGTAGTTTTTTTGGTGATTTCTTGCAATTTTGTTTCTCTATTTTGATTCTAGTGTCTTCGTAGTGTTGTTAAGGGCTAGATATCATTGTGATGCTACTGTATTGTGCATTTGTACTCTCTTGTGGTGATAGTGGAGTTGGCTAGACCAAAGGGTCTCGTGGTTTTTTATTCTTTCACGTTAAAATCTTGTGTCTCGTATCATTTTATTTTCTTGTTTGGATCATCTTGTTGCTTGGTGTTCTTTGGAGTGTTTGTTTGTTGCTGATAACTCTATGATAGTAGAGTTATTTGCACTTGTTTTGCCTATTTTCTAACTCTATTTGCTTGACTTGTCTATAATTTTGAGTTAGATTTTGTTAAATTGCATAATTCTTTTCCCAATTTTAATTTTGTGGATTAATGGTTGAAAATGGTCATTTTAATTGAAGAAATTCCTAAATTTTATTATTTCATGGTTAACATTTAAATTTGTACAGGATTTCACATAAAAGATGATGAGATTTTTGGAACCAATTGACCAAGGGTAAAATGGAAAGTTGGCTGGTCAAAATTATGGTCAACCAATTTAAGGAATTGAACCGAGAAAGATGG
The DNA here is from genome assembly GCA_027405835.1 of Asclepias syriaca. NCBI lineage: Eukaryota > Viridiplantae > Streptophyta > Magnoliopsida > Gentianales > Apocynaceae > Asclepias > Asclepias syriaca. Next base: position 22,896,607 of record CM049927.1, read on the forward strand.
GAATTTACGTTATATATATATATATATATATATATATATATTATAATATATATGCATGCTGACAAGTGGACAAGAAGACAAAAAGGGCAAAGTGATAAAGAATGATGTGCTGGAAATTTTAACTCTTATATATATATATATATACATTTACGTACACACATTTCCTGCTGACATTTCCAGTCCGCTGAGGCCTACTTCTCGCGGGTTTTCAGGAGGAAAAGAAGACGAATGAGCAGCAGTTTGTTATGTATATATATATATATATATACATATATATATACACACACACGTATACATCGAAGAATCATCTCAGCTACCAGCAGAAATCATCAAGGAAACCGGCAGCTATACAACTTTCGGGGCAGAAGCAATGTGAGTATTATTTGAAGAAAGGGACAGATGTCCACTATCAATCGGTGGACAACTGAAGTTCTGGGAGCATCAAAGAAAAAGATAAATACAAGGAAGAGCAGAAGAGACGGGGTTCCGTTAGATAGAGTTAGACGGGTTAGACAGAAAATAGGGAGAAAAAAGGAGATACTATAGTGGTAGAATAGCATTAGTTTTATTTCCTTTGTATCTAGAGTCGGTTCTGTTTAAATTAGGGGCAGTGGGTAGTGTGTTTTAGAGTGTCTTAGAGTTTAGATAGTGGAAAAGAACCTGAGAAGGCTAGGGCGACTTTGCTGGAATTTTACGAGTTGTTCATAATCGAGGGCAGCAGCACCACGCAGAGGAAACGAAGGGCAGCAGTACGTTGATTAAATTCGATTTGGGCAGTAGGGTGATCTCCGACCCAGAGTAATCCTCTCTCAATTTCTTCAATTTGCTACTGTTTTATGATTAAGTATTCTTTGTAACATGAGAATATTTACATGGATTCAAGGATTAATTAAATACTATTTTGGGATTGATATATTTTCCGTTCTGGGATTGACTGGTGTCACTATGAACCTAGGGACTGTTTTTCCTATTACGTTGATCCTTGTCTTTCATGATTCGTTTCAGCAAAATATTTATTCATAACCTGAAGGTGTTGTAGTCTAGTAAATCATAAACATGTGGACAAACGTAATGTGGCATAAGATGATAAGAATGCATAAGTTTTGTGTATTGTTTTCCTTATTGATGCTTGTATGGGGCATGCTTAGTTTATTCATGCAATTACTTAAATGGATTAGGAATAACTTGCGGTTACGACTGTCCAAGTTATGTATCGAACTAGTATCTGGCTTTCTAACCGGAAGGGGTCTAGTTGACAAGATAATTGCATGGCACTTGCTTGAGGCGCATGACCGTGCGGTCAATATTGTAGGGGACACAACCAATTTCACTGCCTTGTGTTGTTCTAGGTTCACGGTACTTCGTACTCCATGAGACGATGTTATCGGGGGTTTAGACTAGTAGGCTAAGTAGTCTGGGTAGAACCAGACCGCTGTAGTGTTAATTTGGAAATCGAAATTAGCATTCTTGGATTCACTACTGGTTTATATTTGCATCTTTGGCTTGATTTTCATAGCATTGTATTACCTGTTGTATTCTTATGGTGATTTTCCAGTAGACTGTACTGTAGTAGTTAGTTAGTATTGCTGCAGCATTGGTGATGCTGCAGCATTTCCGTTGCTGCAGCAATATCGTAGCAGTAGCTTAAATCTCCGACTCTCCAGTCATTATTCATCATTCTTTATTCTTTTAACTAGATGTAAATCATGTTTGCATGTATAATTGGCATACTAAATCCCTGTGAGATCAATAATCTTGTACTTATGTACATATATTACTTGTTGACCAGTGTATACTTGCACTTGTTAAGATTGCGTTGATTTATTTTATTTTCTTATATATTCAATCTGTGACACACACACACAACGCAACAAGTTTTTGGCGTTGTTGCCGGGGATGTCAATTGTTTGTAAATATTGTTTGCATTTGGTTACTTTTGTTGTTTTATGTTATACTCATACTTGAGCTTATGAGATTATTGAAATGATGTATGAGGGACGAATAATTATGCATGGGCTGAACTATTTTTGTGAATTTATTGATCTGAATTATTTGTTAAATTTCAGCTTGTGTATCATTCATTCCTTAACGTGTGTTGTTTTGCATGAGTAAAACACGCAAGGGCTCTCAAGCTACAGTGCTGCCACTTGATCCAGAGATTGAGAGAACGACCAAGGCGTTGAGGAAAAAGAAACAAACCAAGGATAAAGTAGACATGGCTGAGCAGCGTATTGTAGAAACTGAACCTGTCTATAATCCTGTGGTGTTGGCAGACGATAGGGACCATGCTATTCGACAGTATGCAGTACCTATGTTTAATGAATTGAATCCAAGCATTGTAAGACCGGAGATTACTGCACAATTTGAGCTGAAACTAGTGATGTTTCAAATGTTGCAAACGGTAGGGCAGTTTGTTGGATTACCTGCTGAAGATCCACACTTGCACCTACGACTCTTCATGAAAGTAGGTGACTGCTTTAAGCTACCAGGGATAGCAGATGAAGTGTTGAGGCTGAAATTATTCTCGTACTCCCTAAGAGACACTATTTAATTTGGAAAAAAAAGCCTAAGAACTTCAAAAAATATATAATAAAGATTGTATCTTTGAAATGAAAAAGAAGGGTTGTATTTCCGCACGGATCTCTTATTCTTCTAGACTCCTCGTCTTTCGGACGCCTAATTCCAGTGACCGCCATAGGCATAACCGATAACCCATTGAAAATAATCATTTTTCTCGCTTTGATAAACAAAGAAGGAAAAGGAAAAAGAGAAAATAAAGACACATCCTCAGATTCTTAATTCACATATCAAAGGATTCTTATTGACGTCTATGATGTTCTTACCCGATAAATTCGACCTCAATAACAATATAGTAATGGCAAATCTTGCTCACTAAGAATTTTGGGGAAAAAGTATGAAAAAATTTCAAACCAATCGACTACAATTTCGGGATAAAACAAAGCGTAACAACAACTCTTGCCTACTGGGTATTGGATATTCTGCAAAAATAAGTAATTTAATTTGAAAGAAACGAACAATCTGAAATTAAATCGAAGTAATTTGGAAAAAAAAAGTTGAAGAATAGATAGGGAAAGGGGGAGAGATTTAGAAGAACGGAGAGATATATTGCGTTTATTTAGGGAAAGTGAGTGATGGGTGGAAAAAGTTTTTTTTATATAATTTATTTTTAAATAAAAAAGACGAAAATCCCCTTGATAAATAGACAGAAAATAAAAGTTGACGGAAATTTTGAACGACAGTGCAAAACAAGTGATATTTGGTAGTTCGAGTGTCAATTCAAAGTAAAATTAAATAGATGTGCAAAAGCTGGATTTTTAAAAAGTTCAAGTGCTACTAGAATAATTTACCCTTTTTTTTGTACACAGAATTCAAAAAATTAATTTTTTTTCCACTGCCACAGAGTCAAAATGATGCAGGAACATTAGTGATGCCGTAATACCAATGATGCGCCGATGTTCATGCTGCAGCATTCCTACACCTTTTATGTTACCTTCTTGGCTCACCCCCAAACTTAGTGTTTCAAGCAGATTGAGAAAAAGTCAACGGGTGTCAAAGAAAAGGTATACACAAATATTTGGAAATAGTGGCTAGTTAAATAGTTTAAAATGAAAGAAAACAAGTTTCAGGCTCAACTTAGCTAACTAGGGAGGTGTAATGCAGTATGGTTAGCTAGAAAGGCTCAATCGTTTTCAAGATATTACAAATGAGTCTAAAAATTTTGTCTCTTCATACCACAGCTAATTTTTGTTATGAGCCAAAAATTGCCTACTATTGTGCCAAAATTGTTGGAGTAAAATGCATTATCACCCATTTGAAAAGAAAGTACTTGCCCTACAAGAATTTACGATTTAAAGTTAAAGATATCATCATCAATTTCAATCCCAAGGCTGATGCAACTAACTGACCACTAGATGAAAAAGCACAAGACTTTCTACTGTAATCATCTACAGTCAAGCATTCATATAATTCAGAATGAAAGGCCAGCAGAATAGCAAAAACATAAAAAAATTACATCATACACATTCATTCATCATTCATCAAAATAAACCTTCAACATTCATTCATTATTCATCAAAAATACACATTCATTCATTATTCATCAACATTCATCCATCAGTCATCAAAAACACATATTCATCCATCATCCAGTAAGAGGGCACCCTCCCCCAAACTTAAAAGGGAGCAATGTCCTCATTGCATCAGGCAAAAAGAGTGTAGCAGTCATCATTCACATAGCACAAGGTCAAGCCTCAATAGTAACTCCAAATAAAGAAATACAAGTATTGAAGAATAGATAGAGAGAGAAGGGAAGAGAAATAGAACCACTCCCGTGCAGGGAGGGTTGCTCTACAGGTCATCGTCACTGCCCGCAGTGCGATCATCTGGCAGCAGTAGGTCGGGGAAAGTGGGCCAAGGTCCTCCAGCTTGTTGCTGTTGTGCTTGCAGTGCACGGTAGACAGCTGCATCTCGATCTCGCATGTACCGCCAGTACACTTGCAGCTAAGTGTGTAGCTGCTGCATGTCGATGGCTGGAGCATCAGAAGTTGTAGGAGACTACGGGGTAGCTGGTTTGCGTGCTGATTGCTGATAACTCTAAAATAATAGAGTTATTCACATATGTTTTGCCCTTAATTTGAAACCAATTTCATGACTTGTGCAAAGGTTTTGGAGTTAAAATGTACCAAATTGCATAATTCCTTTCTCCATTTCAATTTTTGTAGATTAATTGTAAAAATAGCCATTTTAATTATTTAAATTCCTAAATTTTATTATAATTAAATTCCATTACTAACATTTAAATTTGTGCAGGGTTTCACATAAAAGGTGATGGAATTTTGGGGTCCAATTGCAAAAGGGTAAAAAGGGAATTTTTGATTGAAATGTGTCAAAATGAATTGGATAAAATATTGACCAAATTATAAGGAATTGGGAATTGGTGGATGGTTAATTGCTATGTTGGCCGTTACTAATGTATAATATATATATATATATGCACAAGCAAGGGGGCACAAAGGACAAAAGCAAAAGGACAAAAGAAATACACAAGTCGGCAGTAGGTGCAAATATTCAGGCAGAATTTCAGGAGGGCTGCAATTGTTATACATATATATATATATATACTCAAATTCCAAAATAATTCCAGCTGGAGATAAAACAAAAAAAATACATTTTGTAGCTGAGATTTCGGGTAGAGCTTGGCAACAATTTTTGGATTTGATTTCAGCTGGTACGATGACTCATCATGTTGAAGGACAGTTGTGGGTTAAAGGAAAATTCTGGAGAGAACAATTTTCTTTTACAAAGGGAAGAAGAAGAACAGTAGACGGGAGTTCTGGAGTTTTTGGAGAGAAGAGAGGAGGAGATAGATTGTTAGAGCAGTAGCTTTTCTTTGTTTTTGTTGAGTTCTCGGGCAGCTTAGGACTTAGGCAGTAGGTAGATTGTTTTGAGTTGTTTTTTTTAGCTTTAGTTAGAAAGGAAAATTACCTAAGAAGGCTGGGCGACATTGCTGGAATTTCCGGGCTGTTCATGATCGAGGGCAGCAGCACCACGCGGAGGAGACGAAGAACAGCAGCAGCTTGATTAAATTCGATTTGGGGCAGTAGGGTGATCTCCGACCCGAGTAACCCTCTCTCCATTTCTTCAATTTGCTTCTTGTTTTGTAATCAAATATTCTTCAAATTGTCACTGTTTTGTAACTGAATATTTTTTATGATATGAGAATGTTTACATGTTTTCAACGATTAATTAAAAGTGTTTTGGGATTGATATGTTTTCCGTCTTGGGATTGACTTGTGTCACTATGGACCTACGGACTATTTTTCCTATTACTTTAGTCCTCGTTTTCATGATTCGTTTCAGCAAAATTTATATTCATAACCTGAAGGTGTTGTAGCCTAGCAAATTATAAACATGTGGAAAAACGAAATGTGGCATAAGATGAATAGAATGCATAAGTTTTGTGTATCGTTTTCCTTGTTGATGCTTGTATGGGGCATGCTTAGTTTATTCATGCAATTACTTAAATGGAATAGGAATAACTTGCAGTTACGACTGTCCAAGTTATGTATCGAACTAGTATCTGACTTTCTAACCGGAAGGGGTCTAGTTGATACGTTAATTGCATGACACTTGCTTGAGACGCATGACCGTGCGGTCAATATTGTATGGGACACGACCAATTTCACTGCCTTGTGTTGTTCTAGGTTCACGGTACTTCGTACTCCATGAGACGATGTTATCGGGGGTTTAGACTAGTAGGCTAAGTAGTTTGGATAGAACCAAACCGCTGTAGTGTTAATTTGGAAACCGAAAAGCATGCTTAGCATTCTTGGATTCATTACTAGTTTATGTTTGCATTTTTGGCTTGATTTTTACAGCATTGTATTACCTATTGTGTTCTGTTGGTAAAATTCCAGTAGGCTGCCCTGTATTTTAGTTAGGTAGAATTGCTGCAGCATTTCGGTTGCTGCAGCATTTCTGTTGCTGCAGCATTTTTGTTGCTGCAGCAGTAGCTTAGCAGTAGACTACTCTCCAAATCTCCACCCATTTATTCATCATTCTTTATTCTTTTAACCAAATGTAAATCATGTTTGCATGTATAATTGGCATACATAGTCCCTGTGGGATCGATAATCTTGTACTTAGGTACATATATTACTTGTTGACCGGTGTATACTTGCACTTGTTAAGATTGCGTTGATTTATTCTATATTCTTATCTTCTCAATTTGTGACACACGCACACAACGCAACAAGATTTTTACAGCATTGTATTACCTATTGTGTTCTGTTGGTAAAATTCTAGTAGGCTGCCCTGTATTTTAGTTAGGTAGAATTGCTGCAGCATTTCGGTTGCTGCAGCATTTCTGTTGCTGCAGCATTTTTGTTGCTGCAGCAGTAGCTTAGTAGTAGACTACTCTCCAAATCTCCACCCATTTATTCATCATTCTTTATTCTTTTAACCAAATGTAAATCATGTTTGCATGTATAATTGGCATACATAGTGTGCGTGTGTCACAAATTGAGAAGATAAGAATATAGAATAAATCAACGCAATCTTAACAAGTGCAAGTATACACCGGTCAACAAGTAATATATGTACCTAAGTACAAGATTATCGATCCCACAGAGACTATGTATGCCAATTACAAATGCAAATATGATTGTACAAATTGTTAAAAGAATAAAGAATAATAAAAGAATAAAAGAATAAAAGAATAAAGAATGATAAATCATGAAACTGAGATTGGTCTAATGCTACGGCATTCCTACTCCTAACTAAACTAACAGTTAAAGGTTAGCCTACTGGAAATAATCACAAGAGTACTGCAGGTAATACAATGCTGCGGCATTCACGCCAAAAATGTAAGTACAAGCCAAAGATGAATCTAAGTATACAAAGCATGTTTTCAGTTCCATATCAATGCTACAGCATGTCTGGTTTCACCCAGACCACTTGATCTACTAGTCTAGATCCCCGATAACATACCTTGGACCTAGTGCAACGCTAGTCAGTGGAGGTACCGCTGTTCACGCAGTTATCAATCCACTACTATATGAGTTACCGCTGTTCACGCAGTGCTCAATCTAACGCCACATAATTCTAATGTAATTACATGAATAAACCAAGTTTGCCCCATACAAGCATTAAACATAAAAAGAAAGTAATGCTACAGCATACTTATCATCATAGTCAAAAAATGTATTCAACATGCTCATACTTAACTACACCACAACATCTTCAGGTTAAAGATATATATTATGCTGAAACGAATCATGGAAAACAAAGAATAACGTAATGGGAAAAACAGCCCCTAGGTCCATAGTGACACCAATCAACGGAATCAACCCTAAGACGGAAAGCATATCACTCCCAAAACATATTTAATCATTCCTTGAACCAAGAATCATGAAATACAAGGATTAAAGTAATAGGAAGCATAGTCCCGAGATCCAAAGTGAAACCAATGAACGGAGTCAAGCCTAAGATGGAAAACATATGACTCCTAAAACATATTTAATCAATCCTTGAATCCATGTAAACATTCTCAAAATACAAAGAACATTTAGTTACAAAAAATAGTAGCAAATTGAGGAAATGAAGAGAGGATTACTTCTGGCCGGAAGATCACCCACTGCCCAAATCAGTTTAATCAATCTGCTGCCCTTCGTTTCCTCTGCTGGATGCTGCTGCTTTGCTGCTGCTCACTGATGAATGCTGCAGCAAGTCACCCTGCTCACTCTTGTGTTCTTCCCTTCCTAAAGGTCAGCCTAAAACTAAGAAGAAAAACTAAACTATCCTAAGAAAAACTAAGAAGAAAAGCCTACTCTCTATCTCGGCCAAGAGCCTTCTAAATTCTAACAAATGACTTACCTTCCAAACTCTCCAAAAACTCTTTTCTCTCGGTTTGCTACATATATAATCTCTTTGTGAACCAAGAGCCATTACCGAGCTGCCATGTGTCTATAATTTCTGGAATTTTCTCCAAAAATTCCAGCAAAAATCAAAAATAAATCCCAGCTGACTTCTGGAGTTCTTGTCTTCTTCCTCTGCATATTGCAGCCACTTCACTGGTCTTCAGCTGCATTCTGTGTTCTTCTGTCGTTTCCTCCCAATGCTGCAGCATTTCCTGCAGAGTGTTTGTCTCTTTCTTCTGACAGCCGCAGGTTTTTGCAGCAGAACATCAGTACTTTCTGCAGGTCTTTGTCTTCTTCCTCTGGCGGCTGCAGGGATATCAGCAACATCTCAGCTGCCATGTCTGAAATTTTGACTTTATCTTCAACCTTTTTGTTCCCTTGTCGCCATTAAGAAGCAAACACACACATATATATATATACAAGTATACATATATATATATGTGTATATATACATGTAAAACAGATAGGACAAAGGGATTAAATGCATAGTACCGCAGGTTTGACCTTTAACATGTCCAGCTGGATTTGTGCATGACCGAAAGGTGTGTGGGTGTATAATATACATATATATACATATATACATAGAGATATATATATATAGCTGCCAATTTTCACACTTGTTTCAAGCTAGTCACGGTCAACTTGCATCCAACCAAAATAAAAAATCCCCTCATTGCCCTTGTTCCGCCAATTTAATTCAATTAATTCCCAAGTAACAACAAACAATACAACTCGTCCTTAATTTGAGAAATTAATTCAAATAAATTGACTTTTAGCAATAAATCCACATAAAAAGGCAAAAAGAGAGAAAACATTAAATCAACACATTTTTTATTCACTTTTCCAAATAAAGTCAATTAAATCCCGAATAAAATGTGGAGAATTAGAGGTGAATAACTCTATTATTTTAGAGTTATCACACCCCCAAACTCATGTCATTGCTCGCCCCGAGCAATGTGCAGCAATGTGGAAGCAACAAGAATATACATACCCACAAAAACTTTGCTCAGCAAGTTCAGTCAACTTGGGACCAATGATTTCAGAGAAAAATGCAAAATTCAAGTAGTCATAAGTTCCATCCTTAAGTGAATAGCCAAATATTAACTAACCCAAGCTTGAAGTATTTCCACTCCAAAGTGTGTGTGTGAATAGTCCGTCCTTTTCAATCTCAAGTTCATAAGTCAACATATAGTAATCCTAAGGTTCCTTTGGTATCCTCAAACTCAATCTATTACACCCCTCTCCACTAATGTAGCAAATTTAGCAATAAAGATCAAAGAGGTCTTAAACTGGTTGTAATGTAGGCTAGGGCTAAGGTAGGAGAAATATGGATAAACAGTAGGCTCAGAACTTAGTCCTAGTCTGCCGTGAGCTTCTACCCAATGCTATTACTTCCCAAAATATTATTATTTTTTTTTTCAATCAACCCAAGGAGTATAAAAATTTACACCATGCTTCAGAAATATGTGCAACATTTAATCCACAATAAGTATTTAGCATTTATCCTCAAAGAAGCATAACACATATTTCCTTTTTGCTCTTTTTGTTCTTCTTTTTCTTTGTAAGGTAGAGAGGGTGTTCTCATTCTTTTTCACATGTTTTCATACACGTACCCTCAATACGTAGAGCATTAAATACCCCTAATCCCAAGAAAATGATAATGCTGCAGCATTGCGCTGCGGCATTCCTATGTTCCTCACTAAGGCATTCTCGGCATTCCCCCAAACTCATGTTCAACACTATTCACAGCAGACTAAGATCAAGTTTTAGGGAGAGCAAAGAATGGATACATGCAAATCATTTAGGATAAGTGACTCTTTGATAAGGGTGTCAAGAAATTAGGCTTAGGCTCAACTCGGGGTTAACTAGGGAAACAAAATTCATTAGGATAGGCTAGAAAGGCTCAAACTATTCAAGAACATGCCTCAATCATTTCTATATTACCAAATATGCTAGGATTTCGCCTCAAGGACTATAATAAATGAGTTAAAAATTCTGAACCTTCATACCATAGTGACTCTTTTTATGAACATGAAATTTCTAAGTAAGACTATGTGCAAAAGATAGGGAGTTTAGAAATGATTCTTACTTAGGGTTAACTAATACCTAATTATTCAAGAAGAACGGTACAATGTCTACAATAATGTATTTTTGTTTTTAAAACATCATCATGAATCAGGCCCCAAAAGTCTACACTAATCCTGCTGAAATTTAAGTTCTCACGGGTCATATGAAATGCTGCCACATCATGCAAACAGGTCTTTTATGCCGGATCAATCATTTTGTAAGGCATCCTAAATCAGCTTTTTTCTTCGTACAATGTATCTATGCATTCAACTAAGTCAGTCAGAATTTCAGCAGAGAGGTTTCTCAAGAGACAGTAAAAAAATTTTTAAATTTAGCACCATTTTTCAACTTTCTGCCATGAGAGGACACCCTCCCCCAAACTCAAAGGGAAGCAATGTCCTCATTGCCATTAACACAGAATTTCAGCCACAGAAAGTCAGCAGGTAAGGCAATGTGCAAAACAAAACACAACAAAACAAACAAACAAAAGAGTCAAAGCAAAACAAACTACTAGTCCAAAACCATCATCAAGGCAAGTAAGGCAAATCAAATGAAAAGTAAGGGTGTCCGAGGGCCTGCACAGCAGGCGTAAAGAAAAATAAAACAGCAATGTAAAAGAAAGTTTTTAAAAGTTTAGAACTACTCCCTTCTCAAGGGATTGGGTCACGGTGTGATGATAACATCATCTTCTGCCATTTGGTTCGGGTCTGTATCTGGGGTCAGTTCGGTTGGGAAACTTGGCCAAGGATTTCCAGCTTGCAACCGATTTCGGGGGAGGGATCGCAGGTGTGCCTCATATTGCTCGCGGGAGAACCTCCAGAAGATCTGCATCTGAGCGTGCATGTGCCTCATCATGGCTACAGCCTCGTCAGACGTGGATGCTGCAGCATTTGCTGCTGTTGGGGAAGAGTTGTCCATGGGTACTGCTCGTAAGGGAGTTGGAGCAGGCGGTGTACTTTCAGTCTTTGGCTGCAGTGGGGGCAGAATTCGGCGGAGGTCTTGGGCTGTAATTGTTCCTCCGGGGTAAAAGTCATCGTCTTCAATGGGCACCTCCACACCGGCAGCCCTGCATAATAAACAAATGAGGGTGGGGAAGAACATTTCCTCACTCTTCTTACCTGCACACGATCGGATTTGTTCACATACTAACTTCCCTATATTCACTGTCCTTGCGTTGATGATGCATGCTAATAGTACTACTCGCTCCACTGTCAGTGTAGAGGAATGATTTGTGGGCATCAAGGAGTGCCTCACAAAATAAAACCATATCTTTGCCTCGTCCGTCAAGGCTTCCCTCTTACATGTTTTGTTTCCGCTCTTCGATATGGTCCACTCAGTCCCTGGGACTGTCACTTCTTGGAGTGTCGTATCACAGGCTTCTGGGTTGGTTAAAAAGGAACAGAAAACCTCTTAAAGTATGACAACGACACGGATGATTTCTATTTCTTTTTAACCAACCCAGAAGCATGTGATACGACACTCCAAGAAGTGACAGTCTCAGGGACTGAGTGGACCATATCGAAGAGCGGAAACAAAATATGTAAGAGGGAAGCCTTGACGGACGAGGCAAAGATATGGTTTTATTTTGTGAGGCACTCCTTGATGCCCACAAATCATTCCTCTACACTGACAGTGGAGCGAGTAGTACTATTAGCATGCATCATCAACGCAAGGACAGTGAATATAGGGAAGTTAGTATGTGAACAAATCCGATCGTGTGCAGGTAAGAAGAGTGGGGAAATGTTCTTCCCCACCCTCATTGGTTTATTATGCAGGGCTGCCGGTGTGGAGGTGCCCATTGAAGACGATGACTTTTACCCCGGAGGAACAATTACAGCCCAAGACCTCCGCCGAATTCTGCCCCCACTGCAACCAAAGACTGAAAGTACACCGCCTGCTCCAACTCCCTTACGAGCAGTACCCATGGACAACTCTTCCCCAACAGCAGCAAATGCTGCAGCATCCACGTCTGACGAGGCTGTAGCCATGATGAGGCACATGCACGCTCAGATGCAGATCTTCTGGAGGTTCTCCCGCGAGCAATATGAGGCACACCTGCGATCCCTCCCCTGAAATCGGTTGCAAGCTGGAAATCCTTGGCCAAGTTTCCCAATCGAACTGACCCCAGATACAGACCCGAACCAAATGGCAGAAGATGATGTTATCATCACACCGTGACCCAATCCCTTGAGAAGGGAGTAGTTCTAAACTTTTAAAAACTTTCTTTTACATTGTTGTTTTATTTTTCTTTATGCCTGCTGTGCAGGCCCTCGGACACCCTTACTTTTCATTTGATTTGCCTTACTTGCCTTGATGATGGTTTTGGACTAGTAGTTTGTTTTGCTTTGACTCTTTTGTTTGTTTGTTTTGTTGTGTTTTGTTTTGCACATTGCCTTACCTGCTGACTTTCTGTGGCTGAAATTCTGTGTTAATGGCAATGAGGACATTGCTTCCCTTTGAGTTTGGGGGAGGGTGTCCTCTCATGGCAGAAAGTTGAAAAATGGTGCTAAATTTAAAAAATTTTTTTACTGTCTCTTGAGAAACCTCTCTGCTGAAATTCTGACTGACTTAGTTGAATGCATAGATACATTGTACGAAGAAAAAAAGCTGATTTAGGATGCCTTACAAAATGATTGATCCGGCATAAAAGACCTGTTTGCATGATGTGGCAGCATTTCATATGACCCGTGAAAACTTAAATTTCAGCAGGATTAGTGTAGACTTTTGGGGCCTGATTCATGATGATGTTTTAAAAACAAAAATACATTCTTGTAGACATTGTACCGTTCTTCTTGAATAATTAGGTATTAGTTAACCCTAAGTAAGAATCATTTCTAAACTCCCTATCTTTTGCACATAGTCTTACTTAGAAATTTCATGTTCATAAAAAGTATAAGCTACTGCCAGTTTCAATTGCTTAAATTCAAATGATGCACACGATTGTCATCTATGAATATGCTCACTGTTATTTTTTAAGGTTGGGTTTGAATATTGAAACTGGATAATTTTCTCTATAGATGCGTACTGTCATTGAAAGTCTTATGTGAATTTGTTGAAAATAGTATGATAGTATGTAATTTGCAATTGTCCGTGCACAGTATACTTGTAGCATCATAAATGCTGCAGCAACATCAATGCTGCAGCATTTCTATTGATAGCAGGCTGCACTAGGTTGATTGTCTCAACCCTGTTTTTGACCGCTTACTGCTTACATGTGAAGAACACTCTACCTTATGCATGATTCTATGACCTACTATGTTCACTTGATTTAATGTGTGTGTGAGCTAATGCATCACTTCTTGCGGGCTGATATTTATTTGCTTCAAAATTGTTGTACCATTCAGCTCTAATGGTTGCCCGTGTTGTAGATGCTAGGACAAAACAGGTGGCAAGAAAATGCATCAAGGTTTGCATCTCTGGATGGCGAAACCATGTTTCAGGAGATCTATCATGACAAGAAGTTTCTGGCTGACCTGGGCTTTATCTCAACTGGGACATACAGTGAATTAACTCTCTCTGTAGAGTGCAGACCCAAGATTGAAACCTTAGACTGGACCAAATTTGTCGATCAAAGAATCACACAGGACATCTCTATTGTTCGGGAATTTTATTCCAATCTATGGCCTAACAATGTTTACTCTATTTTTGTCAGGGAACGCCAGGTTCCTTTGAACCCGAAGATCATAAACCAGATATTTGATCTACATGACTTCATTAATGACACTAACAATTACCATACACTATCTTTAAACCTCACAGATGAGGTCTGGGACCAGGCAATGAAGGACGTTACTATTTCGGGGACCCAATGAACTTGTTCCCAGCACGGGAACAAGACTTGCAGGCGAGAATTCCTTACTAATGAAGCCAAGGTGTGGTTTTACTTTATCAGCCACTCTTTAATGCCCACTGCACACACGTCTACCATCAATGTGGACAGAATACTGTTGTTGTCGTGTATTCTCAAAGGAAAGACAATCAATGTTGGCAAGATCATATGCGACCAGATCAAAGCATGTGCCAACAGGAAGACTGGGGAGATGTACTTCCCAACACTCATCTGCTTGCTATGCAGAGCTTCCGGGGGTGATGGTGGCCATCGAGGACGGGGACTTCTATCCCCAAGGCACAATCTCTGCTCATGACTTGAGCCGAATTATGCCCGTGACTTCAGCGCAACCGTCCAGGCCAAACACGCGAACGCAATCAGCACGCAAACCAGCTGTCACGTAGTCTCCTACAGCTTCTGATGCTCCAGCCATCGACATGCAGCAGCTACACACTCAGCTACAAGTATACTGGCGGTACGTGCGAGATCGAGATGTAGTTGTCTACCGTTCACTGCAAGCACAGCAGCAACAAGCTGGAAGACCTTGGCCCACTTTCCCCGACTTACTGCTGCCAGATGATCGCACTGTGGGCAGTGACGATGACCTGTAGAGCAACCCTCCCTGCACTTCGGGAGTGGTTCTATTTCTCTTCCCTTCTCTCTCTATCTATTTTTCAGTACTTGTATTTCTTTATTTGGACTTACTATTGAGGCTTGACCCTGTGTTATGTGAATGATGACTGCTACACTCATTTTGCCTGATGCAATGAGGACATTGCTCCCTTTTAAGTTTGGGGGAGGGTGCCCTCTTGCTGGATGAGGGTTGAATATGTGTTTTTTATGACTGATTGATGAATGTTAATGAATGATGAATGAATGTGTATTTTTGATGAATGATGAATGAATGTTGAAGGTTTATTTTGATGAATGATTAATGGATGTGTATGATGCAAAGTTTTTCTGTTTTTGCTATTCTGCTGGCCTTTCATTCTGAATTGTACGAATGCTTGACTGTAGATGATTGCAGTATGAAGTCTTGTGCTTTTTCATCTAGTGGTCAGTTAGTTGCATCAGCCTTGGGATTGAAATTGATGATGATATCTTTAACTTTAAAACGCAAATTCTTGTAGGGCAAGTACTTTCTTTTCAAATGCATAGATATTAGCTGGTATTTGGTGATAATGCATTTTACTCCAACAATTTTGGCACAATAGTTTTAACCTAGACAATTTTTTGCTCATAACAAAAATTAGTTGTGGTATGAAGAGACAGAATTTTTAAACTCATTTATAATATCTTTCAAGGCGAAATCCGAAAATGATTAAGGCATGTTCTTGAAAACGATTGAGCCTTTCTAGCTAACCCTACTGCATTACACTTCCCTAGTTAGCCAAGTTGAGTCTGAAACCTGTTTTCTTTTATTTTAAACCATTTAACTAGCCAATGTTTCCAAATATTTGTGTATACCTTTTCTTTGACACTCGTTGACTTTTTCTCAATCTGCCTGAAACACTAAGTTTGTATTTAATGTGTTCAGGGCAGGTTGAGGCTGAGTTTGAGCCTACTATGCACCCAAATATATCACACCTGACCCTCAGCCAACATTACAACCAAAAGTAAGACCTCTTTAATCCTTGCTATTGAGACTACTACATTAGTGGAGAAAGGTATGATGAATTGGAGTTTAATTATGCAAAATGAATCTAGGGATTATCATTTGCTGATTCATGAGCAAGAATTAAGTAGGGTATAGACTATGCACACACACTAGAGTAATTTGAGTATTTGATCTTGATTTGGCTGGTATTTTGTATTTGAAGAATTTGAACTTGATATCCACTTGAATTTCAAACTTTTCTAAATCTGAAATTGAAGTCTCAAGTTAGCTAGGTGCTTCTGAACTGATTGTTGGATGATTAACACATTTCTTTCCTATGCATTATGGCAGCATTGCTTGGCAGCATTGCTCGAGACGAGCAATGATTTAAGTTTGGGGGTGTGATAACTCTACAATAGTAGAGTTATTTGCACTTGTTTTGCCTATTTTCTAACTCCATTTGCTTGACTTGTCTATAATTTTGAGTTAGATTTTATTAAATTGCATAATTCTTTTCCCAATTTTAATTTTGTAGATTAATGGTTGAAAATGGTCATTTTAATTGAAGAAATTCCTAAATTTTATTATTCCATTGTTAATATCTAAATTTGTGCAGGATTTTACATAAAAGATTATGAAATTTTTTGAACCAATTGACCAAGGGTAAAATGGAAAGCTGGCTGGTCAAAATTATGGTCAACTAATTAAGAAATTGAACCGATAAAGATGGAAATTTACGTTATCTATATATATATATATATATATATATATAATATATATGTGTGTGTGTGTGTGTGTGTGCGCGCGCTGACAAGTGGACAAGAAGACAAAAAGGGCAAAGATAAAGAATGATGTGTTGGAACTTTTAACTCTATATATATATATATATATATATAACTTTTAATCATATAAAATAAACTCCAATAACAACTTAGTAAACCAAGTCAAGTAAAATTAATAAGTTCACAAAATAATATAAATTATGTAAAATAATTTAAAAACATTAAAAAAATATTCAAAATGATACTCAAAGTAAGGCCATCCAAATTAAATAAGGTAACTATCTAAACTAAGTTCAAAGTGATAAAACTCGGTGAATGAAATCAAGTAAAATAAGCTTCGAGTTGTTACTTGAAACAAGGCAAATCAAATAAAAAGTTCCAAAAAAACCACCGTCATCCATTAAATCCTAAATCCTAAACCTAACTATATAACTCACAAGTTGACTTTAGTAATTTAAGCTTCAAGTGATATATTCCACAAAGCAAGTCAAATATTGTAAAATCACTTAAACACATAACACATTCCAAGTAATCAAAGCACAGTAAGTTAAGTAAAATAACTTAACAATATAAAATAAGCTCCAAGTAATAATCTTTAACTATATAAAATAAGTTTCAAGTAATAAATCAAAATAAAGTAAATTAAGTAAATTACTTAACTATATAAAATATAAAATAAATTTCAAGTGATGACTCGAATTAAAATAAATCAAGCAATACAAGACAAATCAAGCAATACAAGACAAATCAAGTAAAATGATAATAAATTTTAATTAATTAAAAAAAACAAGTCATTTAAAAATGATAATCTTTGAAATGATTTGGGGGAAAAATGATAAATGAAAACGAAAGGTTAGCCATTTAAAAGAAGCAAAAACATAAATATAAACAAATTATTTTAAAAAATTATTTAAATCTCAAATATATTTTAAAATATAAAAAATACTCATAATAAAATCAAATCAGATAAACAAAAAAAAACTAATTGAAGAAAAGGGAAGATTAAAAAAAAACAAACAAACAAAAGCTAAAATATATAAGCAAACTATAAACTACCAAAGAAACATGTCTATGCTTGAAAATAAAGCTTAATCAAATCAGAGTTACTGAAATTCATGATCATCATCCGCCAATGCACCCAAAAAAACATACAAAAGGCGAAATAAAAAAGCATTAGAGGGAGACATTTACTTGATTGTGAAGAGAAAGTATTACTTACCTGATTGTCGAAATTTTGGGCCAAAATTTCCAGATAGAATGGGACTAACAGAAGACCAGAGTCACGCTCCTCTCCTCGCAGTAGTTTTTCACAAACAATCTTCAAACAAAATGGATGCACTCTTTGCATCTTATTTCCTCCTAGACAAATTTGTTCAAAATTAGGATTATATTTGATTATTAAAATTTATTGAAAGAACATAAATAAAAAGATACAAACAGTTTTCCTCTTCCTCCTTACCATTCACTCAGTAAAAGATACAAAAGGAAGCACATAAATTCCATATTTAAGAACATAAGAAATGCTAAGAAAATAGGCAAGCTTTCTAACAGGCAACAACTAGTTAAATATACTAATGACATGAAGATTGCAAAAGGAGAAAAAAAAAAAGCACATTTATGCACCAGAATAGATGTCATCCGGTCTAGGCTGCCACACACAGATTTTGAAGAATTATTACAAGCAAATTTCAAAATTGGCAGCCTCTATCTTCTCTCAATGGAAAAGGACAATCCATTTTCACAATCAACAGAAATAGGATCCCAAAACATAATTGGCCGTGAAACAATCATATACAGAATCTCAAAAAGAAACCTAACAATGAAAATGATGGATGAAGCAGAAAAAAAAAAAAAAGCAGCCAATCTTACATGTACTTCAAAATCAGAATTTCGAACTGAACTGAAAATGCATACTGAAGTCAAGAAGAATAGAAGCACTAGTACATTTCATATTTTCAAATCCACAGACCTATTTCCATCCAGATAATTGAAATATTATTGTGGTTTGGGCTAACTTGAACTCATATTCCTTCAATGATTTACATTTAAATACAGAACTATTTGGGAGAACGAAGTAAATCAAAGAAAAATACCTATGCCCACCAAAGTTTTCAATTATACATGCCTTAACAAAGTATAGCAACTGCAAAAATTAATTAATAAAGAAGCAAATAAACCCTAAAAGGCATATTAATAAAAAAAAATTTAACAATGATCACCAAAACATTGATTTTTTGATTACCAAAACATCACCGAGAAGAAGATCCATGATCTCTTCAGTCTCCGTGGACAATGCATTAGTCAGACATGTCAACCACACTTCCTCTGTCATCCTCACGCTGATAAGAGACATCCTTCTTTCTATATTTTTCCACTTTCTCTCACTCAAGAACAGTCTATTGGGTACAAATTTATGTAGAGGTTTTGCATATGTCTGATATATCTCCTTCCCTGAAGAAAAATCCTCCAAGAAAAAGAGGGTTTTCTGCAAAACTGAACCAGAAAGACGGGGGGAGAGAAAACAAGAGAAATTAGAGAGAGTGAAGATATTGTGATCCTGCCTCTAAATGGACCGTTGGTTATTTTTCTCTAATAAAGGTTAAATATGTCTTTTCGCCATCTACTTGTAGTTTTAAAAGTTTTGCAAAAAAAAAAACGCTCCAGATTCTCTAACGGCTACATATATTCGTTAGATTTTCAAATTTTTTTTAAATTTAACGCACTCAATATTTTTAAAAGAATTTAAGTAAATTTATTTTTATTATATTTGAAATTTATAATCTGTATTCCTTTTTTAAAAAATTATAATTTATAATAAAATAAAATAAAAACATTTTGGGATTATAAAATAATTAACGAAATATAAGAATTTATAATATATATTAGGAAAAAGAATCGTGGGTCTACTCATCATTGTGACTATTTGGACTTCATCTTTTCAGAAATCTTTACCATTCAAATTGCCACTTTAGATACAGACACTTGGTCTTGCTTGCTTCTTCCTTTTTCACTTTCCTTCTTTCTTGTTAATTTTGTTTCATTCAACATTTTTATATCTGTTTTCCACATTTTTAGTATATACTCTCTCTTTTTAACTCATTACAAACAGCATATATATATTAGAAAATTAGAGAGAGAATGAATAAAAAATCACTGGAAAAATAGGAAAAAGTATAGAAGAAAAATTTGAATGTCGTCAAGAATTTGGAAAGGAGGAGGACCACTTTCACCAAAGCTCCAAACTTCTCCCTTTAAATTCAACACACTTTTTCCTATTCCCAGAATGGGAACCTCCCCAAAAGCTTTAGCTTTCCGCCTAACTTTTTTATTATTATTTTGTTTATAAATTTTTAACTCCAACTTATAATATTTTTATATTACAAATTATTATCAATTGAAATATGTATAAAAAAAAAAAGGATGCTGCTGATCTCGTATTAGATCCATGTAAATAAAATAAAATAAAATACATGCCTGCTAGATAACAAGAAAATAATAAAGAAAAAGGTCAGAAATTGGACCCCGCCCATAAAACTCCTTGTAAGAGTCCAAAACCTGCTGCACCACATGCCCGTACAATCTCTCCCATCAACCTCTCATTTCTTGTACATTAATTATGCATATAAGTTAGTTTTTCCCACCTTTTTCTTTGTCCCTTATCTTCCCCGCCCCATATTCTTATAGACTCTCATATTTGTTTTTATTCCAATTCTTACTATCAGAGTAAATTTATAATTATAATATTTTGTTTATAAAATATTAATTATATATTATAAATGAAGGAGCGAGTTGAAATAATAATAATAATATAATATAATTGAATTGGAAACTAATCAAACACAAAATAAATGGATTCAAAGAATTCCAATTTCCGAGAAGATTAGACGTTTATTTACCGTTCCTTTTGCCTCTTATTTGTGAAACCGTTGATCTTGAAAATCTCCAACAACATGGATCCCAATAAATTACAATCATTCTTTTCCTTTTCCGGAATTCAAGCATCTAAAAATGTCTAGGAAATTTGGAAATGGTCAAAATTTACCATTTCCCTTTTTTTTTCTTTCTTCTTTAGAATTCACTTTCATGCATGTTTACTCTTAAGGTCTACTAATGAGGAAAAGCGTGAGGCGGTGGAGCACGACTTTTGCTGTGAGAGCTGTAAAAAGCTTAACCGCTAAGCACGCGTCTAGGCACACGTAATCCAAATGTGAGGAGGAAGAGTCATTTTGTTTGTTCAAACATAATTAACGCCGTCAATTTCTATTCGTTTGTGAATTGAGAGACATTCTTACGCTAAAGATATTTTGTCTGATTATCTTCAGACAACAATGTGTTATGTAATAAATATACAAAACACAGTTTCCTATTTTTATTTATATTTCATCTTTGGTTTCTTTAGAAGAAATCTATTGATTAATTCCGATTCTTTATTTTTTATCTTGATTCGGCATTTTGTTCACTGTAATAATTTTTAGTTTTTTAAAATACATCATTTGGAAAGTGATGGAATTTTCTCTCTATTTTTATTTTTCAAAAATATTATATTATATTTTCTTAACTGGCGTCACAATATATTGAACGATTAATATTCAACATATAATTTTAAACATGTGGCAGGCATGATCAAGGTGCCGACACCAAATTTATATTAATTATTACATTTGTCATTCTCCTTCTATCCATTATTAAGAATGTTAAATTTATCATTATTATTATTTTTATTTTTTGAAAGAAAATTTATTTATCATTTGATTTTAATTAATTTTTTTTAAATAATAATATTCGTTTCATTTATAATTAAAAATATTAAAAAAAAATTATATCAAATTGTATTTGATTTTCAAATTTAAGGGTGTTAATTTATTAAAACGAGTGATACGGTTTTGATGGCCAAACGTGACTTAATACTACATATCCCATAGTAACACTCATATTCAAGTGTAATTATTTTTAATTTAAATATTTATGAGTTATTATTAATTTAAAATTAAATAATATTATTAAATTATTTTCAATAAAAAAGTATTTTTTATACTATATATTTCATAAATTTTTATTGTTTTGTACTCATTAATATTTATTAATGGTCACTATATGAGAATAATAGTGGTCCCAAACTAAATTTGTCTCAAATCTCCTCCATCCCTCCATTTTTTCTTGGCGAACTGAGATATGTCGTTGATTTGTAGGATTTTAGAGGTGACATTTCAACCAAGTCCTTTTCTTATATTCTATTTGTGTATATATATAATGTTAGCAGTTAATTCATTACTGGTTTAAATGAGCTAATAACGATTCTTGTAATTTGAGTAAGATCTAAAATTTTAGATAAAAATTTTATCTTGCGAGATAAAAAAAAAAAAAAATTTTGTTATTAATTCATTTAAAGCTGTGCTTTAAATTTCGTTTAGAATATTTCATGTATTTAAGCAATTCACCGTTGCTTCAACTGAAATTTAAGTATTTTAGAATTAAAAACATAACTTTTTTAACACTTATTTATATATATTTATAAAATTAAAAATTAAAATATTAATAATAAAAAACACTATAAACTTAATAAAAAAGTTTGTTTTTTTAGTTTCATATTTGTATTTATTACTAAATTAAGTTAAATTCGATTAATTTTATTTCCTATCTCGAAGGTTTAATGTAAGATATAATTTTAACACTTAATTTGAAAATTGTTGATTTTTTTTAATTTTTATTTTCTTTATCTACAAGTCAGAAATAGATTGATGACAAAAACAATAATTGTACTTTCGTCTGTCACTAAAATTTATTGAACTCTCCTTTTTTCTCCTTCATGGCCGGAAATAAATGTGACCAAAACGTCTTATCATTTTTCTTTTGAGAAAATAAAAAACTTAATTCGTATATAATATTTATGGAGTAATAATTACGACATTTATTTTTATTTCAAGTAGGACTTGCAATGAATTTAATACAATTTATTCGTACCAGAATTAGATTTTTGAAATGAAAAGACAAACTAAAGGTTCGATAACCAATAACTATCAAATTTATGCAATTAAGAATATTCCTAATTAGCCAATATATATAATAAAAATATTTCAAAAAAAATAAAATAATATGCTCAAAGAATCACCATTTTTCTATCCTACTTTAATGGAGAAAAAAAAGCTTCAAGAACTAAGTCAAATTTCCAAAACTTTTACCATGAAAAAAAAAAAAAAAAATCTAGGGTCGGTACGGAACGATAGATTAAAACTACCGAAGCAGAAGGTCCGGAATTAAAAGGATAATACTACGTCGTATAACTAATATTTCTTTTCACTTATTACACCCTTTTTATTATTATTATTATTAATTTTTTTTTTAAATTTTCACCTTCGGCTGCCGGTAGTAAGTAGCTTTATATTTTTAATATTATATTTTGAATATAATATGTAAAAGTTAATTTATTGATTCAAGTGAAAGAAATCATAAATTTTTTAATTTTATAATAAATTATATTTATTATTTTCATTTGTTACTTTGTGTATGGAAAATGTTTTTTTTTTTAATAAAAATTATTATTAATTTGGAAAAGGTAATTAGGATAAGTACGAGACAATCATGTACAAAGCCCTACCAGATAAAGTTTTCTGCACGTTTTTCAAGAAGTTTGCGTATTTATTTATTTATTTTCTCCTTTTTTTTAATTCAAAAGAATAATTAAAAGAACAAGAAAGATTGTGCGGTGTATTTTTTTAAAATAAAAATTAAATCTTTGAGCTTTTTCTTAGTCTACGTTTTAAATATATAGCTTTACTATAATTTTTTTTTTGAATTTGATAAATAATAATAATAATAAAAAAAAAAGGGAGAGATAGTAGTAAAAATAGTAAAAAGAGGGAAACCTGGGGAGGTTCGTCATCTGTGATAAGGAAAAAACACGAATCCGAATCCAAAGACATTTTCGTGGGACCCACATCCACATTAGTAGTGGAGCCCATGTCCCATGAGACTACTCTTCAGTCTCCAGTGTCATAACCACAGGAAGAAAGAGAAAATTATTACCATTCTTTTTTTTTCTTTTTTTTTTTGAAATAATAATAATAATACTACAAAAATTTTGCACAGATTTCTACAATACAGAGAAAGAAAACCAAAAAAAACAAACCTCCTTCCCTCCTCTGTCTCTTCTCTTCTCTTCTCTTCTCTCCCCACCGCCCCTTCTGAGAATCAAGAACAAACTCATTTTGTTTCTCCGCCTAGGGTTTAATTTTTTCTACAGCTCCATGGTTATGTTTTTTTTTATTGCTCAGAACATCAGATCTTTGAATCTTTTTACCTCTAACAATACCTTCTTCAAGGTTGGTACTTTTTTTTTTTTTTTTTTTTTCATTTTCCTCTGTTTGGCCATCCTCTGTCTCCGTGATCTGTTTAAACTTTCACCTACTTGTAAATGCACTTAATTTTTAGTGGATGCGTGAGTATGTAATTCTTTTGGGCTAAATTTGTGTAACTGTTTATAGACATTGAGGTTGGTACTATAAAAAAGAAGCTTTCAGATTCCTTTTTTTTGTTTTTTTTCCTTTTGAATTTTTGAGTAACTAGATTTATATATTTTAGGTGTTTAGATCGATGTTCTTGCTGAAATATCTGCACTTAAATGCGTTTCTTTTGATTGTTTCACTTCTGGGTTAGTGTAATAAAGATTTAATCCGCACTCTCATTTTGCATTTTGCAGTTTAATTTTTCTTTTTCTTGTTCTCTTTGGTGGTAATCTTGGATTTTCTGTCGCGCGATTGGATTTTTGTTTACCGTTATTGCTGCATTGTCTTTTTGGGCTTAAAAAGTCGTAAACTTTCTTCTCATCCAATAGAATTGGGTCATTTAGTTTATCATCAAGATAATATCTGCTACTTTTGAAATTCCGGGGAACCAGATTTTAGGCCATTAAGGTTATATATACAATTATTTTGTTTTGATTAGATTTTTTTTTTCCTTTTTAGCAGTATGTTGGAAGATATCCTGTTCTGCTGATTTGTTTGTCCACTTAACTAGATTATTTTTATTTATGTTTGTTGAGATCTATGTAGAATAAAAATGTTCGTAGAGTTGTTGACGCATATCTGTGCAAATTCTGAAAAATCTTTATCTTTGCACCCTTAAGGAAGAGTTTAAGATTATTTTAACTATGAATAATAAGAAATTTGGATATGATTACAGGAAGGGTTTGAGCTGCTTATGACGACTGAAGTTAATCATGGGATGCAATCGAGATGCTACTGAGGTGTCAAATGATTTCTAAGTTTTCTTCCTTCCATCTATTTGTCTGAAAATCTTGAGTAAGATGGTTCAGTGAAAAGGTTGACAATTAAACCAGTTTCTATCCTCTGGATTTAAGCTGAGTTTTCGGAGAAAAATGGAATCTTTCAGTAGAAGTTGTGAAATTGTCGAGTCGAATGAAGACACGACCTTCATTCAGGCTTCTAAAAGGTTTACTAAAGGTAAAACACATCACAGAGAGTGGCAACCTCCTGTTCCAAAGAAAGAATCTTATAAGCCTTTAGAGGATGATATTAATAAACTTTTTGAGGGAATAAATATCAGAACATCCAAGAGTCTTGATCTATCGGACCGTCTGAGCACAGGGTACAGAAGAAATGCATCGAAGATGCCAATGCGGGTTGGTCCTTCTAATTCACCAGGAATTGGATTCTCAGAGCCGGTGTCCCTGAAACAGGCCCTAAGAGGACTTTGCATATCCCAGGCAGCAGAAATGGCAGCCATGAAAAGATTATCAAAGCCCCCTGGATCTCCTGCATTATCAGAAGCTGGAAGGAATACGAACTTGTATAGGTCTGTGGTAATTGAGTCTGGCGAATCTTCTCTTCCCATACCTGAAGGTAAAGGTAGAGTTGAAATATCACTTGTGCCAGAAGAAAGCACTTCTAGTTCCTTGGAAAGTGGGCACAAGTACCAAAGGGAGCCCAAATTTTGGTCGGCTAGCCAAAGTGCCCATTCTTCGCCCTTGGTGCTGAAACCAACCATCAAGAGTTTAACCTCCTCTCCGTTGAATAGTTCCTTTCCTGGTACATCAACCAAAGTTGAAAACAAGTCATTGGGAACAGGGCATAGCGGAGAAGAAAGCCACGTTCGTAAGATTATGTCAGCAACCCGGAGCACACTTCCCTCACCTTGTTTAGCTTTGCAACAAACTTTCAAGAATATGGGGTCCGCTGAACTTTTATCCATGCCTAAAGAACTTCAGATACAGCCAGTTGATGTGATTTCCAAAAAGGAAGAAAACCAGACTGGTCCAGCATTACCTTGTCATAGTGCTGGTGATGATGCATCAAAGCTTCAGAAGAATACTTCTACCTCGAAAAAGGTTGCTAGTAGTGCTAATAGGAGAATTGGCACATCAATCAAAGTAGCAAGCAAATCCACTCCTAAGCTGAGACGGAAAGCAAAGTTACAAACTTTACCCTCATCTACTGCAATCAAAGGCAGTAAAGATTCTAATGATAGCAAGTCAATAAGAAACAATCTGCGAGCAATGAAACCAGTGGCGAGGAACAAGAATATCATTGTAAAGAAAGTAAAGCAAGAATCACAATTAGCTGGAGTAAATCCTTATAAATCTCCTGAGTTAAGTGGTGTTCGTGATTACACTTCTAACCAAATGATTTGCCTGAGATGTAAATGTTCCTTGAACGATGCAAATAAGGAGACTAGTAAGGATTCCATGCCACCTGTTCATTCAAATCCCAGTGTCATCTTGAACACAAATAGCAAGAATTGTCACACGAGCAATTTGGGTTACATAGCAAAGGCCTCTGAAGATTGTGTTACTCCTACCATGAAAGGGAACATGACAACAAAAATAAGGGAGAAAGGAGAGTTCTCACAAAGCTCAAAGAGTAGCATTGGTGACTATAGTAGTAGTACTAGCATCAGTGAAGAGAGCAATCTGAGTGGGTCTAGTTTTGGCAATAGGCCACATATGTCAAAGGACTTCAGATGGGAAGCTATCAACCACGTGAGAAAGCAGCACGGATTCCTTGGCCTCATTCATTTTAACTTATTGAAGAAGCTTGGCTCTGGGGATATTGGTACAGTATACCTCGCAGAACTGGTTGGAACAAACTGTCTGTTTGCAATAAAAGTAATGGATAATGAGTTTTTGGCCAGAAGGAAGAAGATGCCAAGGGCCCAAACTGAAAGGGAGATTCTGAGAATGCTGGATCATCCTTTTCTCCCAACATTGTATGCTCAGTTTACTTCAGATAACTTGTCATGTTTGGTCATGGAGTTTTGTCCAGGTGGAGATCTGCACGTTCTCCGGCAAAAGCAGCCTGGTAGACATTTTCCTGAACAAGCAGCAAGGTAACAATTTAAAGCTTTATGTATGGCAAAATTTAGAAAAATATTTAGCATGTAGTTAGTTATGATATCATAACATTGGTTTACTGATTTAGATGGTATCATGTAGTTAGTTAATTGCTCATTATGTCTGAAATTTTTAAATAGACATGACTCTTGGGTAAGTTTGAGTGGTTTGTTTTTACTAGCTTTGTTAGGATCTTCTGATCAATTGCCCCATTTTGCACCTGCAGGTTTTATGTTGCTGAAGTACTCCTTGCTTTGGAATACTTGCATATGCTTGGTATTGTGTACCGTGATTTAAAACCAGAAAACATTCTTGTACGAGAAGATGGACACATAATGCTTACAGATTTTGACCTGTCCCTAAGATGTTCAGTTAACCCTACCCTTGTAAAATCACACACACTTGGAATTGAACCCCCAAGGGTGTCTGGTCCATGTGCAGGATCTAACTGCATTGATCCTTTTTGTGCTGGACCATCATGCAAAGTTTCATGCTTTAGCCCCAGAATTTTACCTACAGCTGCGAAAACGCGAAAGTTGAAGGAGATCCAAGCAATGCAGGCTAAATCGTTGCCACAGCTTGTGGCTGAGCCAACTGACGCACGATCTAACTCCTTTGTTGGCACACATGAATACTTGGCACCAGAGATAATCAAAGGCGAGGGACATGGCAGTGCAGTTGATTGGTGGACGTTTGGGGTATTCCTTTACGAGCTTCTGTATGGAAAAACTCCCTTCAAAGGTGCTGGAAATGAAGAAACCTTAGCCAATGTTGTGTTGCAGCATCTCAGATTTCCTGATAGCCCCATTGTGAGTTTCCAGGCAAGGGATCTCATCAGAGGCCTGTTAGTTAAAGAGCCCGAGAATCGTCTTGGGACAGAAACCGGAGCTGCTGAGATCAAGCGTCACCCCTTCTTTGATGGCTTAAATTGGGCCTTAATTCGCTGTGCAGTTCCACCTCAAATACCTGACTTCTCTGATATTGGAGTTCCAAAAATAGTCTCTCAAGAAAAAGGGAAGAGATTTCTTGAGTACAATCCCACGGGAGAACACTTGGAGTTTGAATTATTTTAGCAGAACCAATTTAGTGTATGTGATTAGGTAAATTATATGCTCCTACTTCTTCGTAATGTATATCTTTCAAGAATCTTTGTGAAAAATTTCTTCAATCTCAAGAAATGAACTGTGCAAATATCTTCTTAATTTTTCATCCTGTCAATTTTGCTCTGCTCTGTTCAAGTTTCCTTTTTTGGTACACTACATCTGAAACAAAAATTATCCCTATGGAAGAATTGCATTGACTGCATCTTTTCATGGAGGAAATGTACTTTCAGGGAACACATACATACATATCATGTGTATGTATGTATGACCTTTCTTCCTTCCCTTTGAAATAGTCAAAATGGAGAGTACTTGTCCTATTAAGTTTTGATACCTGACAAATCATAACCACACATTCTCCCTCCTTACTTACTAGTGAATCATGAACTTGAAATCATTTCATTTTGTTCCTGAAAGTACTTACTACAAAATTGCACAAAAAAAAAAAAAAACAGTAACTATCATACCCTTTTAGAATTACAAAACTTATACATTCAAAGAATGCTGCTTGCTACATTCCATATTCAGAGAACAAAATTTCTAACAGACATGTTTTCTTTTGGCCCCTTTCCTGTAAACATTGGAGACTGAGTGCTGATAAAGAAGTGCTTTTTTTTTCTATTTTCCACACGTATGGGAATATGAGAATATGGAGATTTGTCGGCACAGAAAAGTAAGATCAGGTTAGATTTAAGGTTATGAAATTCCCTGAGCTGAAAATTTAGGCATAATTAGTTTGAAGTATTTGAAGTAATTAACAGGAAACCTACCTTTTCATTCTGCGGCCTTTAAACAAAACTACCACATGGAGGTGAGGAATAATAACTCAATAATGTGTGGTCATACTCATGATGACACCTTCCTCTCTATAAATTAATACCATAATTCTGCAGCTATCCATAGCTTTCTCTGCTTTTAGAATAGTAACAACAATTCTCTCTCTTTCTCTCTTACTAACTGGGAAGGAATTGGGATAGGAAAAATCTATCTATTATGCAGACATTGAAAGAGGAAGAAGGATCACATATTAAGAAGCTTAAAGTAGAACCACAGAACAGTACCGATGAAGAAGAAGAAGAAGAAGAAAGTAGTATTCATCATCATCATCATCATCATCATCATCAGGAGAAAGGGTTGAAGATTGTGTTTTATAGACATTGCAGGAAGAATCACGCGGCTAATATAGGTAAATACGCGGTGGATGGATGCTGTGAGTTTATGCCGGGAGGAGAAACAGGTAGTAACTCTGCTTTGTTATGTGCAGCTTGTGGTTGTCATAGAAATTTCCATGCTAAAGTTTTTGTGCTTCAGTATTCTCATAATCAGAACAACAACAACAACAACAACAAGAAGAATAAGTACTATTGTGATGATTGTTCTTCTTTGTCCACCACCAACACTCCCATTTAAAAGTTACACTGTTTCTTAGACTTTTGGGATGTGTTATGTTATTAAATTAGAACTAGGTTTATGTATGACCAAAAATAGGCATGAAGATGATTTTTTTTTTTTTTCTTTCTAAGATAAATAAATGAGAAGATCAAGTCTTGTCTCCTTAGTTCTTAGTAGATCTTATGTTTTTCAGTAATATATATATATATATATTTATTTATATATATACACACACGAATCCGTACGAAAATTGAATGTGTATTTTCTTGATGAGGTTTTTTTTTTTTTTTTTTTTTTGCATGGAAGTCTTTAGTTTTAATGGTTTGTTAATGTTATAGATTTATTATTTATTATCGATTAAATTATATTTATTGGGTTAAAGGAAAAATAGCGTCTTCCCAAATAAATGTTCCTTGACAAATTGCGTATAGGAGGTGGGTTTTTAATGGAGAAATGGTTGGTTAGAGGCTATCATCAAGTATATTACAAACGGTGCAATAGTAGTACACAGCACTACTGTCACTGAATGAGACTCTTTTTCTTCTAGAATAATAACTAGTTGAATTCGAAATATGAAAAGAGATAAAATTATAACATTGCGAGTATTTCAGAAAATTTGACACTAAATACAAACTAGAACTTTAAATTCAAACTCAATAATACTACTAATAATAATGAACATAAACCTTTAAATTTCATGGGGTGTATCTCAAGCTTAGGTAAGAATGTTTCAAGAAGAAGCAATATATATAGACAACGAGGACACATGAAAAAAGGATGATAGATTTCAAAATTCTAATAACTTCTTGAGAGGGAGGAGGTTTAACTTCTTAAGCATGTAATTGAGAGAATAATAATAATAATAATGATAACAATTCTAATAACGATATTAATAATATATAGTCAGTCACCACTGGGTAGATCTGTTACAAATTTGAGTATCATAGATGTAGCCGATCCACGCGGAGAGGGACATCATTTAGCCATCATAACCTTGACGAACTCCTCGTAGTTGATTTGCCCATCACCGTCCACATCTGCTTCTCGGATCATCTCATCCACCTCCTCATCCGTAAGCTTCTCTCCAAGGTTGGTCATTACATGACGAAGCTCAGCAGCAGAAATGAAGCCATTTTGATCCTTGTCAAAAACACGGAATGCCTCTTTTAGCTCCTCCTCGGAGTCAGTATCCTTCATTTTCCTGGCCATGAGATTCAAAAACTCGGGAAAATCAATAGTTCCATTACCATCAGCATCGACTTCATTAATCATATCTTGGAGCTCAGCCTCAGTAGGATTCTGCCCCAGTGATCTCATCACTGTCCCAAGTTCCTTAGTGGTGATGCAACCTACACCCAAAGTAACCATGCTTAATTCACATGTATAGATATATCAATGCCAGCTTAATTCACAGTTAAGAGTAGCAGAAACACATATCAAAGTAGATGAAAATCCAGGATACTGTGTTCTTTGAGTTCAAAGATGGATACAATGAAAAACAATAGTCTCATAAATGAGGGAAATTCCCACGATTACCTTATTAATTGATGATTTCCGGTTAGATAAGCAAGGATCTATAATCAGGAGGATTATGATAGTATTTATTCTCTTCAAGAGAGAAGAAAATGAACACACGACAGTACTAGCACAATCGTAATAAAAACACATCTCGTGGATCCCTTTGTAACTTGGAAAAGGTAAATTACAAATGGTAAAATTGAAACATAGTCTAGTCCCTTAATACCGAAAACAAATGCCAAAACCAAAGACATGCATATGGCAGCTGTCTCTGACTGTCTGTCTTTTTCCCCTGAAAAGATGATGGTTTTATGGCTGCCAAAAATGCTACAAACATACACACACAACAATGGTTCCAAATTGAATTACACCACCAATAATTCACAGCATTAACAATTTCACACAAAACGCTCGATTTATGAGTTTTTTTTCCAGTCAAACGAAAAATGTTCTAGAGGCTTCTTTCCCGAAGGACATTCCTAATCGGCCAGGCACAAGCGAGCGTGAAGTGAAAATTGACTTTCTCGGCCTGGTAAGTTCTACAGTATTATAAACAAGGACAGACAGGCCACCGCGTTTGGTCGCAATTGATTAAACTCCAAATTCCAAAATCAAATACAAACACGAGAAAACAAATCAGCACGGCACGCGTGATTCAAACAATAATAAGACCAAATCTTGTAGTACTGCAATATTCTCTACCTCATACAGGTGATTTAAGTTTAAACCGACAAAGATAAGACAGAAGGGGCACAATCGCATACCGGAGAAACCAACAAATAGAAAGTTCAAAAAACAAAACGCGCATAGAAACAAGAGATAGATAGAGAGAGAAAAAAACCATCTCCATCCTTGTCGAAGAGGCTGAAGGCCTCCTTGAACTCAGAGATCTGATCTTCGCTTAGTTGTTCCGCCATTTCTCCTTTCTTAATCTATTTCGGACTTTCCAGGAAGAGAAAACGCAAAGAAGAGAATTTTTTTTTATAAAAAAAATACTGAAGTGTAAATAGATTGCGAGAGGCTTTCTTTCTCTGAAATTTAACTGTTTTCTGGCACTAGGTTAGAGGAAGAAGGTGGGGGAAAAGGGAAGCTCTGATACTGCTACGAAGAAGGAAGAGCCATTCATTTATACGATGAAAAATCGGATTTTTCTCGTATTATTATTTTTTATTAGAAAAAATTAAAAGTAAAAAAAAGTTATGGTGACTGAGATGAAGGGACTGTGGTTTCATGTTTGCATTGAATCCGGAAGGGGATTGGTTTAATTTTATGTACTAATTCCTTCCTTCCCCTCTTTTCCCGCTTTCCCCTTATTTTCTTTCTTTCTTTTTATTTATTTATTTTCGTTGTCCTCAAAATAGGAGAATCATTTTCGGCAAAATTTTAAAGGAATTACTTTATTTTTAATCTACTTTAATAAAGTAAAATAATTATTATGCTTCGGTTACAGAAACAAATGGGCAAATTAGACTGAAGGAATACAAAAAATGGAGTTTAAGAAATTTTAAGAATTACTTACCAATAACAGGTAGGAAACATATGAAGTTTGACTAAACACGTAAGGTTCTATTTGGAAAGTAAAGCCATTTTATTTTTATATTATTTAAAATATTGTTTATTTATTTATAAATATAAAAGATAAATAAAAGAAAAAAATGTTTCAAATTAAAAAAAAAAAAATTTAATCAAAAGGTTATCAAATTTAATTCTCATTATTTTTTACCTTTAACAATTATTTTTATTACACAACTCCTCGAATTACAATTTTTTTTTTTTTAACAAATGCACTAAATTTGGACAAAAGTTATCCAATTTCACAATAAACAAAAGATTATGTATTAAATATAAAAAGAAAAAGGGAAAAAAGGGTTATTCCCTTTCCTAAGAAAAAAAAAAGGAAAAAAATCTAACGTGGCAAATGCGTGTTGCGTATCTTACATCAGCAACGCGGTTACGCGGTTGTCACACGCTATAATCTAACATACACCCGACCCGACCAGGCAAGACGTCTCTGTCGCCAATCTCAAAGTCCTGGGTCCGAGTGGGCTAAATGACAGATAACTACATTAAATTCTCTCTCTATCTCTCTCTCTCTCTCTCTCTTTTTTTTTTTTTTTAAATTATCCTTATGCTGCCAATCAGTTTTTAAAAAATTGAAATGAAATCTTAATTTTACATCGTGAAGTCTATATACACTGTGGAAAATTCTCAAGGATAATGGAAAAAAAAGAAAAGAAATGAAGTATACTTTGTGTGGATTAATAATATCAAGGATTATTTCCACTATACAAGTTATGATGTAGGTATATGATATCACGTACTACGTGTTTTTCTCCAAAACTGAGAGTGCAGGAGTCAAATAGTTATTTGACTTGTCTGGTAAATGTGCAACCTGCAAATAAAAAACAGTCAAGAGTGTGATCTGGAGTTCCTTCTTCGAGACCACAAAACAAAACAATAATCTCGCTTACCAGCTCATATAGTTGTTTACCCGGTTCAGCCACGTACTCATAACATACCTAAGTAGAATTAATACAGGCTCAATTAGATATCTACCTGACTAATGAAGCAAATATAAAAATTTTAATACTTACATCAAAACTCTTGTTCCTCGCTGTTGAATCGTGTAATGCCTTCACGCAGATATCAGCTACATCAGCACAGCTTATGCCCTATACATTGTGTGTTACATGCATTTTAAGCTCAGTTCAAAAGCGCAAGAGTTAAGCTCGTGAAATTAATGGTTCATATTTTTTACCTGAGATATCCTGTTTCCTTGGTCAAATATGAGAGCACGTTGCCCACCTGGTTCTTCCTGCACAAAGCAATGTTCTATCTTGGTTGGTTATTCTTTTTCTTAAAACTACCAAATTTTGCACAAGTTTGTACATCTGCTGCCAGTTCCCAACATATTCTACTTCTTTTCGGGACTGTTAATGTTTAGTTGAACATGTCTTCTCAAGGAAACTGGACATCTGTTTTGGGGAAAATCCCAGATTGAAATACTTCTAGATGTAGGGTGACTGACAAATTTTTGTTGAATTTACCTTCAGAGGGCCCGGCCGAATAATTGTGTACCCAAGACCAGATCTTCTCAGCGAATCTTCTCCGCACTAGCGGACATTCATCAGCCAAAAGATTAGCAGTTAATACAAGAATACCAAAAAAACTGAATACAAATATCAGAAGCTAAAACAAACCTTCTTGGCTCTCAGGACCTGATCCCTTCTAGTGGGCTCTATTCCGGATCCAGTACAAGATACCAAGACAAAGTCTGTCTCTTGCCCAGACTGCAAAATTAGTAAAGAACAGCTGAATACATTCAGTAATTCACAATTTGATCCTTTTAGTTCTACATGGATATTAGTAGAGAATAATAATGTATCGACGCAGTTCTTTCACAGAACTCCATGAAGCAGAAGTGTCTCCTAAGAGTTATCAAATCACATGATAAAAGTTCGTGAATATAAAAACACTCTCAAATGAGATATGGTAAATCCTTAACAAAGATTTCAATAAAAGAAGGGAATAGGAACGTATCGAAACAAAATTTATCTTCCAGTACTCTATTTCTCGATAGTCCTAAACATAATTTGATATATGCTACCAACGAAATAAGTTCCTTAAATAGCAGACAGAGAACTAAAGTTTTTTCTCATCCAACCCAGAGAGCGAGAGAGGGGTTCAACTTACAGGCAACGCTTTGATATATTCCAAAATCAATTTAAAACTTCTCAAGTCTTGGTTCCCTCTAGAAAGTCCTTCAGTAGGTCTCTGCAATAATAACAGAAGTATGAATCCAGATCAGTTCATGGCCTTTTTTGTAAAAAAAAAGAAGAAGAAAAATGTTTTTAAAAGATTCAGTTCACTTCATGCCATGTAGCTTAGTAAAAATTTAAACATGTCTGTGTCTTGACTACCTGCATCCAAATTTTTTTCACTGAAAAAATAATTATTTCACAGTATAGACAAACCTGTCTTCTTGGTTCGAAACGCAGAGTCAAGGTATGTACAAGGAAAGGATCCAATGGCGGATCATCTGGCTTTACTGGTCGAAATGATGAAAATGGTACTCTCACCTGAATGCAAATTAGGCATGAGGAAAAGGATTGAACATATCTTCAGGAGATTCAAGCAGTCAACAATGAAGTTTATTCTCATTTTATATTCCCTTATCTGGAATATATAGAAACTTTGCTCACCCTACAAAACCCTGCTTTGGTGGTAATTCTTACAAAATACATTTTGCTTTGAGCAGGATCAGCTAATGGCCCAGCCTCAAGAATTAAAACGTAAGAACGTCCGTTCCCACCAACAGACAGCACTAAACCTTCATATCTGAACATAAGAAAGGTTTATTTGTGGAAGCATTAATAAATTTTTTCTGCTGGGAAAAGAAGTATGTAGGGGTGCAGTATTTGTAGCAGTCTAGCTGAAGGGATACCTGTCAAGAGTGTAGCCCAGAGGAAGTGAAAGTCTCTTTACCAGCTCCACATAGCCTCCTCTTGTAAACACAAAACCTTGTCCAAAGAAATCACCATTCATGAATCCAAAACAGACAGAAATCAACTCTGGCCTACTTTTTGCAAATTTAAATTAATCTTCCTATGCAAAAAGGAAGCTGTTGTTGAATTTAATCTAAATTCCAATTGTTGGTATGTTAAATCAAGCTTTATTTTGTTAGAAGTGTTATTAGTTTTAGTATTTACTAATTTTATAAGTATTCTACTTTGTTTAATATTGTTATTAGAAATCTTAGTCTTAGTAGGTTTTATATTCCAGATTTATAAGACCTATAAATATAGGTTGCGTTTAGAGTTATTAATATGTAGATTTCTAGCATGGTGTTATTGTGGTATATTTTTTGAGTTTTAGTAATAGATTTTGTCCAATATGGATATGTAAGGGATACCATGAAGGTACGGAACCCTTGTATATTGAGTGGCACCATCTATTTTCAGTTATAAATCAGAAG
Source organism: Asclepias syriaca (assembly GCA_027405835.1). NCBI lineage: Eukaryota > Viridiplantae > Streptophyta > Magnoliopsida > Gentianales > Apocynaceae > Asclepias > Asclepias syriaca. The sequence continues at coordinate 22,932,650 of CM049927.1, forward strand.
TTTAGTTACCAAGTTATTGTTTGTTCTACAAGTAGCATATAAGAACTTTAGTTACCTAAAAGTCAATAAATCAGAAGTGAACATTCAATTCCAGATAGACACAAAGCAAGAGGAAGGTTCAAGTACTCTACTGCAATCTTTGTAAAATAAAATATGCATATCCAATCTGGGAAAGAGGATACCAAATGATGCAATCAAAATAAGTAATAAGTAGTAATCTCTATTTTAAACACATGTGTATATTAAAGTTTTACATAAGCCCATCAGCCAGCTTTGCTGACATCACATAGTTTTCCTCTAGTGCATATTCATTGACACTTGAATTTAATTTCCAAGGCCTAAAATGAAATTGAGGAGGTAAAAGTTCACAAACAAAGCACAGTTTTGGATGAGAAAAATGCATAATCAAGTTCAAGATAATAGCAATTGAGAAAATTTTAATTTACCAGAAAACACAGCATCTCCTTCCTCAGTAAACTCAAACTTCGCATCCATTCCCCCATCATATTTAGTAGCCATTACATCCTGAAAGTATGTCCCTTGACGAACTTCCCACCCATCCACTGAATCAGCAGACTTGAATTTTGCAATTAAAAGCTTGCTTTTACTGCTCTTTCCTGCTCGTAGCTGAGCTAATTTATTGTTGTAGTCCTTGATAATGAACCAGCATATTCATTAGTCAAACAACTACATAAGTGAAAATGTACACGAAGCAAGAATCAGTAGAAATAACATCCTTTTAGTCTAAGCTTCATAATTCACATAGCAATAAAGTAACTGGGGAAGAACCCTGCTTGTTTAAGGTTTTAAAACTCGAGAATTTATAGCAGCGATTAAATACACGCATTTCGGTGTGGTAAAACTATAAAGAGTCGCGTGAAGGATCCAAGAGAAAGACAGGACACCTGAAATGCTTTAGCAACATTGTAGACTCCTTGATTATCGACTCTGTTTAGATCCCCAGTGATTGAAGATCGCGCAGTAGCACAATAGATAATCTTGTTGCAACCTTCAACAGCAGCTTTCAGACTTGCGGGATCACCAACATCGCCACTCACTACCTCAACTGAAGTTGGAAGCATGTCCAGTACATCCTGTTCGACTTTCCTCACCAGAGCCTGATCGATGGGAAAAAAAAGAAGAAAATTCACAAAGTTAATGGAGAATTACAAACATATCTAAATTTAAGAATTGATTCTTTCAGCCAAAAAAAGTGATTCGTGACAGAAAAGTATTAATAACATCTGCAAGGCTGGAACAATAATATATTCTACCGTGAGAATTTCAGCTTCTCATTTCCTTAGAATTATTAGATTTGAGAAAAGCAACGCATTATTTTTTTTTTTCTGATCCAACACTAGAAGTTGTCCAAGTAAAAGAACTCACTAAAATAATAATTTAACAAAAGCGCTTCAAGTTCAAATTTATTTTTTTATTAAGAATAATTAAGTTAGATAATAATTCATTTGTTTAAGCGTTTTTTAAGGGAAAAAAAAAAAAAATTCGAACAGTTGAACTCGACTAACAGATTTTTCCTTCATCTGGAACTTAAAGGCCAACTTAACCATTTTTATTTTAGAGAAAATTGGGAAAATAGAATTTCGTGAAGAAGAAACATGCAAGTTGTACAGGACCTTAACAGTGTAACCCCTGAGCATGAGCTTGCGGACAACAATGCGACCGACGCGGCTGGTGGCACCAACAACAAGGACGGTAGTATTTTGAGCCCCAGGGATGGCGAATTCACACATGGGACCACCGTCCCTAATGAGAAGGCTGTTCTCATCATCGTCCCTGCTGGTCCTAGAGATTTGCCCTAATTCAGAAAATTTACGCCATACCTCGTCGAAAATTTGCCTTGAACGCCTACCCAGTCCGACTGGATTAACATCATCCAACCTCTTTATAACGGAGACAGAAGAAGACGGAAGTTGTTGCTGCTGCATCTCGCGATCGCCATCCTCTGTTTTGTTCCCATTGTTGCTGTTCTCCTTCTTCTTCTTAGTCTGATTCTTCGTCTTTTCGGACTCGGAAACGTCCTGAGAAACAATCAACAGTGTAGAGCGTCTACGAGCTCCAATTTTCCAGTGAGCTACTGTTCTACGATTATCGGTAATGTGGACACGAAATCCAACATTGTGAGCAGGCGCCAAGGCAGCTGTTGAATTCATGTTAACAAAACAACGAGATATCATAAGCTTCTAGCTTTGATTACCCAGAATTATCCAGAAAAACACTGGACTCAGAAGATCAGCACGATCCGAGTCTAAACAGAAGTACAATTAACGGACCCGCCACGCGAGCAGAACTCTGTGTGTGGACTAAATGTGTGAAACCAATCCCCCAAGAATGTGCCACGTAACGTGTAAAGAAATGGGTGGTCATAATTTATTTTTATTTTTTTAAAAATTTAGTTATATTAGAATTGGATTAGAGATAAAATAAAACGAGGCCTAGGAATATTGGATAGAGCGGTCCTACGTGGACCATACCTCTTATAAAATTTAGCCAGAAAAGTTCATAAAATTTTAATGACCAAATCTTTAAAAATTATTTATACATTTATCAATAATTCTACACCTTTTGTTTTAATTTAAGAGATAACATTGGAAAGAAATTTTTTTTTTCTATTTAAAGTGATCCAAAAGTACAGCCTTAATTTGTTTACTATTAACCCAAGGTAAAGAAAACTATAAAAACTCTTACATTTTTCCTCTTTTGTTCAAAGCATAAGCACAAAATGTTCAAAATGCGGAAAAATGCGCCCACTTTTCCACCTCAATTTTATCTCCGCATCCCCCGATGGCGTTCCCGTCTTCGAAATCTTTCAAGCATGAACTCATCAGTGGCAGCTTCCCTCTGAACGGCCGACTCTTTACCAGTCTCGCCACTTTTGGGATCCAAGCTGCTACCCTTTATGTCCTTGTCTTTGTAGGATTCCACATTCTCTGCCAATATTTGGTTTCTTGTAAGAATCAAAATAGACACAGGAGTAGAAAATGCAGAGTAACAAACATCCTTTCAAATGAATGCTTAATCAACAATTAATTAACATCACTAACAATCTTCTTTGTTTTGAACAGAAACACAGACAAAATCAGCAAGATAATTTAAAAGGAAACACAAACAAAATCAAAATCAAAATCAGCTAGATGTAACATTAAAACTTAATCAAAGAAAAACTGTACTTCACATTCCCTTTGCAAAGACTTAACCAAAGAAAACGAATGCGGAGCAAGAAAAGAAGAAGTTTCATTAGGATATTCCCACCAACCTTTCTTAAGCTTATCTGCGTGGTCCTTCCAACGTTGGAAATAATCTGCAGTGTAACTTGAAGGAGCTCTAGATTCAGTTTTTGTGTGACCCACGAGCCTCTTTTCCTGGATGTGCTTTTTGGCAGCTTCTGTTTCCTCGATATTTCTTAGTTTGTACCTGCAGACAACATACCATCAGTAAGCACCAAATGAAACACAAAATTTAAAAAAAGTTAACATTCTTACAGCACCATAGTGAAACTCAATCTAGTTAACATCCTAAACATTGATTGGAACAATGCTCGTCTGGTCAAAGTAATGAATGTGAACATACTCCATTGGAAGCTGAACCTCAGCAATCCCTGTTGTCCATTGTGTAGAGCTTTCCTCTGAATTACGCCGCTTAACCTGAAAGTTAAATTTTGTAATCCATAAAAAAATACATGAAAGGCAACCTTGTTGTCGAATAAATATTTTAAAAAGTTCTTTTTTTATTCTTTCCTATTGAGGACACAATCAACACTTGGATATCACTTTTGGGCTACTGAAGCAACAAGAAGTAAATAAGTCTCCCATTCACTGTACTATATAGAAAAAGGATCAACGTTCAATTTGAAGATTGATGCATTCCAAGATTTAGCTTTTCTTTTCAAAACCAAAGAATACACTTTTATGTGCATGTGTTCATGCCAAACATTTTTAAGATCATATTTCTTATAGAGATTATGTATTTATGAAATAGCATAACATAACTTAAGCAGTAACTGACAATTCGATGAAGTTTGGATATTGTCTCTTCCAAATGTGGAATGCTTGTTCCTCATTCTACAACTTACTAATAAATCTTTAGGCTGTTTGCATGCCTTTTTGACCAAAAATTTGTTTCTTAGATGAATAGACTGACATATAAATTTTTTTCTTTTATTTGTGTGGAACCACAGAAGCTAGACTGACTCAATAATATATGCATAAAGAAATGGACAATATATCCGAAAGGTGTATTATGGGTTCATGGTATACTTTACTAACCTGAACCCCAAAAAGGATCAAACATGACACTACAATTTTTTTATCTACAAATTTGGTCGGATAGGAATATCATCCTTGTATAATTAAGAAAGCATTTACTTCTCTCATGAAATGTCTAAGCATGATCATGACAATACCAAAGATTTAAAGAAAATAATAGTCATTTCCCCTAAGCCATCAGATCTAAAGATGATTTTAAGTTGCATAGCCTCTGGGATACTGTTTAAAGATTTTTGTGTATATCTGCATGTGCATTCTGTGTGAATTAAAAGTAAAGCTTACTCACTTTAAGATGATCTGGGATTCTATAGAGTTCATCCTCTGCAGATTTCACATCATTCTCTTCATTCTCTGTATCAAGGTTCTTGCCTCTCCTCTTTGCCAGTTCTTGTTCAACATATCTCAACCTGCAAAAGCAACAGACACAAGTAGTTGCAGGTATCTCAGCAACAAATTGAAGGACTCTCCAACAAAATTTAATGTTAAAGTCATCAATGCTTATTGTACTATGAAAATGGTCAATGATCACTGTCTCAAGTTTAAAATAAATAAAACTTAATAAAAATACTGAAATAATATTTATGTCCCTGATAGAGAGAGATAGACAGACAAATAGATACAGAAGTATATGGTGAGCGAGTTAAGACACGGTGTTCTAACAAAAAGGATTCAGCACAATATGTAAGCATATCTCAGAGGGTATGCCAGGGTCTCAATGTCAATTTGGAGGAATGACATGAAAACCTGACAAAAATATGGAAATGTTCGAGTGAAAATATGATTGAAAAAAGATGATAACATTGAGTACTGTTGAAGTACTGCTATTTGCTAGTCAGCCGATCAGTGGCTCATATCAGAACACGGCATAAAGGTAAACAGATCAACAACACATTTCCGGTTAACGGATTTCAAATGGAGGATAATGTACAAATATAATCCTTTTTCAAGCACAGTTAGAGAAAAGGAGAAAACAAGAAAGAAATACTGAAAGAACAACCAAAATAAAGAAACAAAAATGTAGAACATCTATCACATACATGTTCGGATCTTCAACCATAACAGCAGTTTCCTGAGCAAATGTATCTTGCAACACCAAGTCATCCTTCTCTCCATCCCCTTCTGTCTTGTCATTTCCAATGCGAATCAAGCCACCAGCAGTGTTGTTGCTTGCACTACCAGACGGAGATTTTATAGGGATCGCTGGGATTCCTAGTTTTCTGCCCCTTTGTTTCTGAAGGAACTTGATCTCCTCTAAAGTCAATCTTGAACCGTCTAAAAGTTAGTAAGAAAGGAGAGTAAAGAAGCCATATTTTTAATTCATAGTCACCAAATAGGCGATAATACCTCCTTTCTTGGTCGTCACCTATATCACGTTGCTCATCAACTGCAGAGTCTTCCCCATCCTCATCTAGGCTTCTTTTCCGAAAATTCTTAGTCTTCATCTCGTCCTCCTTACCCCCTGTTTGAAGATACATCTCATAAAATAAAACAAGGGATATAAAGTAACAATGAAAAACTTTTCTCCTAATTCACTTGAAGAAATGATAACTTCCATGCCTAAATAAATCATAAAACCTTCAAAAAAAAAAAAAAAAAAAAAATCACCAGAAGTACATGTTTTTTGCATTTCAAGAATAAACATAACAGTGAACCCAAAAGACCTAATCCCATATTATTTGACTATCCATCTGGCAGGAAGGAGGAGCACTAATATATATATATATATATTGCTTACCTCTAACTTTGTGAAGTTCTGATTGCCATGTGGACGAAATGTACGGAGCTTTGGAGAGTGAAGAAAAAGGAAATGGGTACGAAGAGTTAGGTTGGGGCAGAAAGAGATGGAATGTAAAGAATTACAAGGAAAGATGGATAGAATGGAAAGGAATTGATGGAAAGGAATTGACGGATAGGAGAGAGAAGAGGTATATGAGAAGGATAGCGAGCTGATGCAAAAGGCGATTCAGATTAACCGTGACAGTGGCGGGTCGGGCGGCGCGGCTGACGACACCGGTGGTGGAATACTCGGAAAAGACGAGGCGAATGAAGTTTATTTATATATATATATATATCTGAAATTTTAAAAAAAAAATTATATGTATTTTTTACAAAAAATTTAATTTTTAATAATTTATAGTAATATCGAAATTCGATTGCTCAAGAAAACGAATTAGCCCCTATTATTTAAGGAGAGGGAAAATAAAGTGAAAACGGGTTGTCTTGACTAGAAAGAAACTCATCACTAGCTCCCTTAAAAACCCAGGACGAAAAGAGCGGAGGTTATTTACCCTCGCTCAAAAAACATACACAGCTGAATTCAGATCACCCTAAGAAGGGATCTTCGATATCTTATTATTAATTTACAGCAAAAGAAGATTCAACAGAGAAACCATGAGCAGCATAGGAACTGGTTATGATCTCTCAGTCACAACATTCTCTCCGGATGGTCGAGTTTTTCAGATCGAGTACGCCGCCAAGGCTGTTGACAATAGTGGCACTGTCATCGGTATCAAGTGCAAGGATGGGATCGTTTTGGTATCATTTCTCTGTTTTGCCTTTCCTTTTTCCTTTGATCAACTCTCCAGTTAGGGTTTTTATTATTGTTTTTGGTTTTTTTTAAACCTAAAATCTATTACTGAATGAATTCGTAGGGAGTAGAGAAGCTCATAGCTTCTAAGATGATGTTGCCCGGGTCCAATAGGAGAATCCACGCTGTCCATCGTCATTCCGGCATGGTAACCATGGTTTTACATTAATAATCTTCTATTTCCCTTTTATCTGTTGGTGTTAATTTTTGTCAATTTCAATGTCTTCAATCTGTATGTGGTGAATACTTTTATTGAGTTTCTATTAAGTAATTAGACATATAATTTTTTAAATATAGCCATTTGAATTTCATTGTGAATTCTGCAAGGGTAAGGACTGGAGCAAAAGTCTCCTCTTTTTAGATATAGAGTGGCGGGCTGCTTCTCCCCTTTAAAATTGCTGTGAATTATAGGGCCTATTATTTGAAAAAGAAAAATGCTCAATTGCACTACTATTTAAGGAAGAAAACTGTAATTTCCTAGAAACTCATTCTTAGGATAAGAAAGGGTGTACAGTTTTGTGTTATGATTCTGTGTCATTTGTCCAAGTACAGGCTGTTGCTGGATTAGCTGCTGATGGGAGACAGATTGTTGCACGAGCAAAGGCTGAAGCAACCAATTATGAAAGGTTTACTACCTTCTAACTATACCCAATTTGCCTCTTTGTTGTCTTTGTTAATATGAAATATATCTATCTTTTGTAAAGGCGATTATTGTTTCTTTCATAGCAATCACAAAAAGCTTGGGAGTAAAGACTTCTTGATATTCAATATCATCTGTACTGGAGATTTCTCTTGGAACATGGTTATTACTTCTACTATATTTCACGGACTCATTTATTTTGTGACTGAACATGTGTATTATCAGTTAAAACTCCTAGGTAAGGTGATGAAGTGTCTTGGGCTCAATACCAATCACTGAAACTGCATGGAAACATACTGTGTGCATGTACTGGTTCAATCAAAACATTTACATGATTAAAGAATAGAAAATTCTGATTTTCAAGGTCCTCTTATGTTGGTCTGATTATTATAGTATTAAATTATAATGAAGCTTCATTGAAGATGTTTGAGGTTCTTCATTTTTGTTTTGTTTTGTTTTTTGTCTATGCTTTAGGTAGAAAACTAAATAAACAAATGTAGATGGTAATACTCCTTTTTAACTGATATTTAAGTAAGAAAGGTGGTAAAAGATTCTGTAAGTTACAAACAATATAGCAACTAGTGCCGGAGATCATAAGTCCTCTAGGAAAGTGTGCAACTACATCTCCAACCTTCATACACAGAAGAAAAGTTCTTTCACCTGAAAATTGGGACAAAGAACTTGCTATTAACTTTGAGAAGTGACTTCTTATTAGTACTAGAAGCCTCTCGGCCCACATACCTTCATCTGTTCCTGTGATATATAGTGCCCCCATGTGTTATCTTTATTATCTTTGAATTTGAATGTGAATGATTCATTTTTTAGCAATTTATCTCTAGTTTTGCTTTTGAACATTTTTTCCCTTACTCTTATTTTATCTCTTTATTTTCTTTGATCCCACTGCTTTTCTTATGAGCATGATTATCTTATTCCCATTTCATTGTTTTCTATTGCAATGATCTAAGAAGTTCAGGACTGCATGAGTATGGATTATCTATAGATCTTTATGCCATTACTGATACACACTAGTTCCAATCTGTTGGCATGCAGTTGAATCAAATGATCTGATCTTGAACTTTACCCAAGTTACAATAACATGTCATGGTGTATGTTTGTAGTTCAATTTATTTACCCCCTGTTTTTATACTTTCTTCTGTGGATGATTTTACAGTACATATGGAGAACCAGTTCCTGTGAAAGAGCTAGCAGAACGTGTTGCCAGTTATGTGCATTTATGTACACTTTATTGGTGGCTCAGGTTTGACAAATTTCTTGTGTATTTGATTTGGAGCTCTGTGCAAGTGCATATTTTAAGATTATGAATTGTTGCAGGCCTTTTGGATGTGGAGTAATTTTGGGAGGCTATGACAGAGACGGACCTCAACTCTATATGGTTGAACCTTCTGGTATTTCATATGTGAGTGAATATTTTTGATGATGTCTAGAACATGGATAATAGAATAAGAGTATTTAATAGAAAATTTCTTGAATAAGTTTTATATCCATTGTTTTTATCTGGTTTGATTTGAGGGGCTTCTTTCCCATGAATTAATGCACGGTGGCATTTATTGTAGAGGTACTTTGGTGCTGCAATTGGGAAAGGCAGGCAGGCAGCTAAAACGTGAGTGGTGTATTTTTTGGCAAACATTGATATAAATGTGAATCGACAGATAAACTTTTATTTGTTTGGCCTGATTACTGAGTTTCAGTTTGATACATTTTATAGTCTAGGAACATTAGAATTCATGAAGAGTACAAGTTACTCCACACAATAAATGTGTTCAACAGTTTAACTAGAGAACTGTGACAGCAAAAGGCAATAAACAATTTAGTTGAAGGGAACAGGAAAGTGACTCTCCCACTGACTAATTTAAATCAGTTATTAGCAAGTTCATTTGTAACATGATCATTTTGCCTTCTATTTTTATTTTTTTATTTTTCTTTCTTTCTCTTCTCCTTTGGAAACTGCATGATATAAAACATTATATGATTGACAAATTATGTCTGTAGTCCTTGCTATAAATTTTTTTGTCTGTACCTAGCACATTTAACCAACTAACTGGAGTTCATGAAAGAACTATTGCAGTTTTTTTTTTCGTGGGAATTATTTTATGCTCAAGTCATAAGTTAAAAAGAAAGGAGGTGTATCAACATTTTGTTGGAATAACTATGTTCTCTTACCCCCTCTCCCTTTTTCCTGGACTCTTCTATTGTGTGCACAGTTATCTCTATATTTCTGTATCAATAGTAGTAATTTATTATTGTCTTTCAGTAGGCATAAAAGCTTCACATTTATCTAAAATGGTATAGATTTTGTCTGTGTGCAGAGAAATTGAAAAATTGAATCTTTCTGAGATGACTTGTCGTCAAGGGGTTGTTGAAGTGGCCAAAATGTGAGTTCTACTACTTAATGGTTGTTAATGTTTAATTTTTTCAGCTCCTAATGTTGATCTTCTTATGTTAACTATGACTATAATTGATATGGAGGTTAATGAAAATGGGTCTTATGAATACAAGAATATCCTCTTGTGCATGATTATGACCAATCAATAGATTATTTTCCAGTATCTTATTCTACGTGTAAGATATGTTAGGACAAAAAGATGTTGATGTAGGGTGTACTTGGATTGCATTTTGGAAGAGAAATTATATTTAAACTTATGTGGGAAATTAAAATATGTATTTTAAATAATAATAATAATAATAATTGAACAATTGAATTTTTTGTACTAATTTGTATGGTATATTTAATACACTTAAAAAAAATTATCTCTGAATAAGTAAAATATCGATCAAATTAACAAAAAAAAAAAAAAAAGAAAAGAAATCTCTGGACAAAAGGAGCTATTATATCTTAAGCTATCTTCTGACATATGTATTGGTGCATATACATAATTGATCAAATTCTAATGGTTAAAGTTCATACTACTACTAATGGATCAAATTCTAGCATCATTTTGGAAAAAATTTATGCCAAGAATGATTCTCCAACAATGACTTTGGCTTGAAGTAAACCAAGATCCAGAACAACTTGAAAATAAATTGCTAATATTTTTAATAAACAATAAGATTGAGAAATTTAGTCTGGATGACACAACATATTAAGTTCATGAATGTAAAATATTATAAATTTGTGAACATGTTATGCAAGTACAACTGATTTAACTAGATCAACTTTACTAATGTTCCATTTCCTACGAATTTAGAAGTAACACCTCCATATACAAAATGAAACTTGCCTTCAATCTATTAACTGTTACATCTATTTTGAAAATTGTATTTTTAGCTTTTTGATCTGTGCTTTATCTGAGCAGGATATACGGGATACATGATGAGGCAAAGGATAAGGCCTTTGAATTGGAAATGAGTTGGGTTTGCGATGAGTCAAACCGCCAGCACCAGAAGGTCAGTTAGATTTGTATTGCTTTTTCATCCTTATTATTAGCATTTGAATTTTATGTCTAACTTTGATTATACTCAACCAGAATTAATTGGCCATTTTAGATTAATCATAAGAATTATGGAGAGACTAATTACTGCTTTATACATATTTCTAATGTAGTTAGTACTAGGATCATGTGTTATTGGAATATGATCCCTTAAATCTACCAATCTAAATAGATTAAGGTAATGAGAATAGTGATTCTTCACAAAGATTTCTGTGAAGAACGTGATACTCATGAGAATAAATTGGTTCAGGTTTTATAATTAGAATCTTGGGGTTGGAAACTGAGCAGGTTTAGAGACAATGGAGTAGAGTTGTTTTTGGCCATTTAACTGAGCAGGTTTAGGAACACTTATAGTGCTGTTTGTTATGAGGCACATAATACTCAATTTTAAAACTAATTTTTTGTAGGGGAAAAAAAAAAGTTGTTTGTCTGAATAGACCCAACTCCCCCACCCCCCAAGCTGTGATTACAATTTGCCCAAATTCTGTTGCACAAATTCAAATGTTCAAATTTAAATATTTATATTTAAATGTTGACTTTCAAAAGCATCTTTTCTCATTTTGGAGATTGCTCAATTACAATGCAATTTCTATGAAGGAACCTTTCTCTTTTCTCTTGTATTATACGATTTATACTTTCTAATTTTGTTTTTTGGTTGAGCATATATAGGTTCCCGATGAGCTTTTAGAAGAAGCCAAAGCAGCAGCCAAGGCTGCACTTGAGGAAATGGATGCTGACTAGTAGTTCAGAACTTGCTGTTCTATCTGATTTTCTTTTATTTAGATGTGTTCTTATGCCTGGTTAGCTGTTGTCTCTGTGGTTTGTCATTTATTTGATGTACGGTTGCAGTTGTTAGATTTTATTCTTCCTGTAGATTTTCTTCCCCTATTTGACTTCTGCATTTTATCTACCTCATCTGTATGAATGATTAAACTGAAAAAGGACAGTTTTCACAAGGTCAGTATCATGAGATGATGCATGTTCTTGTAAGAAATAGGGCTGAGTTATGCTGCAAATATGCTTTCAACCATAAAAACTGTTGAAGCTGAGGGAAGAGGAAAGAGAAAAATTATGCTGTATTTCGTTCTTCTTTCTTCCCCCACTGAAATATAGTCATTTGCACTATGTTTTAAGTCTCCTTTGAAAGGTATAGCTTTTTCAGCAATAGTCGAGTTTGTGAATGATGATTTTATTATTCATTCAGTAAAATTTTCTGTGTCATCTAAACAATATATTAAAAATATTTGTTGCAAAAAAAAGAAAAAAATTATGCCATTAAAATGTAAATTTTATTCTTTTTAGTTAATTATAATAATAATTGACATCAACAGTTGCACGGAAATGATGTCAAAGAATAAAGTAAAACAATACTAAGAACGTAGTAGAAAAAAATATAACATGGAATTTCGAGGGTCAAAACAAATACAAGATGAGTTGAATGAAAAGCTTTATTTTCCACGAAAAATGAAAGGGAATCACTACTGCATTCGGTATCTTGCTCACAGTTACAGGACAAGTCGGTTTAATAGCCAAATCTTCTTATCTTCTGAATAAACGTTTCAATTTTCCAAAAAAACAATCTGAACAGTGCTATCTTTACAAACAATAACGTATGTCAATACAAAATGCAACATCATAGCCACCTTTCCATACGGGGGGCAATAGGATAATTTCGGTTGTTTTGTCCAAGTTTGAACTCAAACTGCAGAAATATGCACGAGTCTTTCCACAGTTATTCTCCAAAATCCTTGGTATTTGGTATCATTAACGAGGACTCATGGTTTAGCTTCTTTCACTTTGATAATATCAGATAAAACTTCCTTATAAATGTAAGGGCAATCTTCCAGTGCTCCAGCAATCTCCCCAAAATGCTAAACCTCCCACGTTTGAAACTAATGATGGAAAAGCTGCACAAATGTTCAAACCTACTGCCCAAGCTAAACCAAAATAAAACTAACTATCCACAATCTCCTTTCCAGGATCTTCTTCGTGAATGTGTCTCCTCAACCGTCTTAGCCAAATATCGTAATCCATGGGATAAGGTGTTCCGCATAAGCTATCAACATAATCTGCAAATGCTTTTAACACAGCAGAGATATCTCCAAGTTTCTGTTGTATCAGCCTCTTTGACCAAGAGGTTTCTCTCCACTGCAGTGCCCCCTCAACTGAATCCAGATCGGGCAACTCAGCCCCTGCAGAAAAATACAGCATATACACAAGGCTCTCAGAATCAGATGCCGAGCACAGCTTTCCTTCTTGAAGGGCATAGGTGGATGAGTAGTGAAGATTCATTGCTGGACGATCCCTCTCTTCTAAGATGGCATGTCCCCAACCAATTAGAACAAAAAGTGGTTGAACCACCCCAGATGTTACAAATATAACATTTTCTGGCCTGATATCTCCATGCCGAATCCCAGCGGATGCAGCAGTTGAAAGGGCTGATAAGCAATCATGGCAACACCTGATGGTCTCAATTGTACCAAAAAGGCCATCCCTCACTAAATCAGCCACAGTTCTGCCCACAGGCATGGTCACTAAGATTGGAGTCCCACACCAAGGGTGATCACAATTCCCACCTGAGCTTGGTCTCTGGCACTGACCAGGGTGAACTATCCGACCAGATGCACTCATCTGGGGCAGATACTTGCTAGACAAGCCCTTCTGTTTCATGATACCAAATATCTTTGTCTGCCGCTGGACTTGATACCACAACTTCATATCTTCCCAGGCTGGTTCTATTTGAGAAGGATGAGAACCAATGTACAAAAAGAGAGATTTTCCAGGATCTTCAACAGATGCTGCAACATAATAAGGAATCTCACCATCACTGAGCACTTCATTAATCTGATAACCCTTACGCCAATCTGAATCCTCCATCCACAGAATCGATCCTACTTCAAGTTCCACTGGCCTTTCATAGTCCATCCTGATGGACTCATCCGGCACTTCTACAATTTCAGGTGAAGCATTGTGCTGCTGAAAACGGAATAGACCATTTCCATTGACCAGGTTATCACCTAACTGTCTTTCAATTCTTCTAGCTTGAAGACGTGAACTATGATCAGCAGCTAAATCTTCTACTGAGTACTTTGGCATTCCGACATATTGTATGATAGAATGGAAAGTAGCAAAAAGCAACTGTAATGCTCCTATATCTCCCCAGTTGGCATTTCCGAGTTTGTTCCAGATCCTATCAACAGGAGAAATTGCAATCCGGGCATGACTTTTAATCCACTCAGCAGCACATTCATAAACATTGTTCACATCGGCCTCCAATTTATTTACATCTCCTTCAACCTTCATAACTCCACCATATTGAGAATCCACAAGAAGAACAAAAACTGAATTCAAACTCAAAGGAATGTTTGATCTGCTGAGACTTCTTGCCAGCAATACACGTAGAGCAAAGAATAATGCTTCACCTATGACCGCAGGAGAAGGGTTGCAGTCATTTTCTGCTGCAGCAAGACTTCTAATATTAGACCTTAAAAGTACTAGTTGAAGAACGTCATCCCATTTCCCCTGTGGATGCCTTGGATTCTTGAGTAATATAGCTGTGGCACAGAGACCTTCAAATCTCCCTTTGGTAATGGCCTTCTCAGCTTGGTAAAATTTCAAGTTTGCATTATAGAGACAGGAAATGTAAAAAGGCAAAGGTTCATCTTGACTCCAAAAGGCCTCCCACAAGCATTTGATACCTGTGTGAAGAAAATCTTCAAGAGCAAGATAAGCGGTAGTTTCCACGGTTTCTGATGTGGAAGCATAAATGGCACTAGGCATCCGAATAAGCTGCTGGAAAGGAACCCCTTCCAGTGCATAATCAAATTTTTGAAGATCTATCAACTCAAAGGGAACATCAAAGGTGGATGATCTATGTACATATACTTCTTCGAGCCAGTTCTTGATTCTTGCAGTAAAGGCATCACTATCAACAAATTTACGAAGAAATTCTTTGCGATCCTGTGCACGACTCCCTGATGAAAAACTTGATTTTTTGGTCCCAGACTCAACTGATTCTCGGTCTGGGGAACCACCTGAGATATATACAATTTTTATGTAAGTCGGCAACATTTCCAAACAATATAAGATAGTAAAAAGTCATAAACATAATCATTAAGAAGGGAAAAAGAAAAGTGTAGTGTCTGAGGTTAGTATCATATCATCTGAAAATGCAACAGCATCAAGTTCCTGAAAATTTTCTTCTTCTAAAAATATTTCCTCCAGACTCTAAATACAAGCCACTTCTGTTTTTTATTCTTTAGAGGACTTCGCCTCATGTGACTCTAACCTTTGATTACTAGTCATATGTGAGGCCTTACCACTATGCCATTACCTTCTTGTCAAATACACAAAAGCTTGGGCACATTGAATTGTAAAAGCAACAGATGGAAAGACACAACTGAGTGATCGAAAAACAAGCAGGTAAATATAAAGAGCTGCAGTTGTTCAAAGATAGGTAGAAAAAGGAAAGCAAATGCACCAAATGACCATCACCCTTCAAAACTGAACATACCTGCTCTTAAAACCGCAAAACAGGTAGAGATAAAGGCAAAAGTTGTTA
Organism: Asclepias syriaca; assembly: GCA_027405835.1. NCBI lineage: Eukaryota > Viridiplantae > Streptophyta > Magnoliopsida > Gentianales > Apocynaceae > Asclepias > Asclepias syriaca. The sequence continues at coordinate 22,948,170 of CM049927.1, forward strand.
AAACAAACTATAAAGAATGAAAAGCAAAAAAACGGATATATACATTTCACAAAGGTGAGTCGAGCCAATAGTAGCTATAATCCATAGCACTGTTTTCTACTAATGACCCTTACATCCCTTAACTCAAGAGAAGAGATAATGTTGCTCTCAGTCCTTTTACCGAATTTCTAAGACAAACTTTGACTTGCTGCAAATGTTTCAGTGATGGGATAGAAATCTAATATCACAAGACTAGTGCTAGTAATCATGAAGACTTTTGCTTAAATCAATCATACAAACAAACAAACAAAAAGAGTTACACATCTTTGAGGATCAAAAGACTGAAACTACAGATCTCGAATTCCAGAGCGTACAAAACCAGTTCCAGGTAGTGGGATTCTAAGGCAAAGTCAAAGCCAACCAATTATAATCTACAAACAGAAGAATCACTAATAAGGGTTTAATAAAGCAACATTAACCCACAAAAATAGGAAATTGTGAAGAATTCTGGAAAGTAAAAAAGAAACAACAGAAAAGGAAGTTGTAATTTAGGGCTTCAAGGGCAAGTGTACCTTCCATTACAATTACGGAATAGAAGAGAATTTCCTGTTGGAGATGAGATCGTCAAAGATACGACATCAGCCAGATTGCTTTCATTCTTACTCGAACACTACCAACGGACAGCGCCTTCTCCCTCTCTTCCCCCCCGGTGACGACTAAGTCAGAATGTTCAGCTTTTTGTCTCTTTCTTCTTCTTCTATTTCATTTTTTATTATTCTTTTACTAATTCGATTCAACACTAAATATCTCAATTAATAACATACCCATCTACAATTATATATATATATTTAAATATCTTTTCACTCATTATCACTAATATTGTTATTTAAGCTATTATATATAATATTATAAATTTTTAATGTTATCATTGAATATAATTTTTTGAGTTTAAATAATAAATATTTTTGAAATTTAAATAAGATAATGTGTAAGTCTTTCAAATATAAAATAGAAAATCACAATTAGATTTTTTTTGTAAATGAACACTTAATTAGTTAAACATTATCAATAAGTGATAGTGCAGTCATCCTTAAAAACAAATAAAGAGGTAAAAATTGACATACTTAGTCCCTAAATTATAAGTAATTTGTGGAATTAATCCCTATTGTAAATATAAATTGATATTGAGTCCAATTATTGTTTCTAATGGGAATAATCAATCATCACTTTAAAAAAGCACTAGTATATTATTATGGTTACTTTTCAAAAAAAATTCCCCTTATTCATATATATATATATATATATATATATATATTGGTAATTAAAGATTTAAAATAATTGGTGAGTTTGATCCCAAATAAATTTATGTTTGACAAGTTTAATCCTAATTTTTTTTTTAAAGTTTTTAAGGTCCCAAACTTTTTTTAAAATGAACAATAAAGTCCCTTAGACGAATTTCGTGAAAAACATTAAAAATTTAATCGTTTTTAAATTTAATTAATTAAAAAAAAATAAAAAAGTCATTACAAAAGAATAAAATTAAAAATAATATTTAAATAAAAAGATAAAAAATCATCGCATTTAACATTTAAAATTAAAAATTAAAAAATAAAAAATCTATCAAATTGTTCGTCAATCTTCATATTTTTCGAATACAAATCAGATTTGTATCGTCTTCTTATATTTTTAAAGAAAAAAATATAAAAAAAAAAGAAAAAAAAAAAAAAAGAACAAGAACATTTTTTTTACTAATAATAATATTTTTCTTCTAACAAAAATATTTTAATAGAATTTTTTTTTTTACAAATATTCTTTTTTTTTCTTTCTTCATAAATGTCAAAAAATGATAAAAATGTTATTTGTAACAGGAGAAAAAAGAAATTTTGATATTTTCGATAGATTTTTTATTTTTAAAATTTAAATTTTAAAATTTAAAAATATTTTTATTCTTATATTTAAATATATATATATTTTTTATATGTAATGATTTTTTTACCATTGTTTTTAAATAACTAAATGTAAAAACTGTTAAAATTTTAGGGTTTTTGACATAATCCGTCGAAAAGGACCTTATTGTTTAATTAAAAAAATTTTTGGGACCTTAAAAGTTAAAAAAAATATTTTGGGACTAAACTTGCCAAACATAAATATGTATGAGACAAAACTTACCGATTATTCTAAAGATTTATTTTTTATTTTATTTTAGGCTTTTGGTAACCGTTGGAAGCTAATCTGCAGAAACTAGCCGTTAGATGGGGAGGTACATACTTCCAAGAAGAAAAACGCACCTAAACAAGATACTTCCAACACAATGCTTAGTTGTCTGTCTCTATATACAAAAAAGAAATATCGAATAAATTTCCAAAACTACACCAATAAAAAACCTCATTATTTTTATACTAAAATTACAAGTTAATCATTATTTAATTAATCTAAATTCGTAATCATTAATATAATTTTTTATAGTGTTATTGATATAATTGAAGAATAATTTAGTTAGAGGACCTAATTAATTTTTTAATTTTAATTTTTTAATTTTAATTTTTTATTTTTAATTTTTTAATTTTAATTTTTTTGGGATGGAAGAGCGAGCGTACGACTTTTCCTGATTGGGGGAACTTCACTTCTTTTTAACACATTAAAATCCTTTCTAAAGATCCCTACTCCGCTCTCTCTTTCTCTTTCTTCTTCATTCGCTCTCTTGGGTTCTGTCTGCAAGAGAAAGGGTTCTGCGGCAACAGCGGTTTTTCGTTCTGAGAGTAATCAACGATAACATTTCTTACATTTCTTAATATCATCTGAAGAATTCTGTTGTTGTTCTCAATCAAATTATAAATTCCTACTCCGTCCGTTCAAGGTACTCGTTGTTGTTATTATTCCCCCCCTTTTTTTTCTCCTCTTGATTCTTCTTCTTTCTTAGGTTGATTAATTTTATTGATTTAATTTTGATTTTTGATTTTTTGATTTTTTTTGGGGTGGGTGGGGAGGATTCCTGATGGAATATTTTACGGCTTCTTCTTCATTTTATTTTTATTTTATTTTTAATTATACTTTGAATCCGTTTTTGACATTCTACTAGTAAGCTTGTTATATGAATTTCGTAATTTTGATCTAAAAGATTCATATTTAGATACGTGGTTGAAAGGAAACTCCCCATTATCTTAAGGTAGATTTCAGATGGGATTTGTGCGGAGCTTTTGTTTTCAATTCAGTTTCATGTCTATGTAAATGAGATATCGAGATAGGTTTTGGACTTTTCAGTTTTTGTATTTCAATTCAGCTCTCTTGTTTGAAAGGGAAGTAAATATAATGAAGTTTGATTCGCCCTTGTAGCATTTATTATACTGATAATGTTATTGTGGCAATGTTCTATAATCTGCAGGATTTCTCACTGTTTTCTGATCCTCTCAAGTGTGAACTTCTTCGGCTGAAGATTTCCAGGTTATTTGCAGGGATTGTGTAATTATCCTTTTAAAGTGTCAGGTTGCTGTGGCACAAACATGGTAAGTTGCTTTATGATTGGAAAATTCATCTTAGGTATCTTCGATATACTTATGTATTTAATTTGGGAAGCCTTTCCAATGAATAAAATTTGAAACTAGAATACATCAGTCAAATAGATGTGTGTTTGCATATGTTTAGAACAGGAAGGAAGCAAGAGGAGTGGGTGATAAAAGATTGTAAATGGGGTAAATGGGGTACAGTGGTTACTGAATAGAAAGTTTTAAAGTTGGTCTTCTTTAGTTCCTTTATTTAATAATTTAAATGGAAAATGCCTATATCCATCTTGTCCAAGGTTTTGTTAAGAGAAAGGTAAATTGATTAAGCATTTCTTTGTCACATACAGGCAACAAATGAAAATCTGCCTCCAAATGTGATAAAGCAACTTGCAAAGGAATTGAAGAATCTTGATGAAACACCACCAGAGGGCATTAAAGTTGGTGTAGATGATGATAACTTTTCAACAATATATGCTGATATTGATGGTCCAGGTAATCTTTCTGATTATTGGAGTGTCAAGTGTGCATATTTTTAAAACACAATTTCTTGTTCTGATCGATAATCCTTCAACAACTTTGCAGCTGGCACCCCATATGAGAATGGCGTTTTTCGTATGAAATTGATACTGTCTCATGATTTCCCACATACTCCCCCCAAAGGTGCTGCTTCTTCTCTTGCCTTTATGCTTCAATATAGTTTGATCTTTCAATAGGATTTGACTGTTGTCTGCAAGTGGTCATTAATGTTTATTCTTCTATGCTTCACTTCACATAGATGTTTCTTAAAATTAAAAGAAATAAAATAAAAATAAAATTTTGACTTGTTTTCAATTATTTATTCAGTCACAAATGCTATTGAAAATGACACTGTAATTTACACCATTTATATCTTATTTATTTTCCTTATTCACAATATTCAGTCCATGTCTTTTATGTGATGGAATCTTTGTTGATTTCTTCAGGTTGCTCTTATGTTTTATGCATCTTTACTTTGGGACCCTAAACCACCAAATGCGCCAACCTAATACTGCTGTATTTTCTTTATTTATTATAAATATTGCTTATATGAGAATTTTAATGAGGTTATTTGTAAGTTTTGGGACTCCAATCTTTTTGCCTTTCTTATTGAATGTACCTTTTAATTGGCCAGAACAATTTCTTATGATCTCGTAGTTGGTATTTGTAAAATGATTTGATACTGCTAGATGTGTATAGCTATTATATGATAATTTGCCTTTGTTTTGTATATCTCATCTCCTTAATCTAACTTGTTTCACTCTTGCGAATTCCTTTCTTTCTGTATTTTGGTTGTCAGGTTACTTTCTGACCAAGATTTTTCATCCTAACATTGCAACAAATGGTGAAATTTGTGTCAATGCACTGAAAAGGGATTGGAATCCCAGTCTTGGCCTGCGGCATGTCCTAATGGTGAGTTCTTTGGTTGGTCTATGAAAATTTAGTTTTTGATCCAAATAGTTCTGACTTTTACTTATGGAAAAAAGGGTGTCCTGCTAATTTCCAATTTTATCTTTTTTGGCAAAAACAGGTGATTAGATGTTTATTAATTGAGCCATTTCCCGAGTCAGCCTTGAATGAGCAGGCTGGGAAAATGCTACTTGAAAATTATGATGAGTACGCCAGGCATGCAAGGTGAGTCTTGACCTTTGTTCTTGCATTCACTTTCTAATTGTGAGTATTGCCTTGAAAGAGTTTTCTTTTATATGGTTGTTGTTGGTGATACTTTGATATGGTTGGGTATTTTACTAGGTATCATTTTAAATTGGATATATTTTTGGGAGAATGATTCTTTATTACCTTTAGAGAGAGATACATGTAAAAGAAGGAGAAGGTTTTGGGTGACATTACATTTCACCAGTTAATAATTTTCTGAAACACAAAATTTGCAGGATCTATACAGGTATTCATGCCCTCAAGTCAAAACCGAAAGCTAAAACAGGAGCTATTTCGGAGGTGACAACAACTGCCTTAAATGTTGACCAGTCGAACACCTCTGTGCACAATGTTGATCAAAAGAATGCAGGCTTGGGTGTTCCACTTCAACTCCAAGTACCCATGGCTGCTTCTTCAAATACAGGAAAAGGCGGAAGTAATCACGATCATCATCAGTCATCCGACCTTACTTCTTCAACAACAGAGGCAGGAAACATTGCACCAACAACGGTGACATTGATGCAAAAGAAGAGTGTTTTGCTGGCTAAAGTTCCCGCTGACAAGAAAAGGATAGATGCAAGAAAGAAAAGCTTAAAGAGGCTATAATATAACCGGAAAAGAAAAAGAAAAGCTTAATTGTTACGGTGGCCAAAAACTGAAATCATAAAGGACGGCACTGTTGGACATCAGAGTCCTCCCATGCATGCATAAATACGACCGAACTGTGTATTCTGTATTTAGTAGTTGCGAAGCGCTTGCGCTTCCGATTTTATGATATATTCCATTTCTGAAAACCAAAATAACTATTATATAAAAAACTCAGTGCGCACAAGTTTTCCATCAACTTTTTGACCAAGTTTGCTAACAAAAGAAAGTTCATAAGTTTCGACTGGCTGAGGCAACTGAACTGAGATTGGCCTATGAAATCAAGGCTGTTAACTACGCTTGTTTTTGACCAAAATGAGTTTTCATTATTTTCAAATAGAACTACTACTATTTAAATTTTCATAGTTTTGTAAGCTTTTATATAAAAAAAATTAAAAGTGTATAATATTAACTGTTTTAAAAAAAAGAAAAAGAAAAAGGAGATTCTATTTGTTAGTGGAAGGAAAGTTTAGGACGTCAAAGTTCCTTGCCAATCTCCAACGGATTGGTGAAAACTACAGACTCTCTCTCCAGTCTCCACCAATCCAACCCCCCAAATAAGCCAAAAGAAAAAAGGAAGAAGAAGAGAATGGGAGAGAGTGGGAGGAGGTTGCTGGTGCTTGATTTCGGCATATCTTTCATGTGGGTTTGGTCGAGTGTGCTGATTAAGATCTTGGTATACAAAGCAGTGGGGTTTGATGTCCATGATGTCAAAGCTGAAATCTTGAAACATTCCCTTTCTGTAGGGAACATGTTCTTTTTCGCATACCTTGTAAAACATGCCAATGGAGGTGCTTATAATCCCCTCACTCTGTTGTCTTCTGCTGTCACCGGTGATTTCAGTCAATTCCTTTTCACTGTTGGTGCTAGAATCCCTGCTCAGGTAACTAACTCTTTCTATTTTTATACAAAATTTCTTACTCTGAATAATAATAATAGTAATATTCCATCAAATATGACAGAAGCGTTCTCTGTGTCTATATCAATTTGCAAAATAATTGGTTTCCCTTAATTATAGTAGATTGATTCCCAAATATGTTATTTATTCTTTTTTATATCTGTATATGTGTGTGATGACCTCGGAAGTTATGTATATATTATATGTGTTATTTATTACCACAGCCTTTGACAATTATTTGGAGGTTGTTAATCTCTGATGGAGCCCTAGATTCTTACCATTTGGTATGAGAGAGATCAATGAGATTTGGGGATTGGGGAAGATGATTGAAAATCTCTTAGCCATTTTTGTTTAACCAGATTGGAATCCAAATAAGTCAAAGCTGTTTTCCTTGCTTTTCACAATTGGTTACTACTTATTGCATGTTTGGTTGGAGTGTTTACAGGAAGTAAAAGAGGAGATAACTGGACTGAATAACATGATTTGGTTTGGCTGTCTAATATATATATATATAATTTGTTTCAATTGATAAAAACATATGTCATAGTAAGTATCTCCTCTCACCCTTCACTTTCTCCAAAACCAAATAATAATAAGTCATCTACTTCCTTTCAAGCCTATAAACTATAATTACCTCCCTCTGAGAAAGTAAAACTTAATTCTTTTCTGCACACCAATTAAAGCTTAGTTTCCATCCCTAGTAACTTGCTTGATTCTCTATCATTCTTAGTGTTTTTAGTTTAAGAGACCTTTTTCTTCCAAATTTACTCTTTATCATGTTTTTGTTTTCTATTACATCCAAAATTTCAAACATATTGAATATACCTTTCAATTTTCATTCCGAAACAAACTCTAGCAAGTAGTAGTGTAAAAGAAATAGGGGGTATACTTTGGAAGGAATAAATTAACTTAGTCTTGATTTTATATTTAGACAAAATTTGGCTTAGAAACAAGACAAATAAATTGAAATTGGAGTATTATTTTTAATTGTTTAGTTGGCTCTTTTTCCTCTTCTAAATTGTCTAGAAAGAATTGAATGTTCAATAACTTAGACAGAGGTTGTTGCTTTTTGTTGGGAGAGAGGAGTTCATGGAATTTGTTTTGATGAATAGTTTGTCTGTTTATTAGCATTCAATCATATATAACTTTCCCGATGTGCGTTTTACTATTCTGCGTGATCAAAAGGTCTTCGGCTCAATTATTGGAGTAAAGTTCATTCTCATGGCATTTCCAGCAATTGGAAGCGGTCCTCGACTAAATGTAAACATTCATGGAGGTGCACTGACTGAAGGCATTTTGACATTTCTAATTGTTTTAATATCACTTGGACTTTCTACCAAGATTCCCGGAAGCTTTTTCATGAAAAACTGGATCTCTAGTCTCTCAAAGATTACTCTTCACATACTTGGTTCTGACCTAACAGGGGGTTGCATGAATCCTGCTTCTGTAAGTCTTTCTTTTTGGAGTTGGTTTCCTCAGTGCTCTTGATTACATTTTTTTCTTCTCCAATTTTTTACTGATTCTGTGATGGATTTTCTAGGTCATGGGTTGGGCTTATGCTCGTGGGGATCATATAAGCATGGAGCACATACTTGTTTACTGGCTTGCACCTATAGAGGCAACTCTACTAGCTGTGTGGACTTTCAGATTATTAGTGCATCCATTCATGGAGGAGTATGCACAGAAGAAGACCAAATAATTGGTAAATTTCTCTGTAAATTGTTCAAATCTGTAAAGTATTAGGTAGATATGGGGATTTTCTTGAGGATTGGATATGTTTCCTAGTGTACAAGTTCTTTGTATAATTTTGTTTTTATGGTTGAATTATGTAATACAAGGCGATTCTTAGTCTCAGTGTGAGTCTCATTAAGCATAGAAAAAAAGGAAAGAAATGGGAACAGAACTATCCAAGCGTACTTATATTATGTAAAAGATGCAAAATATTGTGTGCTGACAAGTAGAAGAAATTCATCATCTCTAGGCAACAAGAAAATGTTGTGTCAGTACACAAGTTGGGGATCGAATTCTGCAATGTCCACAGAACCAGATTCAATGGGTTTCATGAGATATGTAGCCAATATCTCAGATGCCAAAGCTGCAACAAGTGGAATCCTCTTCAGGTTCTTCACTAAAGGAATATCATCAGTCTCTCCAGCAGCTATCAGTTTCTGGTTAATCTCTACCATTTTGTCCAGCCTTCTCTTAAATTCAGGGTTCTCCACATCCAGAACAGCAGGGAAGATTCTAGCTGTTGTACGGTTTGTCTGCACCATAAAATCAAAATTTAAGCATTTTTCTTACAGATGTCAAATTCTTTGTATAATAGGAGAAAAGATCACCTCAATGATGACATGCATGTCAAATTCTTTCGTATCAAGTCCAATGCCTTCATAAAATGCAGTTCTTTGGCAATCATTAAGGTACATGGTCACATATACCTAACCAATAACAAGACAATAAATGGAATAAACAACAGGAGTTCAAACCTAGAAAATTTGATCAGAAAAAGCAGGAGAGGAGAAGATAGAGAGTTAGAATTTTACAGAAAGGCAGAAAAAGCGTGCCCATAGCTTTGCTTTCCAATCGTTAAGGAATTGAGGCTGCGCCTTCATCAATGCTGAGAAAAAGTCTCCATGGCGATTCTCATCCTGGCACCAGTTCTCGAAGTATTTGAAAATTGGATAACATTGATACTCAGGATTGGCCTTGAGATGCCTGTAGATGGTTATGTATCTCCAGTACCCAATTTTCTCAGACAAATAAGTAGCATAAAAGATAAATTTGGGCTTGAAAAAAGTGTATTTCCTGGCCTTAGTGAGGAATCCCAAGTCCAGAGCCAAATTAAAGTCTGATAATCCCTTGTTCAAGAATCTGCAGATTTTTCAATCCAATTAGTCATCTTTTCAGGGACAGAGAAAGAGAAAGAGAGAGAGAAGAGACAGAGACACAGAACAATACCCTGCATGGCGAGCTTCGTCTCTTGACATAAGGGAGAAAATCTCGGCCACCACAGGATTGGTTTTCTGCATTGATAATTGAATTAGCATTAGGGGAAATTGAAATTTTGAATTTAGGGGAAAAAAAAATTTAAAATCCATTTTTAGGTTTGAATATACCTTGAGCCTTCTTCCGAGCTCCTTATAGAGAAGGAAACCAGAGAATTCAGCAGTGCAAGATCTCTCAAGAAATTCAACAAAGATATTTCTAAGAGGGCCCTGAATCTTATCAGCAGCTTCCTTAAACTCTTTATTCCTAACAAAATGGGTCTGATTGTAATCAGTCTTGAACTCCTGAAGCAGGGCTTCAAACTCGTTCTGGTTGAGATTCTTGTTGATTTCAGTGTTGAATAGTGTCTCCATTTCATCAAAATCTGTGGTGTAGAATCTCGGGGTTAACAGTGTCTCCTTTATCCCTTGCTTCCCAGCTTTCTTTGTCGACTTTGAACTTGAATTGGCGGCGGTGGTGGTGGAAGATGACATTCTGACAGTGAAGTACTTGGTACTTGCCACTCTAGTTAATCTAGGTGTGGTGGTGTTGGGAAAGTTAGAGATGGGTTTTAGTAAACCCATTTCTGCTGCCATTTTTTTCTGCTAGATTTTGGGAGAGGAAGTAAATTAGATGATATGGGAGTGAGTATATAGACAGGGAGAAGCTCAGCCTGCTTCTTCACTCTTCACTCTTCAATTCCAAGGAGGGGATTGAATAAAATCTGCAAATCTCATCCGGAGTAATCTCTGAACTAACTGCAGTTTCACACGTGGCACTCTCTCATAGGTAATCTTGATTTCGAACTTATGCATGTCCACATTACTCTGGCAAAAGCATTGGTATTCAATTTTTTTTTTGTGGTGGTGGATGTTATTTATTTATTTTTTTTGAAGTGAGAAATATTATTAACTAATATTATATTTGAAGTGGAGAAAAATGGATTTTATTAATTCGTGCAAAAACTTTATCCAAGCAATTGCGCGGCAAGGAAAAATATGGTTATACCAACCATGCTATTTATCTACATTGGGCATATGGTTAGAAAAGCCCATTAAAAGTAAAGGAAATTAGACACCCTCTTCAAAACAATAATAATAAGAAACTCTTTTTTTTATAAGTTTGGGAATCTTAAATATATTGGAGCAATATGCAAACCTGAGTAGGTTATTTTCAATGATGAACAAAAAATTTGTTCTGTTTGGAGCGGGCACTGAAAAGTGCACACTGTTTTACTGGTTTTCAGTGTCTGATATGAGGAAGAGGAGTCAATGAAGCTGCCAGGCCGAAGAAATAACAACTAGGTATTTGTAATTATAATGTACAAAGAAATTCAAGATTGGTACCTACCTTTTTTTTAGTTTACAGTGGAGGAGGAACTGGTAATAATTTGACTTGATTTGGATGAGCAATCTGCAATTGTCCCTGAATTTTTCTCACTCTTTACTGTGGTGGTGGTGGTGGTGGTGTTGTTGTGAGGGTCTGTCAATTCTTCATGAACAGGAAAAGAGGACGGTTGAGAATCAGTTATTTCGTTTACTTCAGTGGGGATCCTTAAATATACTCTTGATTCTTGCACAACAGGAAACAAAGATGGATCCTGATCAGCATTGTTCAGTTTCTCATCTATTTTCAAATCGTCCTCTATGTCATCATAATTCAAGTTCCTCAGGATTTCAGGGATTAAAAGCCGGGCACCATCTTCTGCACACTTATTTCCCATTTCAATATCAATTTTCTCTTTTGAGGTTGTAATATCTTCAGTAACGTTCAAAGTTGGTGGCTGTGCCCGTAATGGCTGCATATTTTCATCTTCCAGAACAACAAGTGCTCGAAAATCATTCATTGAAGGTGGGATCTTTGAGAAAAAGACTTCTCTGAAGTTTTTGAGCATGCCCTTGTTATATGGATTCTCTTTTGTATCATATCTATACCTGAAGTTCTCGTATGTAGACTGCAAAAATGCCAAGATGAGAAATAAGAATGAAGATATTAGTCCTGGATGTATAGAATGCACTTTTGTAGTTTGCTTCTGGAAATATAAGAAATAAAGTATATGATAAATTTAAAATTATAGCGGTCAGAAACATTAACTTGTACTTTTCTGTTGAATAGAGGACCTGCAACTCTATGCTTCTGTATTATATAAATTTAAACCAGGAGAATGGAGAAAACACAACATTTAGGTGATTGGACCTATCCTGCTGTACCCCCTATTTATTTGTGTATCAAATTGTACAACTTTTGACGTTAGAGCAATAGTGACTTCTTAATAAGTCTATTAAGAATATAACTCTGAGTTAATCATAATTGTCCAAAGGAATTCAAGATAAAACTCTTAACAATTTTTACATGTATAAAATTTGAGATTCCTAATAGCATAATTCAGTATCAAAAAAGCAAAGGAGCAAAGCCAGAAAATTAGGGATTGGGATGTTCACAAGAGTAACATCAAGAGGTTGAAAGGATGCTACTTCAGCACGTACATTTATTTATGGGTGCACCACGGTGGTGAAGTATTGTGAAACTACTACTAAATGAGAAAAAAAATCATATGGTACGCAACAACTTCTATAAACAGATAACAACAAGAAATAAAAAGGGCATGGGTAACCTAGATAGGAAATTCATAGTGATCCAAGCTCTACTTATATTTCCCTATAACCTCGATAGGATGATGTGGCCCTGACTCTCCCAATGTGTACTAGAATGATATTCAGTGTATAGCTGATATTTAGAAGGACAGCAAAGATTCAAAATTGAGAAAGTGATGCAAGAAATGTCTAACCACTAAAGGATATTTAGGGGGTGGGGGGAGTGAAAAAAAACATAGCCGTTTTGATTCATTTATTTGGAGGATGCATCACCTGATTTGTGCTGATCAGATAGAAGTGGAACACTGTAAGACCTCCCACGAACCACACAGCAATGAAGCAATACACTATTAGGAAATCTGATAAATAATCTTCAGAGATAGCCTTCAATACAGTGCCTTCACGTCCCAAGATGTTGATCCAAGAGAATCCGAATACATATATGCATAGAACAGTTGATGTTGATATAAACATGTAAAAGAATCTATAATTACGCTGCAAGGTTTCCAAGATGAATGATTTGTTAGAAAAAGGACAAAATAGCCATTGACATACAATATGAATGAATCTATGAAAGAGAGAGAGAATAGTCAAATTTCAGCTGCAGATAAATTCTATTCTAGAAACTTAAAGCAGACTGTTTAATAAGGCCCAGAGTGCTCTCTTGGCGAGCAATCATAATCATCAGCATTTTCCAGTACAATTTGGTCATCCAAACACTATCAAACAGCCACACCAGATTTTCGCAAATAATTGCAAGCAGTGTAGAGTGCATGAGCACATCTATACTTTGTCAGGCAAGTAACTTCAGTTTAATGGTGATAATTTAGAATTCAGTATCTCTCAAACAAATATTGAACATTTTTGCATGATAATTAACCGCTAAAGAAAAATAGAAGGCAGGTAGTAATTCATACACTTAGTGGGAGGAAGGAATGCAGAAAAGATATTTTTAAGTCATATAAGTTTTGCAAAAGGAAAGACGTGTTTGGTGCTTACTATTCCAATACATTGACCGACCCAAGGACAATGATGATCAAATCTTTGAACACAGTTGTTGCAGATGGAGCAGTGAGATGCACGGGGAGGGCGATAAAGTAGACAAGTGTCACAGTATTTGACCTTAACTGCATGTCCATTTACAATCACCTCCTTAGATCGAGGAAGTTTTAAATGAGGAGTTCTACCATTGATCCACTCCATAGAGGGTGTGTTTAATTCATACATTTCAGCTGATTCAGGAGGAGATGAGTTTCTAGGCACGATTCCAGGATCTCGAGTGGAAGTTAAGAAGAGAAATATTATATCCTGCAAGTAACAAATAAGAAAACAACTAGCCAAATCATTCCCACACTTATTTCTTTTCTACATAGTGTATGACTAGAAAAACAAAATCTATGCCATAGTCAGAGGTTTCCCCTGTCTAACTAACTAGAATATACCAGTAAATATCCATTTTCCATCAAGCATTATGCTAAATAGAACAAAGAGGTGGAAAGAAATGGTACAGAAGTATCCAACCAATTACCAGGATAGCGAGAAGTAATCCAATTCCAAGTACAGTGTACCAAGGAAAGGCACTTTTGCCCTCACTGATGCGATTTCTGATGATAAAGTAGATTTTGATGCAGAAAGAAATTGCAGGGCCTGCAATTAAGACAGTAGACAACAACAAAGAAGCTGCATCGGGACCGAAGACAAATCTGCCGCCGCAGAAAAATCTCTGAGATTATTAAGAAGAATGGATGATAAAAGATCAAATTAGACAGACAATATGAGAAAGCGATGATTATCATCAATATATAGAGTTTTTCTTTAAAAAAAAATCTAGAAAAAATTGAGAAGAGATTATGCAACCAGTACAAGGAGAAAGAAACAACATGCAAATTCGATGATCATGGAAGAAACATACCAATACAGAAGAGGGAAAGAAAAAAAAGAAACGAAAGAACTTACATTGTTTCCCTTCCAAACTTTATAAAGTCTCTTCCTTCGGGCATTTTGTTGGGCCATAGCTATATAATCAAAAACTGAATGGAATAGAGGGGAAAAGGAATATAAAAAAGAATAGAGAATACGTAGTAAACACAATCAATCCAAGAACTGTTTGATTGGGATCAGAATTGGGGGAGAGTTGCAGACAAAAATTCAGTCCTCAAGAACAGGCAGCAGTAATATTTTCTTGATTTCTTCTACAAGGGCAATAAAATATAATTAATTGGTGAAGATGGTAAAGAAAAATGGTTCGAAAACTGATCAGAACCAAGCTAGCTAGCTGTCTTCAGCTCCCTCTCTCTCATGGCGATATTTCCCAGGAAAATGAAATTAAAAATATTAAATTTGTAGTCTTCCCTCATCCCTCCATTTTTACTTTACTATTTCTTGTTCGTCTCCAGTTCAGCAAACTCAAAATATGAACAAATTATGGAGTTTTACAACAGTAATGTAAGCAAATTCCCTTTTCCCCCTAAAAGATTCTCCTTAATATATATATATATATATATATATATATATATATATAGAAAAAGAAGAAGAAGAAGATGCTTTGGGTATATATCATATGGTGTGGTAAGAGGACGGATGTTCCAGCTTCATTTTCAGAATCACAAATTTATTTGTGTCCACAAACAACAAACAAACTACAATAAGATATGGAGACCAAATTCGTATCAAAAAATTTTTAAAAACCGTGAAAGAACAATTGATGAATTATATGAATTAACAGATTTGAGATTAAAATACTCGAAAAACCAAACTGTAACTAAAGTAAAATCAAGTAAAATCATACATATATAAAATAGGAGATTGGGGATTTAGGGTTCAAAAGACGTGCGGTCACATAAGTTTATCTCATCCCATTCCCAAACCCACCCAGCACGACCAGCCTACCTGCCTGCAGCTGCTTTTGTTTTATCTCTGCTTCCGTTTTGGACTCTCAGCCCCTAATTGCTATTAAAATCTTGAGAGAGAGAAACGATAAGCAAGCTACCTGGAAACAATTTCTCCTGAATCCTCCGTCAACTTCTGTTTATCAAAAAAGCTTTGCTTATATTTACAATTTCGTGACGATTCAAAACAAAAATTTTCTTATTTTGTTGCTCTTCGGTATTTTGGTCGGTTTTGTTTTTTTGCCTAGTAATTAAATATGGTATTATGGTATTGTGCATTTGGAAAGTTAAAGAAGATGAGTTTGCAGATGCCATTGTTGTTATGGATGGATATAAAGGGAAGAATTGAGATTTGCATATAAAAAAAAAATTCTCTTCAATTTATTTCCGGCCACTAAATATACAAACTAGCCTATTTTCTGAACATTTTCTCCCCGTGAATCTTTTATCTGAGAGCCATCCACCATAGTAGTAGTATTATTAGTATTTCCAATCGTGGGTTTCCATTGTTTTTCTTTTGATTCTTGAGGGTGAAGAGGAGTTGGAGGAGAAATAAGAAAAGGATCAAATCCATTATCTCCACCACCATCACCACCACCACCACCGCCGCCGCCATCTCCATGACCACCCTCCTTTAAACTATCGCTGATTGCAGTGTAATCAATCTTAGGTAGGATATCTGGAACCGAAAAACTACCAGTATTCTTGCTACCTCCCATGTCTAAGTCAAACCTGGCCTTTGCCTTGGGATTCATCATATCAGTCATAAATTGTTTACGAGATATGGATCCTCCCATTGTTGTTTCTTCATCTTCTTCAATCACCCACTGACGGAAGTTGATTTGTGAAGGTTGGATCTTTGTGAGAAATATTTCCCCAAGGTTCTTCATTATTCCACGATTATATGGATTTTTCTTCTTCTCATAACGATACCGAAAGTTCTCATAAGTTGTCTGTATATATATATATATATATATATATATATACACAAAAGAATCTAAAGATGTTAATTCAAGAAGTTATACATATACCCTAAATTAGCAAAGAGATCAGTATCAATAGATTCAAAGCAACACATTCTGAAACAAAAAAGGGTAACTTTCATCCTTTATTTTTCTCAATTACAAAGCTGCTAGCTATTCATTCATTCATAAACATCTTAAATTCACATAGAGGATTGAGTTGTGAATTAACAAGAATCCATGATCTTAGCTTTAAGAAGAAATGAAAACAAATGGACTAACTTAATTCACCTTCCACAAATAATTAAGAAACGTACCTGATTAGTACACATAAGATAGACGTGGAACACACTAAGCCCACCTACAAACCAAACAGCAATGAAGCAATATCCTATTAGAATGATTGATATGATATCATTTGACATGCTTCTCCATACACTGCCTGGTTGTTTTATAATTTCCATAAGCGAAAAGGTGAAGACATATATGCACAGTATTGTTGATGTTGTAACAAAGAGTATAAAGCTCCTGTAGTTACGCTGAAATCAAACCAACAAACACATATTTAATGTAACGTGATGAAGATTACATTTCAAGAATTAACTCAGAAGGCAGACAGATCAAATCACTCTATGAATAACATAACATTTTTATCAAGATTTAAGAACATCAGAAATGTAATGTAATGTAGTGCAAGAAAGAGTCTAACATGAATGAGATGAGAAAGAGTCTTACAACTCCGATGCACTGACCCACCCATGGACAGTGATGATCAAATCTCTCAACACAATTATTGCATATTGAGCAATGAGAAGCACGAGGGGGCCGATACAGTAAACAGGTGTCGCAGTACTTTACTTTAATCGTGTGACCATGGACAAACACATCCTTTGTTCTAGGTAATTTCAATTGAGGTGTTAAACTATTTATCCACTCAAGAGATGCTGAAGTACATGATGATAGTTCCTCTGTTTCAGATGGCCTTGAGTTCCTGGGTACTATTCCAGGATTTCTTCCAGATGTTAAGTATAGGAAAGTTAAATCCTGCATGAATATAACATTATATTTAAGTTCAACCTATACATACATATTCTACAAATAATATATAAAAGAAAACTTTCACCTACCAATATTGTTAGGATGAATCCTGTAATAACTACTGGCTGTCTATAGAAAGGCCCAGCATCTCGTATCTTTAGTAACATCTTAATACAGAATATTAAAGCTGGAGTCCCTATGAGAACTGTAGATAAAAGGACTGATGCACCATCAGGACCAAATATCAACCTCCCTCCACAAAGAAATTTCTGAAAGTAGAAACATATATTATAAAAGTGCCCTGTCTATAACAAAAAAATTATATATATAGATAAAAATTTTATTCATCCATTTTACATATGATTAAAAAAAAGTGTTGTCCAACTCCAAAATTTTGAAATTTTTTTACAGCGTTTTCTATGATTGTATTCTAGAATCTGAAAGTTCAGAATAATCTTCAGATTCATGAAGAAATGGATCATTTCTTCTCTGAAATTCTTAGACAGATTTTGTGGTATATGCAATCCCCCAATGGAAAGGTAAAAGATCAAACAAACCTAACGAGAAGTTTCCATGGAAAGGGAAAAATAATTATGAACAGCAATAAATTAAATTAAAGAGATGAAAGAGAGCGATTCATACATTCCGGCCTTTCCACACTTGATAAAGACGCTTGGTGGGCTTGGTAGGCAGGGTGCAGGGGGAGGAAACGCTCATTTCTCAATATTCTGATTGCGACCTGAATTTGTGAATTTGAGGTTTCTATTTTTACATATTCTGTGGGAATATATTTTAGATTTTACGAACAAAATGAAAAAGGAAGATGATGATGATGATGAAACAGTATGTAATGTCCAGTAGAAAGGATCAAGTCATATAATGAATGATATGAATAAAAACGATGGAGGTCTGGGCTGGTGGTAAGTAAAAATGGAGGAGATTGGAGAGGGAGGAAGAAAATCTTTCTCTCTCTCTCTCTCTTTCTCTCCCCAACTTACCGACGATCAATACCAGCGAGACCCCTCTTCTCCTTGGCTTTCAACGGCCTTTTGGTTACAATTCAATTAACCAAGAGGACCCCTTCCTGCCGTGCAAGTTCTTTAGAGGAGGTCGTTAATTGGCAATTGCAATGGTCGGTCGGTTTTTCTCATTTCATTTTGTTTTGTTTGTTTGCCGCATCTTTCGCGACCATGATTTAAAATCAATAACAAAAGAAGAAAAAAAATAAAATAAAACATATATGTATATATATATATATATATATATGCACACTGGACTATAAAAATTAACTGTTGATCCAAAGAAAGCTGCTTCTTAACAATCTAAACAGAACATATCCTTCATCTAATACAGGAAATCCTAGATTCCATTGATTTGCGAATACACCTACAATCTACATTAGGGATACACCACAAAGCTACAAGCTACACAAATTACATTTATGGAGCAAAACACTACAATGGAAAACGTCAACATCCTGCTTCATATACTTTCCTCTGAGGCCAAATACAAGGAGTTCGGCAACATATACTTGAGAAGATTGTATATCTGAGAGAAATGACTGAAAACGAGTTAGAATTTTTCATTAAGAAATCAAATCAAATATCCAGTAAATGAACTACCTATTGCCAAAAATGTAAAACTCTGTCCATCAAACAAGCAATAATACTATTTTAATTTTCAATTACAGAGTTAATTAAAGGAGGATTGACAAGACGTCTAGGATTTTCCAGTTTAAAAGAGTAAAAATAAATGCAACAGGTAGTGAAAAAAGGGTAGTAAGCAACTTTTTTCCTAATTCATACATCAGATCCCTAATTATGGTTTTTAATCTTTTCAATTTTTAGGATTAGCATAATTGGTCCCTTTTACTTAGAATTCACAATTTATAACAAAATCAATTGGTAAGCCAACAGCTTTTTCTTAATAAATCCTTTCAACATCAAATGAGCCTTTCCATTTTTTCAATCAATTTTGCAAACCAACAATCACAGCTTTGAAAACATTAAAGCCAGACGCATAGTAAGATCAGAAGAAATATTAGCACAGTAAAATCTGTCAGAAGACAACAAACATTTTTGAAAAAGTCCAGACTGTTGTCAGAGATACCTGACCATTACTCCAAGAGAATCATGAACTAGCTGTTAAAATCCCTATAGAAAGAAAAATGTGACTCAACTGGAGGGGGAGTGTTGCCAGTATAATTTAAGAATCAAACAATCTCAGTCCTAGTGATAAATATAGGCTGAAGTTTGATTCCTTATAACAAACTAGCCTTTTGCACTTCCACCCATTGGCAAGGAAAAGGGATTTGACAGTGAGCAGGTGTAAATTCAAAGTTCAGAAAGAGCATAAGCACCAACAAGAAGCAGCTTTGACATACTTTTTGCAGTTCAAACAAAAATAATAGAATTATTTGAAAGATATTATCATTCTTAACTTATTAAACAGAAAAACATATGAGGATACGTCATAGTGCTAGTTCTATGTGATACTTTTCCTCCATTATCATCCATTAGTAACTTGCATGCAGCATTTTATTATATAACAAAAGACATCTTAAAAGTAAAACAGACGACTCATGACAATCAATTAGATCGGTATCAAGAATATTGTTAAACTTCTACTCTAGAATTATTTTCAGAATATATTTCTCTTTTTTCTAATCAAGATAGGGAATCTTACTTTCCAGCAGTTTCTGATATATTACCCAAAAGGCATCAGCAAGGGGAAACATTTAAGTAAATTTAAATTTTGGTAGGAAATAAAAAAATGTATATTTAATTTGAAAATTTGTAGTTAGTCATTAAAAACAAGATTGCCACACTTGAAATAAACTTTTTAAAAATTCAAAAGAGTACTTTCAGGGGAAAAAAAAATCCATATGAAACCAAAGCCTTTCACTTAGTATTCTTGGATATTTTACTGATGGGAGATTGAAATGTTTGTTTCTCATCATCCCTGTTCACACAAGTAAATCCTTTGCTATTTGATTGATTTGGTGATTAAGCAAGACCAAGTTGTAAGACTATGAACTACAAGGGAGGCAAATTGAAGGAATTCCATCATGGGCCTATTTCAGCTAACTCAAACATCCACAATAGGTTGGCTTCATTAAAAACATCAATTCCCTTCAAACAAATAGCAAGAGAAAGAAAGATATTTGTACCTCCAGCAAGAGCATTTTTTTCCCTTATTGGGTTTTCTTTTGTCCCATCCACATTAGCCATCAATAGAAATAGCCTCTGCACTTTGATGACTCACAAAGGCACTTCTTCCTTCTATAACCTGCATGGTCGGATGTAATCATTCCATAATCAAATGCCAACTCTTGCAATGGAGGAATATGGCCAATGGCGAAAAATGCAATGTGGAGATATGACTCATTGTTGGTTTCACGTAAAACTGGCTGCCAGAACACATTGGGTGAGCAGCTATGGTTCATAAAACGAGCCACGTTACCACTATTCTTTGCACTAATGGCAAGTGGATATGGAAGTTTCACAGACTCACTTGAACCATCAGATGCAGGTTCCAGTGGCTCATATGTGCGAGTAGCATCAAAAACATAACCATCTTCACTTTCATTCGCAAGTTCACCTACCCTAGATGCATCAATGACCTCGCCATCATATTCACAAATAAAACCCCCTCCTCGTATGGGATCCCAAGACCTAAGTCCCCAGCCTTTGTTCTTTGTTTTGAACACTTCTAAACGGATCTTGAGACCTGCTTGAGACATTCTATTTCGGCAATTAGGAGGGCATGAACAGCTCAGACTACACTCATGTATAACAGATTTATAGTTCATTAGGACTCCAAGAGAGCTATAAGGAATAGAACCTCCATTTCTCTGAATACATGGGCAATTCATGTCACCAGGTTGACATCCACCCAGGCAGTGACAGCCCGTAGTAGGTTTAGATGCAGGAAAAGGCTTTGTATATTTGAGAGTCGGAATGTATGTAAAATAAGCAGGACCCTTCTCATCATCAACATCATTTACCAGAGAAACCGGTTGACTTTCGGCCCCTGAAGTTAAGTCTGGCAGGATAACCCCAGCCCTGGAAGTAACTCCATCCTTCCACTGCTGAATTGATTTCCACAAGGTAAATGCTGCAGGTTGGCCAGGTAACCTGACTAATTTGTATTTGAAAACACTGCAGCCTGACTTATTTTTCTCAGTCCATGACTCTTGGATTTTATAAAGGCCATCATAAACATATATTTTACCTGTTGAGCCATTAACATCTTTCAAACCTCGGATCACCCTCACCTCATTGCCACGATGGACACTCTTTTCCATTGCAAGATTGCCCCTTTCGAGCTTCTGATCAAACATTTGACCATCTCTCCTCTGAACTCCACCCTGGCCACTGTAGATCAACACATCTCCATCATCACCCTCATCATCATATCCTCCGGATGAAACAATGCTAACAGCCAAAGGTTCTTCATCCATGGTAACTTTCACACTCATATAATCAATTCCAGCCATACTTGGAGCATGCAGTCCAACCAAGCACAATTCCATCCTGAAAAAGAAAATATCACCAACTTCAACTCCAGGGACATGTCCAATTCTTTTGGCAATATTTGTTCGTATCCCTTTGTTAGTCATCAAAGTCGTTGCCGACCTTAGATCAGGCCGCCTTGTAGCCCCTGGAGCAGGATCCCTCGTCTCTTCAACTAGGGTTAGTTTCCTACGAAGCAAATCAAAAATCAATAGTATACTCCGAACTAGCTCCCTGTCACCAGAATTCTTCCTATTGGTATCTAAGTCCAACAGTTTAAATGATGTGAGGAGCTTAGCAGCCTCTGCATCAACATCGACCTCTGGGGAAGATTCAAACAATTGATCTCTCCTTCCCTTCTTAGGTGGTCTACCCCTTCGCTTGCCTCCACCACTGCCTTCTTCTCCATGCATGCTAAAGCCACTCACATACTGATCACTATGATTCTGCGAATCACTATAACCATCATCTTCAGTGACTATACCTTGAGATCCACGACTCTTGCTCCTCCTCCTAGTCCTCCCTGCATCCCCATTCATTGACACAGACTGTGGTGTTCTAAAAGAATTTAATGGAACAGGAGATGGTATTGCATTACCAAAACCAAACGTGCCATGTTGATTTCCTACTCCTGTCATATTTTGATGATTTCCATTTGGACCAGAAAATGGATATAGTGGTGCTACCCCAGGAGGGAAAGGTCCAGTTGGAGGAACACAAACAAAAGGGGTAGCTTGGGGATTCGAAACAGAACCCATGCCAGGAGCTGTCGGAAACATTGGGACAAGACATCTCAAAGGCCTTATATCAAGCACCCTAGACTTGTCAACTGACCCGGGACCAGATTGAGGAAGAGAATCGGAACATAAACCTTGCTCCATGAAACTATTTCAAATATAACCACCAAATCACACTGAAATCTTTTATTCAAAAGAGAAGTTCTTGAGGGCAACTTAGAGATATAAATAAATAGTAGAATTAAAACAGTCTCTCACATGATACGCTTAAATAACAAGTCTCAGAGGAGGAAACTTTATCACAACAAGTTGCTTTCCTGCACATGCATAAATACAGAACACGAAATCAAAATTCCATGAAATGCACAGAAAAGCCCCAATTTTCTAAAGCCCTAAAACTCCCGTGCTACCAAAAAAAAGAAATGAAAAATTGAAAAATGAAGTAGAAAGCAAATGAAATTTACATGCAAATCGGGAGAAATTCATGAACAGAAAGTGAGCATCTTCATGTGATCGGGGAATGTTTAGCTATTCGAAATAGTAAAATGAAGAGTTTGATTTATGCTATCCGAAGCTAAGAAGAATGATGAATTTTATATATTATACGTTCAAATACATATATATATATATATACATCGTTTTTTTGCTTCTCCTTTTACGGATCAAGGAAGTTAAAAAAGAGAGATCTTACAACGGAGGACTGAGAATTTACCTTGAGATTTTAGATAGTCCAGCTGAGACGGAGAAGAAGGCCGGTCACTCTCCTAAAACTAGCAGTCCATGTACTCATTATGTACCCTTTTATTTATCATTACTCTTGTATTTAGTATATTTTACACTCTTTTCCTTTTTCCATTTTGCCGGTGCAAAACGTGGTTGGGCTTATCATACCAGAATTTCCCACAAATGGAATTTGGGCCCATTCCACTTTGGGCCCAAAGATATTTTTTATAATTTATTTCAAAAAATTCCAAGTCTGATTTAATTAGAGCAAAATAAACACATATAAATTACTAAAATTAAATAAATTGATTTATTTTAACCTGAAAATGCATGGTAAAAATATCTTTTAAATTCAAATATTATTTATAAAAAGACAGGAGAATTTATCCAAATAAGCAATTTAGTTGAATCCGAAAATCACTATTAGATACAATATATATATATATATATATATATGAGAAAGTAAGAGAATATCTCGTGAAAGCTTGAATTGGAATGGAGAGAGTAAGTGGGGGAGATGGGGAGGAATACGTCCACGCTTCGCAACGTCTCTCTTCTAAGCTATAGATTTTGACGATGGAAAACAGAGCATAAAGTGGATTCCGTTTTTATCCACTTCCCGTCTAAGCAATATCAAAATCTAGCAATATTTAGCATTAAAATAAAAAAGAAACAAAGAAAGATGATTTATGAGGATAGATCCACTACCCCATCCTGATGGTGACGTCATGTTTTGTTCTTCCCCTTTTTTAAACTAAAATTCCATCATCAGGAATGATGATAATTAGAGGAAAGCTATCATTTTTATAGATTTGAATAAACTAATTGAGATGGCTGCTGCCTTATCTATCCATGGATTAAAGAAAAACTTATCCGAAATGGAAGTGTCATTTTCTTGGTTGGGGAAAGAACCCAAAAGGCGAAAACTGCCTGAGGTTTTGTGTCATTTACACGTAATCCAATCGTCAAATTATCAACAGAACAATAGTTGTTATCAAAAATGGAATTTTATGTAAATTTGGGGCAAGTCAGCGGGAGAAGGAGAAGGGGAAAGGGAACGAAGTTGTCTTCTCCAAAACCGAATAAAAAATCCTTTCTTTCTGATTATTACTTCAAAGCAAAGCAAATAATACCTTTGGGTTCTTTGTCATCAAACTTCACGCCACTACTGCTTGGGTTAAATTTTCTGTATATATATATTAAGAATCATCATCACTCAGTACCTCACTGATTTAGGTAATTCAATTTATTTTCTTTCTTTCTTTCTTTCTTTCCTTGATTCAATTTTCAATTGTTATTATGAAATTGCTTTCTTTAATTCTTCTGTATTGCAGCACAATCCTGAAAACTGAAAAGTTCTTATTAGTTTAATTCTGCTTCATTTTTGTTTATGGAAAAAGCTGTTTCCTTTTTCATTTTTTATTAATAGGTTGAATGTGCTGTTTTGAGATTATGGGATCGGTTCCTCCTCATTCAAGAAATCTGCTTTTCTTCCTGCTCGCTTCTTGCATTCTCTTTCAACCTTTTGCTTCTGCTAGTAATTCAAATGAAGCGGCATGGCTTTCAGTGGATGCTTCTCAAGGATCAGCACGAAAAATACCCCAAACTCTTTTTGGTGTGTTCTTTGAGGTGAATTTGACTTTGCTTTCTCCATTTTGGTATACTAGAATTATACCCATATTATTTTATTTGTTTTTTCCACCCTTTGTGCACTATTTTTATTTTCTCAGCTTCCCCACATGTGTTCCATGTTGGCCCCCATACCAAGCTCACGTATCCTTCTTTCAGGAAAAAAAAAAATTGCACTTCTGTTTTTACTACTTTGGGCTTCACCAATATTTTCATAATCTCATATGAAGAAAAGCTACTATTTTAATGGTTTTTCTAATGATATTCTTCACACAATGCTTAGGAAATCAACCATGCTGGTGCTGGTGGCTTATGGGCAGAGCTCGTGAGCAACAGAGGTTGGTTCAGAAAATTGCAGTTTTTTCTAATATGTATACTGAGAAATGGAGGAATATCTGATGTAGGAAGCTAGACGTAATGGAAAATTCTTGAATATCAATATAATAAAATGTCAATAGTTTATCTGTTTAAGATTCTCGACAGTCATTTGATGTCAAATAAAATGTCAGGTTTTGAAGCTGGAGGCCCCAATACTCCTTCGAATATTGACCCTTGGTCTGTTTTGGGAGATGAATCATCTTTAGTTGTGTCTACAGACCGTTCATCTTGCTTTGATCGAAATAAAATTGCACTTCGCATGGATGTGCTTTGTGATGATGGAGGATCCAATCCCTGTCCTGTAGGAGGAGTCGGCATTTACAATCCTGGATTTTGGGGCATGGTAAGTGGTTATCTTATTTTCTATTCCTGGTACCAGGTATAAGCGTATCTCTACTTTCCATTCAATTTCTCTTGAGCTTTATTCAATCATCACAATTCCATAACTAATTTCTACCTGTCTAATTTCTTGTAGAATATTGAAGAAGGAAAGACCTATAAAGTGGTTCTGTTTGTTCGTTCACTTGGCTCAATTAATGTATCTGTGTCACTGAACAGTGCAAATGGGTTGCAGACTCTGGCTAGTGCTAATATTATGTAAGCATCAGTAGTTCCACGTGAAGGTTACTAGTTATATATTCTATAGATACAAACATATCTTGTTCTTGTTGTAGTGCTACTGATGTGTTAAACTGGACAAAGATGGAAGTTGTGTTGGTAGCAAAAACAAGTGATCCTAACTCAAGATTGCAACTGACAACTAGCAAAAAAGGAGTGTTATGGTTTGATCAAGTATCTGTTATGCCTTTAGATACTTACAAGGTTTGTTTCTATTATATGCAGTAAAGTTCCCTTGAATCTACTGAACAAGACTTTACCTGCCGGATATATTTTGTTTTACCTTCAGTTAGTAATATTACCTAATTATCTTATGCAATCTCGGTTCTTAATAGCGAATTTTTGGCACAGGGACATGGCTTCCGAAATGATCTATTCTCCATGATTCAAGATCTAAAACCTGGATTTATCAGATTTCCAGGTATTCTGGGGATTTTGCATATTTTCTCTTCCATTTAATATTCCTGTGTGTGTGGATTCAGAGTCTCTTTCTTCATAACCATAGTTATATTTCTTGCCTATATATTATACCACTTGGTGTTCAGGAAGATTATTGACTCCACAGTCTCTAAAGCTATGAACATGTGTAAATATATTTTTGTAGGTGGCTGTTTTGTTGAAGGCGAATGGCTACGAAATGCATTTCGCTGGAAAGAAACCATTGGACCTTGGGAAGAGAGGCCGGGGCATTTTGGTGATGTATGGATGTATTGGACAGATGATGGACTAGGTCATTATGAATTTCTCCAGGTACTATTCTGGTGCATCTGAAGAATTGCACTCTACTTGTATGTTCATGACATATTTTGAAGAAAATGTGTCTGATTTTCTTCTTATAATTTCTCTTTATGCAGCTTGCAGAGGATCTTGGTGCACCCCCTGTTTGGGTTTTCAATAATGGTAGTTTTGGAATATCTAGACTCTTATTCCGCTTTCTTTGCTATAAGGAAGGCTTGATTTTTTGAGCATTTGCTTCTTTACATGATAAATATCTTTTTCTCGAACGATTATTAGGTGTGAGTCATAATGATGAAGTGGACACGTCCAATGTATTCCCGTTTGTGCAAGTAAGTTTCTCTCCTTTTTTTGGTTTAGATATTGGCCGCCCGCTACAGTGGCATAGACATTCCGATAATAGATTTGGTTTACAAACGCTTCTGCTTCTGTGCTGTTCTTGTTATAGGAAATTTTAGATGGTCTAGAATTTGCTAGAGGAGACGCGCAATCCAAATGGGGTTCAGTCCGAGCTGCAATGGGACATCCTGAACCCTTTGATTTGAGACATGTTGCAATTGGAAATGAGGATTGTGGGAAGAAACACTACCGTGGTAAGAGATTTTTCCAAGTTTACACTTGCTAAAAAGGATGTTTTCTTCAATATTATGATGTGAATTGTTCACTTTGTTATTGATTTTACGTCTTATGGTCTAAGTGAAAACATTTTGTCTCGTTTTCCAGGAAATTACCTCAAATTTTATGATGCTATAAAACATGCTTATCCGGATATCAAAATAATCTCAAACTGTGATGGATCTGATAGACCTTTGGATCACCCTGCAGATTTCTATGATTTTCATGTAAGAGTTTCTTTTCATTACCTCAGGACTGCATGTCTTTGTGGTTCTTTACATTTCTAAATGTTACATCTTACTCTCTAAGCTTATGTGGTTGGTTAGATTTATGAACATGCAAACAAAGTGTTTTCTATGGCCGACAAGTTTGATGGTAGCTCGCGTATTGGTCCCAAGGTGAGGAAAGTTCTCTTTCATGATATATATAAATATAAGTACATTAAGTAGGATTCGTTCTAAATTCTACTGGATAATAATATACAGGCCTTTGTAAGCGAGTACGCTGTGACTGGTACTGATGCCGGTACAGGTAGTCTGTTAGCCGCATTGGCTGAAGCCGGTTTCCTTATTGGCGTGGAAAGAAACAGGTAACTTTTTCATTCTCAAGGGTTCATATTGAACTTCTTAGATCAATTAATGAAGTATTAATGGATTTTCTACTTGATCAATGCAGCGACCTAGTAGAAATGGCGAGTTATGCACCTTTATTTGTGAATACCCATGACAGGAGGTAAAGTAGATTTCTCTTGTTGCCATTACCAGATTTTGGAGTTGTAAACTGAAATATTATTCCGTTTCAGGTGGAACCCAGATGCCATTGTTTTTAATTCTTCGCAACTGTATGGAACTCCTAGTTACTGGATGCAACATTTCTTTAAAGAATCCAATGGTGCTACACTTCTGAATTCTACATTTCTAGCTAATCCCTCAAAATCCCTTGTTGCATCTGCTATTTCTTGGAAAAATTCAGTGGATAACAAGAACTACTTGAGAATAAAGGTACAATTTTTTTTTATGTTTTGAAGAATCCCTTTCCTTTCAAATAAGTTTCTCTCTGTTCTAAAATGCAATATCCACATTTCTATCCAGGTGGTGAACTTTGTAAATAACACAGTGAGTCTTAAAATTTCCATTACTGGATTGAAGCAGAACTCGATCCAAGCACTTGGATCGACGAAGACAGTACTAACTTCTGGTAATGTGATGGATGAGAATTCATTCAAAGAACCGAAAAAGGTAATTGCTGAAATCCATTTCATGACAGACATTCTGGGATTTCCAAATTCATCATAGTACATAGTACTAAGTAAAATACTACTGTATGATTTAGAATTGCTGATGCCGAAATTTGTCTCTGGATTTGCAGGTAGTGCCAATCAAGACTTTACTGGAAAGTGTTGGGAAGGATATGGAAGTTATATTGTCTCCACATTCTTTCACATCATTTGATTTGTTAAGAGATCAGGAAAGTTTACTGATGGAGGAAGTATATGATAATACTTCTTCTGTCCAAAAATCATCATTGTAAGAATGCAGATCATATTGCATAGTATGTCTAAATAATCTAATGTAAAATCCAAATTGACAGTATCGAATGGAATTCTTTCCTTTATTATGCTTTTTTTTCTGTACAACCTATATATATATATATAAAAAAGAAATCTAAGCTCTTAAAATAGAAAAAGAAAATTTAAAAATTCTAAAACGGGTGAAATTTTAAATTTATATAAAGAAAACGTTGTTTAACGGTAAAAAAAAGACAGCTGGAGCCGAGAGAAAATGCTCCCTCTGTAAAAACTCCCGCGGAGAGAATTCCCGCGCATAACGCATACCCGGCTGGCCATTCTTAGAATAGCCATCTGATCTGACACAACACTTTTTTTTTTTTGTTTTGGTTTCTTGAAATTATGGGTTGAAACATTGTCCTGGTTCTTGATTTTGTTTTTTTCTTTATTGTTTTTCTGCTTAGGTTTTCTAGAGATTTTGAGCTACTGTGTTTCTTGATTTCTTTTCTTCTTCTCTGTTTTTCTGCAATTCTTGCTCTTCTTTTTCTTTTTATGTTGATTTCTTGAAATTCTAGGTTGAAAAATTGCTCTGGGTTCTTGATTTTCTTTTTTCTTCAGTGTCTTTCTGCTGGGTTTTTTCTATTTTCTTTTCATTTTAGTTTCTTGAAATTTTTGGGTTGAAAAATTGCTCTTTTCTTGATTGATATGTTTCTTGATTTTTTTTTTCTTCGCCGTTTTTCTGCTTAGGGGTTTCTTTTCTGTAGTTCCTGCTTTTCTTTTTATTTCCATTTCTTTAAATTTTAGGCTGAAAAATTGCATTGGTTTCTTGATTTTTTTTTTCCTTCTCTGTTTTTCTACAGGAGATTTTCCTTACTTGTAATTCATGCTTTTCTGTTCTTTTAATCTTGTATTTTTCCCCCTTAAATCCGGGATTCTTGATTACTGTGTTTCTTGATTTTTTCCCCTCAAAATTTCTGCTGGGGAATCCTTTTCTTTAGTTCTTACATTTTTATTTTTTTTTATACATTTTCTCTATTTTTCTGTTGGGTTTTCTTCATGTTTACTGTGTTTATATTATGTGTCTTTTATATGTATATGTATATGATTATGTTTGTGTTAATGCGTGAAGGATGATATGGTCTTTTCACCTATCTGTTATTCATGTATTTTGGTTGATTTTATTGAAGTTAATGATATTCATATTTCTCGCTTAAAATAAAACCAATGAAGACATGTTCAAATAAAGAGAAAAGGAGATGATGCTGATAACCCAACCGACAAAAATATATACATTTCTATCTCTAACAAACATAGATTTGATTTAGGAATCCACAACACAAGTGTACAAATAATTCTTTTCTATCAAGTTGTTGCTCCATTGTCATGGCTCGGAACAAGATTGAAAAGCTGTTTCTCCAATTCAACCAAACTGGAAAACAAAAAGAAACATTAGGTCCATTCTGAGAAAAATTACAGCAAGAAAATTTTTTTTTTGAGTGTTTACTAACATCTCATATTTCTGGAGTGCCTCCTTCCGTTTTGCTTTGTAGATGTCATTATCATCTTGAGGCAGACTGCCCGGATTATTGCCTGAAATACGCGCAGGGAGAGCGGAACAGAGCATAGAGAAAACTCAAAACAAGAGGAAATTAACAAAGCAGCCCAAGTATGCAAGGACAAAAAGAACTAAGCTTTGTTAGCCATTATCAAGAAAGTAAGTAACTAAGCTTTGTTGTCTGTGATGTAAAAAAAAGCTAAATGACCACAGATCTGTTGCAAGTATAATTACCCATACATTGAACTTGAACTTGAACTTGAACTGGAACAGGGGTTTTCTTGTCTTCATTCTTTGTAATAGTCTCTGTCTGAACTTTAGTTGTAGCTTGCACTCCCTGATCAAGTCAAAATAGATATTATATACACACACCAGTAAATATCTAACTCCAAGAATGCCAAAATGTGATATTCTACAAAGTGTTGGAAAAGAAGATAAGAGAGAAAAAGAAACATATTGAAATTGATTTAACTTGAAGCAGTGCTAATGCCTATAAAAAGGAGTTTGCAGGTTTCGATGATTTTTCAGTAACTATTAGTTAGTTTCTACTGCAAATGAGATACAATGAATATGTTTTTTTTCTTCTGAATTCCAAGTAAAGTAGTGATGTAAACAGAAAATTGTTCCCAGACAGAAGGATGTGAAAAATGAAGATGGCAAGGTACCTTGTTCTTATCCTTTCTCTTCAATATTTTGACATGGCATTTTTTGATGTAATGCATCAAATGGTAACGAGAATGTCTTGAATACAACTGTTCTCTGATTTCTGGATTATCATTAAGCCAGTCCAAAATATCTTTTGATTTAACAACCTCATCTAAATCCAGTGATTCTAACCACGAATAAACTGGCCTCCATTGATCAGTACGTTGAAACCGATGATCAAATTGATTAGTATTTCTTTCCTATTAAACAGAGCAAACTTTATTTGAAAACTATGTATCTAAGGAAAATGAAATACACATACAAGCACTAACAGGAATGAGCAGCACAGCAGCCCACAAGTAAAGACTGCTTGAAATGCTCATTCATTGTGTTTGATTTTAGTTTAATCTTTTGGTCTCTCTTTGATGGGACAATAGACAACAGAATTTTCCGACCCTTCACCCAGGGTGAAAAAATATTAAATCTTTGCTATTATTTGGAGCATCGGCCCAAGTATTAGCCAGTGATTTCTCAAAGTCCAAGAAAAATTATACTACACGGGAAGATTTACAGAGGAAGTGAAGACATTTTCGGAGTAATTGTAAGGAAAGGGATAAATAAAAAGCGGAGGGTAACTGGGCTGAGTTACCTCGTGAGATGGTGCAATGGCAACAATTTGCAACTGATTCTGAGCAGAGTCCGGGGCAGGGGCGATTTCACTCTGACCGAGTTTCGCCGAGTGCTCCGTCGAATCCGACATTCTCTCAAGAAGCAGGAGGAGCTTTCAAAATCAAAATCGATAAAAATTTGTAATACTATTTAAAATTCAAGGAAGAATACGAGAGGTCACGTGGAAGCCCTAACTTCAAAAGTTGGAAAAGGTCATAAAGATTGGAGGATCAAAGTTACGAAATACAGTTCACTTGATGTAGACGGGAAGAAAAAGAATATATCTTTACTCGTAATGATGGTTGGTTAGGGTTTGTCAATTAAATCGAGTAATTTAGAAATGGACGGAATGAAAAAATCGAAGAGAAACGTTCAAGCAAGGGTTCTATTTCAGCTTTCAGACAGGAAAGTTTCTTTTTTTAATTATTATTTTAATCCTAATTCTTTTATTCCTTTGGGGGTTTTATATGGCTTAATGTCCAATTAAGTGCAAGAATGAGTCTGGCAAAAAGAGCCAACCATAGAAAAGATAAGCACAAAGAAACCCCAACATATATCTTCCTCAAAAATGCTTACGGGGAAGCAAAGAGAGCAAATTTTAAACTTATCTTGAATTATTTATTTATGGGGTTGGTTGGGCATTTTCTCTCTCCTTCTCCTTCTCCTTCTCTCTCCTGTCACTGTCATGGTGATCATTATATGATGGGACAAAACCCAATAATAAAAAATCATTCTTACTTTACCACCACAATTGAATTGGTTTGAATTGCATGGCTGAACCCAAGATTGATTGATTATCAGCGGTCTTCCTCAGCACTAGCAGAGAGATAGGGTTATGGCTGTGGCGTTCTTCTTGGTCTTTTTCTTGCTTAGTTTCTTATTGTTTTCTCCTGCCACTGCAATTCTTGCAAATCAGTCAGCATGGTTATATGTAGATGCTTCTCCAGCATCCGCCACAAACATACCTGAAACCATGTTTGGTATTTCCTTTGAGGTATTTCCGCCTCTCCTCCACTTTCTCTGTTACTTTTGATCATTTTTACTTATTTATTTTTCTATTTAGCTTCATAATCATAAAAAATGCTAATCCCTGAATTACTTCATTTTGCAGGAGATCAATCATGCTGGAGCTGGTGGGTTGTGGGCTGAGCTAGTCAGTAACAGAGGTCACTTTCCTTTCTTTTTCCTCCTTCCCATAAATGATTAGTGTCAGAGTATACCATATAATCATCATTTCTAGTTCAAGCTCTGATCCTTATACACAGCATCCTAACTGAAACCAAAAACTATCTGTGCTGAGTTATAGCTGATCAATTTGTTTTGTTCACCCTTTGTAACACCTGGTTCTTTTACTTGATCTATCTCAGCCTGTGTTTCTAATATGATATTAATTTTAGGTTTTGAAGCTGGGGGAGATAACATTCCATCTAATATTCATCCTTGGCATATCCTTGGGGATGAATCTTTGTTGATTGCGTCAACAGACCGTTCCTCATGCTTTGCTCGAAATCAAGTTGCCCTAAGAATGGAGGTTCTGTGTGACAGTGAAGGTGCCAATATCTGTCCGGTGGAAGGAGTAGGCATATACAATCCTGGATATTGGGGCATGGTAAGGAGAACTTTTCTGTAGACATTATATTTCCAGCTACCCTTTTTTAACATTATATTGACACAGGATGGGTATGTTACCCTATAGAAGTCTTGGATTATGTCTGTACAAAAATTTCCGAGGTCTTAAGTCCTACAGTGGCTTCTAGTCTTAAACTCTATTACAAATAAAATTTATCCTTCTAGCCTACTTGTGGGTAAAAATGCACTCTGCTAAGAATTCCTAGCAAAAGCATATGACTAACTCCTCAGTCCTTTCTGGGAACTTTGTTTTCAATGATTTTGTAGAATATTGAACAAGGGAAGACATATAAAGTTATATTTTATGTCAGCTCTTTAGAATCAATTAATGTATCAGTATCATTCACCACTTCAGGTGGGTTGGAAACACTGGCCGGTACCAACGTTGTGTGAGTGTCAACTCTCCCAGAAACACTGTTATTCTGTGCATTTATGTTCTTGTTCCATGAATTTTCTTCTGTAGCTTAATCACTGAACATTCCATTGCAGTTCGGCTGATATTTCCAGTTGGACAAAGGTAGAAGTTCTTTTGGAGGCTAGAAAGACTGACCATAATGCAAGGCTGCAGTTAACTACAACTAGGAAAGCTGTTATTTGGTTCGATCAAGTATCTGCTATACCTTTGGACACATTCAAGGTATAGAATGTAAATATTACTGAGATCTATGTGAGAAATTTAAATGGAAAAACACATAACCAATACCACTTTTGCTCCCTTTTTAAGGACTGTTTTCCCTGAAGATAACAATCAATCAAAAAGAAGAAGAAAAAAAAAATGGTGCTTGAAGTTTCTATGTTTTAACATGAATGAAAATATTTGTTCGAATTCGAGTTGCTGCCATGAGAAGGGATCTGAAAGTTTTTTACTTTAGTTTAGGGTTTTACCATCTTGAGGCTTTCTTCCTTTCTTTGTCTTCTTTTCATCACTTAATTGTTAGTGATGAAGTTTCTTTGCTTAGGGTCATGGCTTCCGGAAAGATCTTTTTCAGATGCTTGCTGATCTGAGACCAGGATTTATCAGATTTCCAGGTATTATTAGAGTTTTTGTATATCCAAATTGTAATGCATGTTATTGTCATTTTTGCGGGGAGGGATGGGATCATAGGAAGGTGAACCTTATGCTTATGATAAAAAACATAAAGAAAACCAAGATCAGTTGGGGCATGTGGCTGGAAGACCTTGATTGCACTTGCATTAAACTTGCTGGCACGCCATCTCCTGAAATCTTCAATCATCTAGAAGTCTCCCTATGTTCAGCGTCTTATTACATGGTCACTGTCCTATTAATCTTCAGGTATCATGAAACTAATGGTAGAAATGATTTGCATAGGTGGTTCTTATGTCGAAGGTGGATGGTTGAGAAACGCTTTTCATTGGAAAGTGAGTGTTGGGCCATGGGAAGAGAGACCTGGGCATTTTAATGATATCTGGCAGTACTGGACAGATGATGGACTTGGTCTCTTTGAGTTCCTTCAGGTATGTAATACATTTAGAGGATTTTATTTGCATTCATCCTTAAGAATTGGACAACTTTTTAGGTCATCTTCTAATTTCATGATCCATTATTTTTTTCACAGCTTGCAGAGGACTTAGGGGCATTACCCATATGGGTGTTCAACAGTGGTATTCAAATTTCTAATATTTTTTATTTTTAGTAAATTTTATATTCATGATTTAATTTTCTTCTGTTTGGTTTATTCATGGTTACTCAGGAATCAGCCACAGTGATCAGATTGATACTTCCAAAATCTTACCTTTTGTGCAGGTACACCTTTTTGTTCTGATTTATATATTTACACTTGAATTACAATATCTTAATGTAATCCTGTAAACTGATATGAGAGTTGTGTTGTATTTCTTCTATTGTAGGAAATTCTGGATGGTATTGAGTTCGCTAGAGGCGATCCGAATTCAACATGGGGCCATGTCCGAGCAGCAATGGGACATCCAGAACCATTTGATTTGAGATATCTTGCCATTGGGAATCAGGACTGTTGGATGAAAAACTACCATGGTATATATATATATTCTGATGAAGCTTCTACATTACAGTCTTTTTCTTTTCCTCTTAAATGCTTGTAAATATAAATCAGGAAATTATCTGAAGTTCTACAAAGCAATTAAAAGTGTTTATCCAGACATAAATATAATCTCAAACTGTGATGGATCTTCACGACCATTGGATCATCCTGCAGATTTCTATGATTTTCATGTGAGTTCTTCAAATATTACATCAGCATTGAGTTTCAGAGGTGGTTTTCTGTTGTAACTGGAAAGAAAACTTCTTCTTCTCTGATAGGTTTACGGGGATGCAAACTATGTATTCTCCATGGCACACAATTTTGATCATACAACACGTCTCGGTCCAAAGGTTTGGTGATGTTTCTTCCTTTCCATAAAGTTTTCATTTTTATCGCGCAATGCCTCTCTTACCATCCTGCTCTGATGAATAATTTGGAAGGCTTTTGTAAGCGAGTATGCTGTGACCGGAAAAGATGCAGGCAGAGGGAATCTCTTGGCAGCACTTGCTCAAGCAGGATTCCTTATTGGCTTAGAAAGGAACAGGTAATTCTTTTCTGGAAGTGCTAAATCTTTTGTTGTGTTTGATATTCCTACTTAGAATAGTGTTTGTTCTCTGGTGCAGTGATGTAGTTCAAATGGCAAGTAATGCACCTCTATTTGCGAATGTCAATGACATGAGGTATTGCCAAAAAAAGTCTTTATGATTTCCTTAAAAATACCATGTTTTGTTATAATAACTTTTGATTGTAATAAATTTTTAGGTGGAAACCAGATGCCATTGTATTTGATTCCTCTAAGCTCTATGGAACACCAAGTTATTGGATGCAGCATTTTTTCAAAGAATCAAATGGTGCAACTCTTCTTAACTCAACATTATTTGAAGCTAAGCGTTCATCCTTGCTGATAGCATCAGCCATACTGTGGAGAAGTCCAGATGATGACTTCTATTTAAGAATTAAGGTCATTTTGAGCACACAAAACTGACTCTGCTGCTTTTTCTTTCTTTTTTTCCAAGAAATGACTCATCTTTTCTGAATCCAGGTTGTGAACTTGGGAACCAACGATGTGAATCTTAAGATTAGTATTGATAATTTGGAGGCGAGTTCGGGTTCAATACAAGTTATTGGTTCCAGAAAGACACAGCTGACATCTGGTAATGTGATGGATGAGAATTCTTTTGAAGAACCAAAAAAGGTGAGATTTGACCTAAATTTGTGATAATCTGTTATGATGAGAAAATTACCATTGATTGTGATATAACATATATATATATATGTGTGTGTGCAGGTAGTTCCAGTACAAGGTGCTCTGGAAGTTGCTGGAAAGTACATGAACGATGTAATCTCTCCGCATTCATTTACTTGTTTTGATTTATTATTAACAGAAGAAGACATGGATGACGATGACGATGAGCTCCGCCTCATCGTCAAGGAAACCGATTCAATTACTACTCAGTCAGAGCAGAGAATCGAGAATTCTGTTCTGTTCAATGATGAATGATGATAACCGCAATGTATGATGTAATATTTGAACAAAAAATCCCCATTCAATAATAAATGTCTGATTATTATTCATTTCTTCTTTGAAAAAATTCAAGTTTTTGGTTCTTGAATTTTTTCTTTTTTTCATCCATTATCTCATCAATCTTTGTCACATTAGGGAAGATAAAATTTAAAGCTATGAGCATGGCGGTCATCAGACCCCACGCACTGACGACAGTAAAAAAAAGATGGAAGAGAGAGAGAGAGAGAGTAAAAGTCACTATGTTGGTTGAGTTTTTGCCACTCCCATTCCCACTCACAGTCCCACTCGGCCACCACTTCTTCTTCTTCTCCAAAGTACTTTTCGACAGTCAAATTTTGGCCGCTAATTCCCCTTTCTCTGCGCAAAACCTAAAACCCATCTTTTCCTTTTGCTATTTCTAAGCAGCCTAAGTGGACTAGCAACTGAGACCAGAGTTGAGATTCTTATCGATTCCCATCTCAAACGCAAAAACAAATGGACCAGGAAAATCATCAAATCTTTCTCCCTCAGACACAGAGTTCCCGGACCGCCGCTGTTTCCGCCTCTTCTTATTGGTCCCCGTCTAACTTTGCCGCCGGTCTCTTTCTCCCCCTCACCAGTCTCGTTTCCTCCGCCCTAAATCATCATCACTCAATTCTTGTGGATGACGACGATGCAAACGATGTCGATGTCGATGTCGATGAGCAGCCATTGCCAATCACCCGGGATTGTTTCTTCTCTACTCCCCTTGTGGTTCTAGTTGTTATATGGAACTTGGCATTCGTACTGGTTGCTGCTTTTATGCTTTTCACTACTGTCAGAGAGAGACCTTCCACCCCTCTAAGGCTTTGGATTGCTGGCTATGCTCTGCAATGTCTCTTACATGTCGGCTTTGTCTGGATTGACTATCACAGAAATTTCTTCTATGGTGATTTCCATGGACTCTATCGCTTCTCTTTTCTGGTTCACCGCGGGTATGTGTGTTTTAAATTCTTGTCTTTTCATTTTCGTTTTTCTTCAATTTCATCCTGAGTCTTCACTTCAGTTGTCGTTCCCAAAGATCCTCCTTGATTACAGAGAGAATTTCCCCCCTTTCATTTTGGGATGATTCGTTCCATCATCATAACCAGAAAATTTTCTTGATCAAACACTGGGACAGTAAATATTGAGTTAGAGTTTCCGTCAAGACTTTCTACTCTTTGCAGGTTTGTCAAGAAGCTTGAATCTATTAATGCGGTGATCTCCTCTGTCTGGTGGGTGTTTGGTTTTTATTGGATTGTTGTGGGTGGACAGGCACTTCAGCGCGAATCCCCATGTCTTTACTGGTAAGCTGCTTTCCTAGTTGGAAGGAGAATGAAAAACAATGGTTTTGTAAAATGAGTCTAACTGGAGTTTTTGTTTACAAAATTGCAGGTTATCGGTGGTTTTCTTAGCATTTGATGTATTTTTCATGATATTCTGTATAGCAGTGGCATTTATCGCTTTCTTTACTCTGTTCTGTTGCTTTCCGATCTTAGCCACAGTTGCATACGCTATGACAATTGGTGAAGGAGCTTCTCTAAGTGATATAAGAACAC
The DNA here is from genome assembly GCA_027405835.1 of Asclepias syriaca. Taxonomy (NCBI): domain Eukaryota; kingdom Viridiplantae; phylum Streptophyta; class Magnoliopsida; order Gentianales; family Apocynaceae; genus Asclepias; species Asclepias syriaca. The sequence continues at coordinate 22,986,386 of CM049927.1, forward strand.
TTCCCAAATACAGATACTGTCAGCCGCCTAATGCTGGTGGCTCGCTCAGAGATTATGAGAAGCAAGAAACTAATTTAATAGCTGTGTCGGAGAGCAGTAATATACCCACACTCACTCTTGATCCAGAAGATTCTGTAAGTATTCATTGTTTGTTTGGATTATTACATCTCATTGTTTTGCAATTGTGTGTGCATTATACTGCAAAATTCAATTCATTGTTTTTGTTAATGTCCTAGGAGTGCTGCATATGCCTACATACATATGTGGATGGGGTGGAGTTATGTACTCTACCATGTAACCACCATTTTCACCACCGATGCATCCGAAAGTGGCTGAGAATCAATGCAACCTGCCCCCTATGCAAGTTCAATATCATCCAGGGTGACACACTGGTTTGACTGAAACAACAGCATGGAAGATATGGAGCAGTTTAATTACATTGGGACAGGTTGGGGATGGGATGGGATAAATCTGATCATTGATGCTTATAAATGTAAAGTAGGAGAGGATGAACCATTCATCTTTCTAAGACCTTGAGGTGTCTTTGTATGAAAATTTGGTCATAGTGTGTACATAAATACTAACAGCAATTAGTTTTGAGGATCAATAACTGCTAGCCATATTGTATAGTCTCAATTTCACTCACTGCTACTGGAAAAATGTCCTTTACATGATTCAGTTGAATTTAAACATAGCTATCCCAACAAATAAAAATTGAATTATGTATTCAATGAGAATAATGACTATACCAAGTTATTAATCCAACAGATCCCAGAAGTTGCCATCCTTAAAGAATGAGATCAGAGGTTCTCCCTCAGTCACATAGAATTATTTGAAGGCCAGGACCAGAATTGAGCAGTTGAGCAGTTCTAGCAGTATAGGAAAGCAAGGGGAGAGCCGGATACAAGAACAGCAAGTATACCAGATATATTCAAGAAATATACTCACTACAATCTTAAAACTCTTTGAGATCCTAATAAAGTCTGGTACCCTTGACCTCTTCACTTGAGAACTTACCAGAACACTAACCTTCCTCTAGTTACTCTTTAAGAAACTTATCTTATCCTATCTTTGGTCCTGAATGCAAAACCTTTTCTTTCCTCCAATGATAGGCAGAAAACAGAGAACCATTAAGGACAACTCCATGGCCTGCCTACATACAGCAATTAGTAGAAATGAACAAACAAATCAACAGAATGCGGTGGCGCTTGCATCAACCTGCAGACATCTTGTCTTCATGCTACTAAATGACTACTAAATGACCAGAAGGCACAAGGAATAGGAATAGTAACAGAATTGTCAAAATTAGCAAAGCTTAATTTGACATACAATTCTTAAAATTCATATAATCCTCTGAAGCAAAACAAAAGATAAAAAGAAGTAAGAAATCACGTGTAGCCATTTCACAGTTCCAGGGTGCAATGGAAATTATAATATTTACTAAGTGCATTAGAGAAAAGTAGTCACCGATACATGAGCTTAACAGAAACAGAAACTCCAGGAGTCAGCAGCCACAAACCTGCAGAGAAAAGGATTACACATTCTTGTTCTTCTTCAACTTAGAAGGCGGCCATCGGCCCTTCTTCCTTAAATGGCGTTTCCTAACTAGTCTCTTCCTTCGCAGCCTGATTTTCTTGGCCAACTTCATTCTCATCTTTTGCTCAAGCTTGAGCTGGAGCTTGGATTCCAGAGGAAGGTTCTCAAAAGGCACACTTTCCTCAGATTCTGAAGGAGGCACTGGGCCGACAGTATCCGCATCTCCAACATCAGGAGAAGAAGATGCCTTAGCAATCAAAGCTTCCCTCTCTCTGGGAACAGAGGGGTCATGAATCCTGCATCCGACATATGATTTCGAATTTGAATACCCACCGAAGGGGTTTGCGCAAGGACCAGAGACTGGTAAAACAAAGGATTAAAAAAAAAACGTGATTGTTTGGTAAGCCGACTGAAACTACTCCATTTTTAAAAATCCTTAATTATTCTCTACTTTGTGTGTCTTATCTAACACTGAATTCGAACCATCAATGCAAAAACCCAAACATTAAGAGAAAATACTGAAAATTATAAAAAAGAACAGTAAGAGGAAATTGTTAATCCAAAAAAGAAAACAGAAATGCAGAATACTTACATGGGCGGAAAGTGTTTGAGAAGGTCGGGGAAAGCGAAGGCCAGGGAGAAGGAGAAGGAGAAGGAGAAGGACGAGGAAGAGCTGTAGGAGTAGTGGAGAGGAAGAGGAGAGCCATTGCTAAATGCTCCCTTCCCACTGGTCGGATAAGATAAAGAAGGCGAGAGAAAGCCAGGCCAAGCTTAGTGACGAAGGTTGCAGCCCAGAATCACTATCCTATTTACGGATAAATATTTGGGCTTTCTTGTATCTGTTTATCAAGGCCCAATTCCATTTCTGTTCCTTGACCCAATTCAAAAAACATATTCAAATAAATTCAATATTAAAATTGACCAATAAACCACATTAACAGAAACTGAATTTTGTAGAAACAAAAAATGTTTCTGATACAGGAACTACAGCCAAGTTTTGTAAGTAAAAAAAGTTCATACAAACATCGTCAACTCTGGCCTACTATAAATATTGTCTCCTTCATCCTCGAGTATGGGATAAGCAGCAACAAGGGTATCTTGTGCGCCAATGTAAAGGGAATTATAGATTTTCCAGTAAACTTCTCTGACTTTCCTAGCAGGATGGAATAACCCTTGAAGACAATAGTTCAATATAACTGCAGGACCCAAAGCTACTCTCATACCTTCAATGGCTTCCATTACAGCATTAATTACATGTGGTGATGTCTCAAAAATGTTTGGCCAAACATAGTTCAACAAATGAACCAAAGCATCTTCACAACCAAGTCCTGCAACTCCCAATGCCATATGCTTTACGGCTGAAGCTGCAGTTTGACGATGAACCAAGTCTCTATCCATCAAAGCATCCTCTAATAATGGAGTAACAGCATAGATATAATCTTTTCCCATCTCACCAATATACTCAAAAAGGAATGACAAGGATTTCAAAACCCCATTCTGCACATTAAGTTCTGGGACTCGGTACTCGTTCATGAGGGCAGGCAAAACTGTAAATGGAGAACAGGTTTCTGCTACAATTGCAATTGCCACAGTGGTGCAAACACGGTTCTGACGTTCCTGCACTTTCAAATTATTCAACAGTGTTGCAAGGACGTCTTGTGGACCAATAGCTTTTGCAATATAGCCAAAAGTGTTCACGGTTGCTCTGCGGATACCCTTTTTGTGTGCCTTGAGCATCTCAAGCAGCTCAAAACAAATCCTCATCCATTCCCTGGCAGGAACAAACTCAGCTCCACGGTCAGCAATACGACCAACAAGATCAATACAGTTCTCCTGGACTTTCTCGTGACGATTTTTCAAGATTGGAGTTAGCCTTGGAAGCAAGTCCTTTATTGGAGGGGTCATCTTAGTCATACCAATAACATTAACTATTGCCTTTAGAGCTCCCAGTATGGACCCTAGAACTTCTGGATACTCCTCTCCCAGATACTCGTACAACACAACACCAAGATGACCCATGAGCTGTTCTTCTCCACACTGTTTCATTACAACAGCAATTCTTGATATCAAATCGGCTGCTTGCTGTCTGACCTTCGCACTCTTATTATTGAGGCGCCATTTAATTGTACCACATATCTGAGGAAGGTAGGGTTTTACTCTTTGGCCAAGAGTATTAACAACAGCACCAAAACCATTGAGCATCACGTTAGCATCATCACTAGTTTGCTCTTGGAAGGCATATAAAATCCCATCAATCAATAGCTCCTCCAACCGAGAATCAATATCAGATGCACCCAAATTTGAAACCACCTTCTCAATTGTCTCCATGACCATCCTCCTATAAGGTTCACTTTCATCCTTCAGGTCTTCAACAATTCTCCCAACAATATCAGAAACACCAACCTTGTTTGCTATCTCAACAGTAGTATCAACTAGTTGCCTGTAATTTCTGCGGTCCAAAGCCATTCTTCTAACCCAGAAGTTGCGAAAGAACTCTGGAAGAATATCATTCCGAATGTAGTCCGGTTCCACACCTTCAGTACTCACGCACTGCTTCACTACTTTCAATACAATTTTCTTCATTTCCTCATCGGGAGACTGGAACTCTCGGATAAGAATATGCATTACTTCCTTTGTATAGTAACTCGCGTATATAGCATCCATGAGAGGAATGATAAAACCAATGGCCTTCAAGAAGGCAGCCAAAACCTTCCCACGATGAGACCTAATACCTTTCCACAGAGGCTTCAGTACTGAATCAAAGCTTTCAATACCATATGGGGCAGCAGCCTCCGCGAGAGCAGCAAGAGACAAAGCTGTAATAGTTCGAACTTTCTGATTCTCATCATTCAATCCATGTTCTATAATTTCCACCAGGGATTTCAAGTGTGGTAAGACAGCACAACCAATTAAAATGGCAATCTGCTGAACAATCTTAATACCTGTGTGACGAGCTTGCCAGGACTTCTTACTCTGGCACACAGCTTTCAGGAAGGGTAACAGCGCAGGAATTCCAAGCGCAGAAGCAACAACACTAAATGCTCTTGCAGTGGTATTCCTCACATACTCATCAATGTTATCAATATCTGGACGCATTGCAGCAATCATAGTTGCCAAACCAGCAGCCTTGCTAAGATTGGAGATAATTTCTCTGCCTTCAACACGGGCATAGTAATCTTCATCAATGAGCAAAGGTTCAATCACCACCAAGATTTTGTGCACATACGGGCGCACCAACTCATCCAACTTATAAAGCACCCTATCTATAACTTTTACCAGTAAGTGTCTTTCTTGGTCCTCCAATGTTGGTTGCATGAGCAATGGAAGTATGCGGTTGAACAGTGGCCCAGCACCAAATTCTCTGGCCTTGTCAGTCAGCTGTCTCAAAGCTGTTTTCCTCTGAGGTGGCGTCCCATTCTTGACCTTGAGCAATAGTTTCATTATCTTTCGCTCTTTTTGCTCATCAGGAGACAATTCCTCTTCATTTTCTTCATTCAACAGGGCACCAAAATACTGGTAATCTTCAGGCTTCATGAACGGTAGCCCACCAGGCATCTCTTTTGGAACATCAAACTGCTGACCACGATTTTCTTCAGGGATAGAATACAGTGGAGTTCCGATTGGAGTTGGGGTTGCAAGAAGTTTCCTTGCAGGTGTCCTAATTGGCACATATGAAGATGGGGGATCCAAAATCTTGTATCCCTCCTGAGGAAAAATTGCATCCAGCTCTTCATCAGTTAATGGACGGTTTCTTTCTTCAATATCCCTTTCCCACCGCAACAAATTATACTGCTCAGGAGTTACGGCACCACGCAAGTTAATGGCACCTGGAGTTGGTGTAGCAAGCTCAACTCCTCCCACAGGGGTCACACCAGGAGTGTAAGCTGCAGAAGGAGTAGCCCCAGCCATCGGTGTGGCACTTCCTATGGTAGCTGGTGTCTCATCCCACCTTGATCTCTGCCTTTTGGGGGTGGGAGTAGCCATCCCAGAGAGCTTTGGAGTAGCATCCCAACTCATTCCAGCAGGAGTGGCGCCTGGAGTAACCCCACCAGCAGTAGGAGTAGCATCAGAATCAGCCACTCTACCGGGAGTAGGAGTCTCGTCCCATCTGTTTTTCTTGACTGATGGCGTTGCATCACCAATCCTGCCAGGAGTTGGAGTGGCATCCCACCTTCCAATCCCAGGAGTTGAGTCTGGCAAATCCCAATCAGACCCTACCTTGGGTTTTTTCAAGCTATTTTCATCCTGCGACTGATCCCACCTATTCCTCTTCTTGGGTTTCTCGAGTTCCCTATCCTTCTCTACTGCCTTACCACTCTCCTCCTCTTCCTTCTTTTTCTTTGCAATCAATCGGAGTGTTTCCTCCTTTTGCTTCTTCAAGGTCTCCTCTCTCATGACATCAGCATATGTCCTTACTTCAGGCCCAGGAGTCTTATCCAAGAACGGATCATTCCTCTCGGGAGAAATAATCCTATTCAGTCTCCTCCGTCGATAGTCATCCTCCCTATCAATGATCTTACCGGGCTGCTTAAAACCGGAGACTTCATCCTCCCCCTCAGCCCTGGGAATCTCGTTGAAGTACTGCTTTGGGGCGGTAAAGGAAGCAATTTTTCTTGCCATCTCATTATCTGCAGCGTCCCCCAAATCATCATCATCATTCACAGCTATAGACTTCTCGTAGCCCTCAAACCGATCAGAACTGTATAAGTCGGTATCAAACGCGACCGAGGTGAGTGAGGCAAGTTGCTGCTCCATTTTCTTCCTCTCCTCTTGAGTTCTCTGAATCTCACTTTCATCGACATCCATAGCTGAATCTAACCCTAGTTCTTGTTCTGCGTTTCTGAAACGCCAATATTCAAATCCCTTTTACGTATTATAATCAATTCCCCAAGCTACAACAGATAAAAAAGACGAAAGAATATCAAAGTATAGCAACAGGTAATATAAAGAGAAGAGATTAAAACGGTGAAAGAACAAAAATATAATCAATCAACCCTCAAACGCGGGAAATCGAGCAATCTGAGAGTTACTGAGATTAGGGCTTGAATTGAGCTTAAGGTTGAAGACGAGATGGAGACCCGCCAAGTTAAATGGGTCGAACATTAAGTCGGAAACTCCACCTTCTTCTGCCAGATACTATTAGTATCTCGCACCTTCCTTTTTTTTTTTTTTTTTTTTAAAGGTTTAATAATACCTTATCCTAAAAAATAAATATTATTTTAAAAAAGTAGAAATATAATGTTAAGTCGTTAGTGTTTTTATTTTTAAAAAATAATACAATAAAAGAATTATTAAATAAAATTTGGATCTGTAAAAATAGAATTTCGAACTTAAAAAAGTATATTCAATAAATTATTTAAAAAGAGAAAACTGTTAAAAATTATCAAATTGGATTTATAAATGGACATTTTACGTAAAATAATGCATATCAATTAAATTATGAGCAGCAATATTGTTAGGTATTGACGCTTGTTTTGTTTAAATTTAAATAATTTTATTAGATATTTTCATTTTAGAACATCTAATAACAATAATAATAATATTATAATTTTATTATTAATATTATATAAAAGTCTTATAATTTTTACATTAGCGAAACTAAGGTAGGCACTATATTTTCCATCCATATAACTACCATATCTTACAAGGATTTCGTTGGTTAGATATTTAAATTACAAAAAGCAGGGTAAAAAGTTAAGACATTCCAGGCCCAAACAAAAACCATATTCCACCACACTACATATAGAGGTCATCTTCATCTTCATCTTCAGATTCCAAGGAAGAAAATAAACGTTGCAAGTAGTCCGATCCCTGATTCGAGATAGGATCTGACGGCAACGGAGGAACTATTCTTTTCCGTTTCCGCATCAGTGTCTCCACTCCTGGATATTTCCTTTTACGTCCACCCCTAGGTCTTGACCTAAATTGTTCATCAGACTCTTCAAAATCTCCCTGCAAATTTAAGCAATCATCAATATTACTAACAGTCAGTTCTGTTCTCTTCCTAGTTCCCATGGGATAGAAAATTACACAAAGCAACACCAAATTCTACACTTACATAGGTATACACATGGCATCCCGATCTCTCATGGTGATCCCTGACGTGCTTGAATGAAAATGTCATGCCACATTCAGGAAACTTACAGGCAAAAGGCTTAAGCTCCAAGTGCACGGCTTTGATGTGTTGGTTTAGATTTGACACCTGCAGAAGTCATTCAGCGGGGATATGTTCATTGCACAATATCAGCATTTAGCAGTACTTGGTACAAGCAGTAAATATGGCTCCCCAAGTTCTAGAAAATATCCCCCCACCTATTATTCTGTGCAGATGAGTAGGAAAAGTTGCTTCTTACCTTGGAGTATGTGCAAGGACAACCTGCATAGCTACATTTTACTCTCTCAGACGAAACAGGTGCTTCGTGCATGCGAAGATGGCGCTTCATGTTCTTCTTTAACTGCTCCTTCCCACATTTTTCACACACAACATGCTGGTGACGTGAGCGAACATGCTCCTTAAGGCACTGCTCATTTGTAAAATACTTCATACAGCCAGGTTCTGAACAGAATGCCTCCAGGGTATCCAACTTAACTGAATTCCAGGAAGGATTGCAGCACAAGATTAAAATTAGGAAACTTACACAGCCCTCATAACAAATATTATAAATTAAAAACAAAGGCAACTAAAACCAGAATAGATAATCAAATGAAAGACATACCATGTGAGTTCTCGTGTGTCCGCAATTTGGAAGCAAATTTGAACACCTTTCCACATCCAATCTCAGAGCAGACATACTGCTTTGGACTCTCATTGCCACTACAGGAAGGCTCTGAATGAAACTCCTTCACATGTCTTTTCATGTTAGCTTGAATAGAAAATCTGCGATTGCAAGTATCAAGTGGGCACTCAAACAATTTCCCCTGATGCTGAAGCAGGTGCCTCGTTAAGTGATCCTTTCTTCTGTAACTAGAGTGACAGTCATCCACAGGACACGTAAAAGACCGCTGTACAGAAAAAAAATTAAATGATAGTTTAATATAGCATTAATCAAATTAATACTTATACAAAATTCAATGTCAATAAACGAAAAGAAAAATCCTCAAACCTCAACGCTACAAGAGCGTGACCGAGGCTTCCTTGATGGAACTTCTCAGGAGGTCCCCCGACCTGATACTAATCCATTCAAGATAACTTTTGGCCTCTCGCATTTTGGAGTTCATTTCGAGATCCAATGCTTCACGCCTAATTGCAAATCCAGAAAATCAGATTGAAACATATTAGTTATAAATATATTGTTCACGAAGAAAGTGCCTTGGCAGGCTAACTGTTCAAATATATATATATATACATATAAGAAACCCTGATTGCTATATTTTCAGCAAGAATCGAGCATTGGCTTCCAAAAATAAGGCAAATCTGAAGGGAAAAATGCAATTTCAGCTCGGAAGTCCGTCGGAATTAATCCAAAAATGAAGGTAATCATTTGTTTAGAATACACCAATTAACTAAACGAATCTAACAGACAATTTCATGAATAAAAAATAACTGTGCCCAAAATAATAAAATACAGAAGACAAGATTACAAGCTATATAAATTACCTCAAGTCCGTGGCTTTGCATATGCTGCCTCAAATAAGCAGGCTTTTTAAAACTCCGACCGCAATCCTGACAAACGTTCTTTGGACCCTCATGCGTTTCCTTCGCCTCTTCATCTCCTTCCTTCAGCTCATCCTGTTCCGTATCAGAAACAATAACTAAATAACAGTTTTTCCTTATAGATACAACAGCAGCAAAAGTTATAAATAATAATTATTATAATAATAATTAAAAATAACCCTGTAACCACAATCCACAGAACACGGCCGCTTCCCAACCCTAAAAATCTTCGAAAAACTAAATATGAGCAGTTAAAGTACCTGATGCTCAGACAGGATATGATTGTTGATCAGGTACTTCTTGGAGCGGCAGATTCCACAGTATTCGCAAGTGTATCTTCGTATATCTCTGGATTTGACGGGTCCAGAGACCTTCTCTTCCACCATTTCCTTTTCCGCCCTACCCCTTCAGTATATGGGAGCTGTGAGGCGTAGAATGGAAAATCGCCGTCGCTACACACAACGAACTGACCTTGTATTCGTATTGAAGATTTTCGGTAGCTCTAGTTGCCTTTTAGGGTTTGAAATTTTCTCGGCATTTTCATTTGCTATCTATTGGGTTGGGTTGGTGCAAAATAGGAGAAATAGCAAAAAAAAAGAAAAGCCTTCCCAGTCCAATTGCTTGGGCCATTTGGTTCCCGTGGTCATTATTTTTTATAAAAAAATAAAAAAAGAAACTGTGTTATTTTTAAATATATTTAAATTTGATCATTTTAGACGCATGTCAATCATGCGATCAAATCTGTAAATATAATTTTGGTAACAAAACAAAATATCCGAGGAACAAACAAAGGAAAAAGGTAAGGGGAGTCGGGGGAAGGGGATGTGTTGTGTGTGCTTCTCTTTTCTCATCTGTTCACCTTCTTTCAGTTGAATGTTTAATGGCTTCTTCTTCTTCTTTTCTATCCTTTTCTCTTCCGAAACTAAACCTGATCAGAGCTTCTTCAGCTCCCACTACCAGTGTCTCTACCTCAACTTCTCTTCCCGAAACGCTTGATCAGAAGTTCGGACGGAAAGGGATTAAATTCTCCGAGTCCAATGGCGTTCCCCTGGTTGAGCTCACTGTCAGGAATGGAAGTTCTCTGAAGCTTCAAATACCTAATGCACATGTCACTTCTTACAAACCTAAAGTTTACTGGAAAGATGATGGCTTCGAGGAAGTCCTTTATACTCTTCCCCCTGACCCCAAGGACTCAACCGCCGCCGACGCCTGTAGAGGCGGAATTGGTTTAGTCATCAATGATGCCTCTCCCTCCTCCGCCTCCTCCCGCAATCCGAATCCGAAGTCGAATTCCAACTCGTCTCTTATCGGCACTTCTCAGTGGACTGTAAAGGATGTTGATTCTGACTCCATTGATGCTCTCCAGGTACTTTGCCTTTCTCAATTCCTCAGACATTATCTATAATTCATCCTGTCCTGTGGCTGATATTCACCATGTGATGTGAAGCTGACGAATCAGCTATCCCATTCCTCTTTTGAATGATAAGTACTGTATTTTTATGATTTAATCTGACGAATTTGCTCTCCTACTTGTTAGCATCATATATTTTATACATTTTGGAAATTTTGTCTACCATTTATGTGGTGGAGTATTATCAGGGTATTAGGTATCACTATAATTTGTAATGGATTCATGACCTAGGGTACCTCCTCTGTGTGTGCAATACCTTTTTGCCAATAGTTGATCGATCATAATACCATATTCCCCTTAATTCACAGTTGATGACTCACTGCAGGTTGAATTAAGCTGCAGTAGTGGTACGCTAGATATCACTTATGTTGTGTCACTTTTTCCGCTGAGTATGGCGACAGCTGTAATAGTGAAGAACAATGGTCGTAAAGCTGTAAACCTAACAAGTGCTATCCTTACACATTTCAAGTCCAAGAAAAGAAATGGAACTGCCGTGCAGGGACTCAGGAGCTGCACTTACTGCACACACCCACCTCCATCTTCAAAATATGAGCTTCTGTCTCCTTATGAAGCTTTGAAAACAGAGGATCCTGGATGGTTCTCTTTTGGATGGGAGCCTGAAAAGAAGCCTGGAGATTGGACCATACAAGATGTGCCTTATACTATTTTAAGGCACAAGCTCAGTAGAGTTTACAGTGCTCCACCAGCAGAGAGATCAAAAGAGTTTTACAACACCATACCTTCAAATTACGAGATACTTGATCAGGTGACAGAAATGACATGAATGTGTGTTTTTTTTTTTTACTTTGTTTATGAGAAAGGTATAATTAATTCTGGGAATGGAATTCTTTTTTCCATTTGCAGGGGCGTGAGCTGTTCTTCAGGGTTATAAGGATGGGGTTTGAAGATATTTATTTGTCAAGTCCTGGTTCGCTTTCTCAGAAATATGGGAGTGAGTATTTCATCTGCACTGGTCCTGCTTCTTTGCTGGTTCCAATTGTTGTGAGTCCTGGTGAAGAATGGAAAGGAGCACAAGTTATTGAGCATGATAATTTGTAGCTTCATTATTTTACCATATCAAAATTTACAACTTTCTTTCTCCTCTCCATTTTTCTTCTCAAGTCTCTGTTGTAACACAAAATTTGTATATTTTAGTAAAAATATAATACTACCACTGTTTAGTTATCATCAAAATGCTGTTCTTTTAAACAAAAACAAACTAAATCCATGTATCCATTTCAAAGATTAACAGAATAAGAGGTTGAATTTGTACAACAAGAAGTGCCAGGAGGAGAAGGGAAACAGCCAAACAGACGGAAAAATATCCCAAGATCTGCCAAAGTGGAAAAAAAAAATGAGAACCTTTTAAAGAAATTAACATATTATCCGAACATAACAATTTTAATTCAAAGGTAAAGGATAAGAGACCTTTTCTTTCTGCCAGAATTCACCATACATGATAAGATCGGTCGCCTAAACATCTCAGGGACTGGTAAAGTCATGGTAGTTTCCTGCACTAATGTGTTCCAATCCAGAAGTTTTCCTCTTTCTCCCCCAATAAAACCAACACTAGCAAAGATCATCGATGGACTTGGGCGCAATTCTTCTATCTGTTTCTGTGCCGACAGGAGAGAGGCAAGGTTAAGGTTGCCGCCGCCGGCAGTTGCTTCCATCTCCTACCCATTTCCGCCGATTGATGCTGCCTCGTTACAGACCGAGTTCGGCAGCGATGGGGTGACATTTTCTGAGATCGGTGATAGTACTTGTATTGTAAAGATGCGACATGAGAACGGAAGCGTGGCTAAATTGATGTTGCCCAGTGGATTAATCACTTCTTATAAACCTTTAATGTGGCACGGAGGCACCGTGGAAGTGCTTCACACTTCGGTATCGGAAGCGGAGAATGGTGGAGCAGTCATTCATGGAGGTGTGTCAGTGTCAATGGCCATCACATGTGATTCCCAAGGAATTTTATGGTCTCCAAACACATGGGTTCTTCGTGGTGTTAAAGGGGATCCTCAAGAATCGATTCAGGTTTAACGGTTAACAATTTGACTCTTCTCATCTTTTCTTTCGTAATATTTATATGAAGTTTTCTATTGCAGGTAGAACTGAGTAGCAAAAATGCCAAGGGTGACGTGGAAGTTAAGCATCTAATAACCCTCGGTGAAGATTATTTGGGTTCCAAAATCATAATCCGTAACTCAAATTCTGAACCACTCAATTTGATGGGTTCAATTATAAGTCATCTAACCGTCAGCACGCCGGAAGCAACTTTTGCTATTGGTTTAGAAGGATCAGATTACTTCAACAAACCACCGGTAGCCACAGATTTTAGTCTCCTTCCTCCCGAGTTTGGCGAAAGAAATAATCAAAGTTCTGGGAAACCCAGCGGTCCTCTGGCTTTCATGGACATCTTTTCCGGCTGGGGCGGTTCAAAAAACCAGAAACCTGTCCATGATCCTAAGGGAACTGTGGAAGAAACAATAGAAGGGGAAGAAGACGAAAACTACAAAAAATTGGAAGAGGAGATGAGCAGGATATACACAAATGCCCCAAGAAGTTTCACGGTCATTGACAGGGTAAGAGGTTTTAGATAAGCCCTAATACTCCTACACAGTGAAACGTGTTTACTTACCATTTACTAGAGCTCTAATTGAGTTTTAATCACCATTGTTGAACAGGGAAGGAGAAACTCGGTAATAGTAAGAAGAGTTGGTTTCAATGAACTATACATGTTCAGTCCTGGCTCAAGTCATGAATGGTATGGCAAATATGCTTATATATGTGTAGGGCAAGCAGCATTGCATCAACCACTTACTTTGGCTTCTCACAGTAAATGGAAAGGAGAACAGTATTTGTGCAACCCAAATCTCTAAAGTCAGAATATAGTAATGTGCTAAAGAAATAATTTTATACCCTCTATTTAGCTAGCTTATCTTCAAGAATGTCTCACAAACAAATCTCCAATTCTTTCACCAAGTTCTTGGAAATTAATTTCTCAGGAAATGCACTGAACTACATACATAAGCTCAAGATATACTGTTTTTAGAGAAAAGGGGTGAGGGGTGGGGAGAGTGTATCATCATCCTATAAACTCTTCTACTAGTCTTGCTCAATCAGAAAGGAACAGATTCCCCCATGGTAACCCACCAAAGAATTAGGTGGGAACAAGGTTGTAACCTCCTTTGCTATCATCACTAATCCACAAGAAGCAACAAGCTATTGCAAATAAAAGAAAAATGATGATAACCCTATAGGAATTAGATTTCCAATAACCTTTCTTCTGATCATTGGTAGCATGAGTTTCTGCTTCATTTTTGTTGACTGTTAATGGAGATGCTTCCTGATTAGCCAAAGTAAGTTCATTTGTTGATGTTACTGATTCTGAGCTTCCACATAACTCTTCAGAACTAATGGTAGACTTGACATCCCCATTGGTCCTTTGATCCTGATCCTGATCCTGATCTTGATCCTTGTAGAAACCATTTTGTATGTATTTTGAGGTAGGAGTATGCTCACATCGGCTTGAAGGACTTCTATATCTTCTGTTTTCTTTGTCAGAGTTGTTGGGATCTTCATCAGTTGGATCCTGAAGTGAGTGAATCAGCTTTCTTGGTGTTGTGAAGATCTCGACATTCTGAACATTAATATGAGATCGAGATCTCTGAAACCCAAAAGATATCAGCTAATTAGACTACAGAAACAGAAAACTGAGAACAAATTGCAGAATTGTTTGCACTGGTACCCAACTAGTTACTTTCTCATTGTCTACCCTAAAATGCATCTACAAATTATATACTATGTATTTACACATATATGTCCATACATATTGTACATATTCTGATGATTCATCATATGATCATGAAAATTCATTTGTATAATGAGGGGGGAAATTTGCTTGTGGTAACAGTTGAATGCTAGGAAAGGCTTACCTGAGGACTGGGAGTAGTACTTCTAGATATAAGATTTCTGCCATTTTCTTGCATAAATCCTGCAAACCCATCTGGAAATTTTCCGCAATTACAAGAACGCCCATTATTCTCAGAGTTCAGAGGAACACTTTCACGGCTTATTTCTGAGAAGATACCATCCTTGAGAGATATGTTTACAGCACCATTCTCATCCCTAGTCCACAGTTTCCGGTTTACACTCCTTTGGTTATTGCAGAACTTGGGAGAAGCTTGATTTGTTGACATTGGAGAGTTAAACACAGAATCACAACCAAAAAGATAATCAACAGTCTGTGATTCAGGCGATGCAGTTGAAGGCGATTGATCTCCACCACCACCGGAAGCCCATAAATTTCTTCTCCGGATGTTTCCTCTCCGGTCAAAATTTGAACCAGTCACATCCCTCCCGAATTTTGAACTTCTTTCTGTGCATATTTTTCTTGCAGTTTGCAGTGCTTCAAAAGCTGCTCCACTGACATAAGCCATTTGATCAGACTGACAATCCTCCATCACCTTAATAATCCATTCCAACTCAGAATATATGCTTTTAGGATCCAAACACTTCATCAATGAGTTCAGCATATGAATAGCAGACAACCTTTTCTGAGAAATGACATCCTCGTTAAGAATCCTTATCCCAGACCGTACTAACAATCTTGCATATGCTTCAACAGTCAAACTATTATGCTTAGCCAAAGACATAACAAGTGCCATATGGGAATTTATCTGAGAATGCTTCTCCAAAGCAGCAGCAACCATCTGACAAACCTTATTCACAACATCATTTGAAGCAAGCCTCCAATTATCACATTCCACAAGAGCTTTTAAACAGAGGGCAGCTCCAGATGATAGGCTTTCATCACTTTCCAAAAGACAATCAGAAAGAGGCTTGCAGAGAGAAAATATGATGTGTCTTTTCTTCTCATCTGGAGTTGTTGGGTCCATTCCATATCTGGCAATAGCAAGAACCACCTTTGCACAGGCTTGGTGAAGAGGGAAAGACCCTGCACTCGATTTCAGGGTTGCGATAACGATGGTCATGATGTTATCAATTTGGGGAACAATGTTCTGTCCATGAACACGAGCAAGTACTTCATAGAGTGAAATTGTATACTCCCCAGAAGATGAACCTGTATCCTTGGTTTCAGAAACCTGAGCAAGAAACAGAGGAATAGCCTTGGAATCCAACTCCTTGACATATGATTTTAGTGCTTTCATTGCCAATTTTCTACTGTCAGCATCCTTGTCGAGATTTTCCAATTCCCTCCGAACAATTGGACTAAGACTCCTCCTCATGGTTTCTATAGAAAGCAGCTCACAGCATACCCTTTATCAGTTTTTGGAGAAGCTACCTGTAATATGTACCAGAAAAGCTTTAGAATACTATTCACCAATTTCAGATATGGCTAGCAGACGACAGAGAGGATAACCTAATATAATATATAAAGTTCACGAATTTCAATAGATTCAGAAGGGAATAAGACAGCAGCTTCGTAATTTCAATAGTTAGCGCTGCTTTATCTTGAACATAAAATAATCTCAAACAGTCGGAATTTGGTCAAGAACATAAGTAGATATACTCAAGAACAAGGACGGTGTTGAAACCAATTCGTTCGACCCAACCCAATAATCCACTAAAAATAAGCTAAAATTAGAAAACCCCAATTCGGCACCCATATTCGTAATTTGAATCACCAGAAAAGGAGAGGAAAAAAAATGTAGGGGATAAAAGAATCTATACCTCTCGTTACGGGTCAAAGCAGATCTTTCAGTCTTTCCGGTTCCTTGTTTCCCGTCTTGATGTCTGCAAAGATCTGGACTTCGAGAAATCTTATTCGAACCAGAGGGAAGAGTCAAAACAAAAGGAGGCCGTCTTCCTCTAGCGAGTAAACAAATTGTAATCAAGATTGAAAATTGGAACGACAGTCTGCAAAGAAAGGAAGGAATTTATACCATATATACAGTCAGTAGCAAAAGAAGGATTTTCAACTTGAAACTTTCCTGAACAAAAAAATAAAAATAAAAATGAACAAGGATTTGGAGGAAAACGTAGTAGTTTTCTTATTACCAAAACAGCAGCTGCCCGGGTTCAGTTACTGCTGTAGGTCTGTCGGAGAGAGAGAGAAGAAGAGAGAGCGGCGGTGCGGTGTCTGAGATTTAGGAGGGAATCCTTCCCGAAAAATGAGGGTCAATTGCCCAAAATCTTTCAAGTTTTGAATCTTTAATTCAAATTTTACATCGCTATCCTTTCCCCGCTCTTTCTACTCAAAGATTTTCCGTGCATTGACATAATTACCCCTAATCAAACCTCCTTTTTCCTTTTTGGATTTAATCTCCGGTTTACGGGCCCCACTAGTGCACCAAATCCAAATTTAGGCCCACAAAATTGAATATCGAGAAAGCCTTTGAATTTAAGACATTATTTTCAAGATACACAGACACACAGGAGAAACTATTTGAGTAGAACCAAGACCTTGTATTCATTCTAACAGCAAAATAGCATTGTTCCCACTTCAGTCTGAGACAGGCAAAAGCACAAGAGAATCCCGAATAAATGGACTAATAAAGCCATGAAGGACCAGCAAAGCTTATTTGGATGGCAAAAGAGCCCCAGTTACATACTCATATGGTATCATAAAGATGCATCAAAAGAAGGGCACAAACTTGACCGTGCATTTGCATAATCTAACCAAGGTTGAAGGTCATATTGATTCGATTTATACACAAAAGATATTAGGATTGACAATGAGGCCCTAATACCAAACAGCAACTTACAACTGCCCATAATTTACATAGCCTTGTTCCCATGTATTGAACTAAAATAGACTTTAATAGCATTCCTATTAAGAATAGGACTCATTCGATCATGGGAGCAGTAACTCAGCAATTTTAATTTTTTTTTTTTGAAAATAAATTTGCAGTACAACGTAACTTCCATCACCACTACTGCATCTATGAGGAAAATTAACAATTGGTTTTTTCTTCATCCCTGGAGCCAAGGGAAGGAGGTGCTTTTGCAATATAGTCTATTTGCCCATTGCAACATGCAATATGGTCAAACTTTCATACAGAAATTAGTAAATCCCAGTCTGCTATGAGTCAAACAAAATGTGCGTGCTTAATGTGGCAATTGTCTGCACGTAGGACAGTACCACTTTCCTTTGAATCTTGTCTCTGGTGTCAGCCCAACACAGGTGTAATGGAACCACTCACCACCTTGGCACTGAGAAGAAAAATAAATGTAATAAGTTATAAGTTCAGAACTAACGATAGCCATCAATTGAGTAACACATATGGAAGGATAAATCCTACTATATTATACTAAATCAAACAAATCCTGAATCCCAAATAATCAAACTGGATGAACCTGTTTTGGAGATACATATACTGAAACAACTTTTCACCTCACTCTTCCCAACAGCTTATCAGCAAAAAAAAATATGGCTTTTCATTTTATTTATGATGTTTCTGAAGGTGTATATCAAGCACTCATCTGGATGAGGTTCAGTAACAAGCATAGATGGACCCAACTGTGACAATCTCAATGATAGAAAAGAAAAAAATATATATTGACCATTTACATATTAAGGGTAACCACATTCCAAGATGATGCTCAATAGATATTTGGTGCGTTGACCTATTCCTTTTTAGTTCAATTTTCCATTGTAGTACAGAAATTTAAGACCTGCAATAAGTAGTTCAGTGCTAGTCTACCAAGCTGAAAGTTACTTCAGATGTCAAATTCTCTAACCAACTTGACCCGCAAACTACTATTAACTACACTCATTTCAGGTAATTGATTTGAAGATATGTGCATATACGTATATGTATGAATAAAACCATCAAAGAGTATAAGAAATAGATAAAAAGAAGTGACAGAAATTACATTTTCATTATCACAGGCTATCATATCCCCAAATGACACCTGAAACATCATAAAGTGGGCAGAACAGTTAAGATCGTGTCAAGGTTACATTCCAAAGCACAGAACTAAGTTCTACACATGAAAAATAAAGTTGAAAATATATATTTATATGTAGAGAGAATAAAAGAAATCAACAATAACCAGAACCTGATTGCAGACGCAGTAAGTAGGTTCATTTGGATCAATAGGCTGATCAATATCAACTGGAGCAGCAAATTCCTTTTTAAGGCTTCCAGGGGGAGGCATGAGCTCGAAGTCCCTGTCTCGTTCCCGGTCCCAATCCCTACTATTATAGTCTGGTTTCCTAGATTGAGGTGTTCCAATGACTGATTTACGTTTCTCATTTTTGGGGACGACTAAAGGGAGGGGGGGAAGGACAGCTGGTTCATCTGTTGGTAATTTTCCTTCTGAGAGAAACAAATCAAGAGAATGAGCAGAGAAACAGAAATGGGCACATATATTCTTTAGAATTACAAGCTTGAGCAGCAAGCAGGAGAAAAGTGATTTCATAATATCCTGAAGAAATCCTTAGTTGTCTCCCTCAACCAAAGTGTGCACCATATTCTAATCTTTTTCAAACTCAGGTGATGTTTGTAGAGGTCGAATCATAATTTTTTGAAATACATAAAAACTGGTTAGTAAGAAGCTTAAGCCTTACCTTGCTTGAGATCTTCAGCGAAGTTATTAAGATCCTCATCAAGTCGCTTTATGTGGCTATCTATCTGGGAAGAATACCAAGTAGAACTTAGAGATTACAATATTTCAAAGTTTCCACTTTCAGGAATAGGTGGTGGATTGCAAATTGCAAGGACGCAGCTAATCTAAAAGATTATGCAAACAAATGCCAATGAGAGAGATAATTATAGAGAAAAAAAAGTAAACAAGGAACTAACGAGGTCATGAGCTTGTCTTGCCAATAGGACTTTCTCGGTACAGAGACTGAGTGCATTATCTTGATTAGACTCGATATCCTTCCTCATTTTCTCAAACAACTCATCATAGTCATCATCGTGATATTTGTGATTTCTATTAGAAGCCAACCCTAAACAAAGCTTTGTCCGTTGCCTTGCTTGATTTATCATAGCTAAGGATTATGCATTATATATATGTAAGAAGTTAAATTACTCATCAAATATTATAAAAAAAAAAAAACGAAAACGGAGGGGAGCGGGAAGTCTTATATTATATGAAAAAGAAGAAGAATCAAAAACAGGAAGTGAGGAACCGGAGGTACTTTGGGATCGCTCATCTAGTTCCCTGATAGTGTTCAGCAGCCTCTGGAGCTCAGCAGGCAAAGTGCTGGAATCTATAAAAAAAAAAAAAAGAGAGAGAGAGATAATGATACTTTGAATGATTGAGCAAACGGAAAATAAGGGGGGGAAATGAGTAATAAGGTATAATACACTCCAAATAATCATCGACGAAGACTCCTGTTCTAGCAATCGCCATTGAAGTTGAATGAATCAGAGAAGTTTCTGCCTGCAGAAGCTGAGCAGCAAAAAAATCTAAATTCTAGGGTTCGTAATCCTCAAATCTCAGTATGAGCTTATTATGTGTAACCTGTAGTAGAAATCCTTCACCAGATATAAGAATAACATCAGATACCGGAAATAATTTCCGGTATTTCATTGACCATCTATCTATTCTAATTCTCAGGAGTAATACTACTGTTATCTTCGCGATTTTCTGTTTTTTTTTTTCTTTTTCTTTTTTCTTTTCAGAAGTTTGTATATTATGCTTTTACTTTATATATATATATATATATATATATATATATATATATATATTACCAATTGTTTTTTTCTTTTCTTTTTTTTTTTTTTTTTTTGAATCAAAATACCAATTGTTTCAGAAATTTTAGAAACAAATATTTTTAAGCTGTACGCTTTCTAACTTAAAAATATATATATATATTAATAAATTTTAAAATAATTTTATGTTATATTTTAACTATATACATAAACTATGCAATCGTCTTTTATTATTAAGGCTTCCTTTTTGTCATTTTTATTTCCTTATAATCATATGAGAACATACAAACAAGGAAGAAGCTTTAGCAAATATAAAAAAGGGAGGTCGACCGGCGATGACAGCGAAAGGAAAATCCGGTCAGGAGATGGCCAACTGAAATACGTTTTAGACATAGCCACCATTTACACGAACGACTTGACCATTCACCCATTCTCCGGCATCACCAGCCAAGAACCCCACTAATGTCGCCACGTCCTCCGGCTTTCCTAGTCTATCCAGAGGGCATTCGTGTACGGCTCTCTGCACCATCTCTTCCGTCTTGCCTGAAAAGAACATATCCGTTGCTACGGGACCTGGCGCCACACAATTGGCGGTAATCCCCGTCCCTTTGAGTTCCTTGGCCAGTATCTTCACCATGGCCTCAACGGCCGCTTTTGAAGCGGTGTAAGCCCCATAACCGGGCTTAAGCGAAGCCACCAGGGATGTGGTGACGCATATGATTCGTCCACCGCCTCCCCGCTTTAATCTATTGGCGGCCTCTTTACAGCAGAGGAATGAGCCGCGCGTGTTGACGGTGAACGTCTTATCGAAGTCTTCGAGAGCGGTGTTGGAAAGGGTGGGATAATTGGGATCTAGGATGCCCGCCGAGTTCACCATGATATGGACTGGCGAGTTAAAGGCCGACTCGGCAGCATCAAAGAGGGATGTGACTTGGTCCGGATTAGAAACATCGGCTTTCAAAGTGATGGCTCTTGGAGGTATAGGAGTATCGGCATCAATCAGGGCGGCGTTGTCGTTGCTGTTGTTGATTTGGGCGGCGACGAGATCGGCTTGGGATGAATCGGAGGTGTAAGTGATAAGGAGCTTGGCACCGAGGGAAGCCAAATGAATGGCGATGGCTTTACCAATTCCGCGGGAGGAACCTGTTACAATGGCTACTCGATCTTGCAGAGGAAGAGGGGCTGCCATGGTATGTGTATGTTAACAGTGAAGAATAAATCATTCCCCCCTAAGTCTTCACAGGATAAGATTTTTATAGGAAAAGTCAATATTACGATTGGATTTAGATGTAAAAATACCACGAAGGACAAAAAGGAGTAAAAATGGATATCAAAATTTTATTGTTAGAAAAGACTTGTGCAATTAATTCCATTATAAAGGTAGAGGGGAAAAAAATTATATTAGAAGATTTGGAGTGAGAAAACAGACAATATATTAGATCAGATATAATCTTAATATGTTTTGAACTACACTTAAGGAAGACATCTTCAAGGACAATCTGAATGCTATTTTGAAAAAGTTGCAATCAAAACTTTAATATTGTTCAAAACGTAAAAGGGTCATTTCAGTGTGTCTGCCCCTCTACCCCCACCCCCACCCATAAAAGAAAGGAAAAAGGAACACACGCTACGATAACTGGATAAGCTTAGAAACTATATCATCCATATCCAAAAAGACAGCTTAGGTGATGTAGGGGGCAATACTACTACAACTAGTTCAATTTGGACAAACAATCAGTAGAAGAAGCGACATATACATAACCCAGAAAAAAGATTTAACAAAATTTCTTAGACCCATGTGTCTCAAGCATCAAGAAAATTTCAACGTATAAAAGAAATCCAGCCAACTAATGAATAATCTTATGAAACACTATGGCCGAGAAAACCCTTAATCCTCATCCCCTCCTCCAGGTGCTGCATCTCTTCTGGGGCCACCAGCCGGTTTTGCCATTATAATCTGCAAAACAATACAGAAAATATATGATTCTGTTGTCAGAGAAGTATGTGTAGAGTTTACAAACTATCTCAAAATCTCCACAGACAGGAGCCAAACAAAGCTACATGTTACAACAAAGAAATCAGAAATAAAAATGTTGACTAAGACGGAGAAGAAGCCAAAAGCTGCTAAGTTTTCTCACGTGAAGAATCAGAGTGTTGATTTTCAATAGCAACATTCTATATTCTGATCTTTAAAAGGAATTGCCTTTTATTTTCCCAATCTATAGATTATATCATCTCCAGAAAAGACAACATAGTCCCAAGATGAAGTTTAAAACCTGCTAGTACGGTCAACTCAACTAGAGAATGTTCATACATTTGCAAGACATTCTCTCACCAAATAGAAATGTATTCAAGTATATCAGAAGCAGCACTCAATCTTAGACAACATTAACAAGAAAAACACTGCAACATCCATAATCATCTTTTTTTTTTTAACCTTATTTTAGAGCCAAGAGTATCTACACGTAATTTAGAACATAAACAGAGAATATTACCTGGTCCACTCGTAGCACTGTACAGGCAGCATCAGCAGCATACTTCAGTGCAAAAAGCCTACATGAAGAACCAACCTTTCAAGTAAACTGCTTCATAGAAATTCAAGATTTTATTTTGATAATTTCCAAGAGTCAAAACTGCTAATGATATTTTTTTCAGTCATGATCACAACTTCCCCATCATGAATCAACAAAAGTGTGACTTGACAAGTTACAGAAGAGGACAGGCATAATCTAACTTAAATTTTATTATGACTGCATGCCAACATTGTTCAGTAGAAAGAACTTTTCCAACCAATAACCTCCACATTCAAGATGTATACCATGAAAAAAGAAGTGCCCAAAAATACAGTCAAAATAATGACAAATCTATTCAAAAAATGTAAAATATATCCACTTGCAACTTTTCAACAACAGAATATCTGGATCAAGAGAGTCCAGAAATATAATACTTGAATTCCAAAAGATAACTTACTTGGTAATGTGCAAATCCCAAATGCTCATGGTAGAGACATCCTTGCAGACACCTTCGTCCAAGTCAATGCCCACTTTGGTGTTTCCAGTTGCATGTTCAGCATATAAAGATGATATGATCTCCATGGCATTAAGGCCAGCATTGTCAGCCAGAGTTTTAGGTACCATTTCAAAACTCTCAGCAAACTTTGAAATAGCATACTGATCTAATCTGCAAAGCAATATAAAAGTATTAATTTCAAATTGAAATTTATCTGGTTTCACTTGGACCAGTAGTTGAAGATGAAGTCAAACAAAGATAAATTAATAGAGCCGAATAATATGGAATAATCAAAAATATAAATAGTTTCACCATCACCAACGAAAATTAACATTTCTAGTTCAGTTATAACATGCAATTTTTTTGCTATATCACATATGATGCCTGCAAAAATTAAGGGCACAAGTAACTCTTCAGCATGCAGAGCATGATATGACATGACCATTAACAATGTCAAGTGGGCAAATGTAACATTATTTGGCCAAAAGAAACTTTAAGTCATACATACTATCAAGAAATTTATGGGATGCAAAAAGTGGCAGACATAATTTCAGATGATATTCAATACATCCTCCCAATCAAAGTAAAAAAGATTACCCAGTCTCCTTAAAAGAAAACTCCTTCAGTTTTCTGGCTAGTTCAATCTCAGTAGCTGCAGCACCGGGTACTATCCGACTGTCCCTGCACATTGCCTGATACAATAATTCACAATTATAAGATTCTAGAAGGTCCTTAAAAACAAGATAATCAACTATCCAACATAGGTAACAGATAGAATATCCTAAGATAGGAATCAATTGATCCCAAGGTATATTTTAAACAGTACCTTGTATGTGTTAACACCATCATCTACTGCCCTCTCTAGATCATCTAATATACTGTCTGTGCTTCCTCGAATAACAACGGTGGATATAGAATTTCCACCTTCCTCATTTCTCACAATTGTAACCTATTTAACATAGAAAGATTTAGGAACCAACAAGTTGGAAATAATAGGAACTGAAGGAAAAAAAGCAATATGCATCGAAGCATACTCTAACACCACCAATTTCCTCCACTGAAACAGAATCAACATATCCAAGATCATCAGGATTGGGCTGGCTAAGTTTCAACTGTTTCCAAGACAAAAAAGATATGTCAAAATGGATTCAAAAACTTGCAGGACTTAATTTTAAATTACTTCAAACATTCTTACCATAGCCACAGCACCAGTGGTTCGGCAAAATCGTCTCAGTTCAAATTTGGAGCTGATTTTCAGTACCATGATCCTAAAAAGAGTAGACATCGGCAGTTTGATAATCATACTCCTTAAAAATGTTAAAAGTAATTTTGACCAAAACAAAACCAAAAAGGTGGTCCAAGTGTAAAAATAATTGTCATGCATGATTTTGCAAAGAAAATGATTATTACAATTACAAGTTAGACAAAGTCAGCAAGCATGGCCACTAACACCACATAATTAACTTCTACAACTATGCACTTGTAGAAATTGTCCACCCTGCATGCTCCCTTCAGGCGCAGGTAGAGTATATGATTCAATAGAAATCATAGATTAGCTAGTAAAATATCCCTACATTCCAATGTTGGCTACTTAAGCATTCATTGTGATGTTGGCACTCAACCTGGACATTCCCATAGCAATAAAGAGACAAAGAGGAGTGAGAATGACGCATGGCAAAGCATGGGAATCAAATTAACTGATTCATATTATACCATCAGTACCAGCATTTCCCATAGTGCAAAATTAGCCAACTCCTAACTCCCTTCCATATTGAATAAAAGCACATGATTGCTGCATATATCAGTTTAGAACGATAACGCTTCCCCCAAAACAGAGGTTTGTTCTTTCCCCTTAGTGAGTGTGTGGTATGTTTTTTTTTTTTTTTTTTTTTTTGGGGGGGGGGGGGGGGGGGGGGGGGGGGGGGGGTGGGAAGAGATTTAGCATTCATATTACAATGCAATCAAATCAAACATATTATCTACTCTTTATCATGAAACAAAGAAATATATATAACTTAGAAGTTGAAAAAAGGAAAAAGAATAAGGTGAACGCTGTACTTGTAACGTTCACAGAAATGCAGTGCCATTTCTCCAACAGCTGCTCCACTAACAATAACTTTAGCACCAGAATCTGCTACAGCTTTAATGAGTTCCTCTACTTTGGCTTCTTCAGTCTTAGCATAGTTCTCAAGCTGAGAAAAAGGAAACATTTCCCGTCAATGTGGTCAAACCACAAATTGGATGAGGGTACTTCTAGGTATAAGGCTTGTAAAGAAAAATACAAGTAAAACAAGGCTTGTCTGTAATACCTGTTCTGCAGTATGGATTAAGACAGTTCCTTTTGTTTCTGTAGCTGATGTATCAACACCTCCAGCAAAGACAGCAACCTGTATCATTACTCTCAAAGTTTAAATCCTGAACAATTGTGAACCATAGTGAAAAGGAACAACAAATAAGATTTTTCTTCTATTTTTCATATGTTTCCATGGACAAACAAAAACACCAACTACAAGTCAAAGATGTTCAACCATCTATTATTTCAACCAAGGCAATCTTGATTGGGCAATTTGGAGGTATACCAAATTGAACCAGTTACTAGTTCCCAGTTACAATGACCAAACATGTGCACTGCCATGGCTGGGAAAAACTTTCATTAGATATCACAAGATTCACTAACTCAACCACCTTGTATACACAAGACTGAATCAAACTCAAGTCCTTGCAGTTTATTAGAAGGTACCATTCTATGACTAATAATAAGCCTTCCAGTCATTTACTACGTCCTAGAAAACTAGCAGTAGAAAAGGCAACAAAAGGTAGATCTGTCATTGTTTGGAGTAAACAAGCAATATCAATATACCAACACTCAGAACTTGGTAGAGAAACCAGAAGAGATAAACACCACAAACTGAAGTTCAAGGTTTGAACGAGCTTTACTATAGAAGATAAAAATTGCAGAGAAAGATAAAATTAACTTAACCAGTAGAGTTAAAAAATAACAGATTCAAGCATAGAGCATTCACCTTAGCCTTTTCTATCCTCTTTATACTTCCAATTGCATCAGATTTTAATACCATACCCCGAACAATGGTGCTATCATGCAGACCTCCGCCCAAGAGTTTTGCAACTCTGACATTGTCCACGTTGAAGTTAGCCGGATTCTTTGGGCAAACTTGAATGCATGCCTACATTTAAATGCTTTTCAAGTGAGAACTCAAGGCAGGACTCCAAGTTGAAATAAAGTACAAGATGCAGAATCAAAATAGTTTACATCAGCAATAAGACCGCATAAGATATCCTCTTGTCCAAATTGCTTGCTAGCAATAGCAGATTTCATACGAGAAATTACTTCATCTTTATTTCTGACGTCCATTTTTTCAGAATCTTTCTCAACCAATTCATCTAGGATCTCAACCACCTAAGAGCATCAGAAGAATCAATGAAGAATGGAAATTATAGTCAGGAGTATATAAATGGTGAACAAGTTTAAGCTACTACGTGCTAGAGAAGGTACAGACCTTATTAATTGCCTTAGAGTATCCAATGATGATCTCACTGGGATGCAGTCCCATCCTGATAAGCTCCTCAGCATTCTGGAGAAGTTCCCCAGCAAAAGATATACAAAGATTAGCTCCATCTCCAATTTCCTCTTGCTGTGCCCTCCCAGCCAAAACCAGAATCTTGGCAGCAGGGTGCTGAACTTCAAGCTCATTGACAATAGTAGCAGCATCATTAGTTACAAAAAGCTTGTCCAGGTGATTGATAACCATCTTATTCATACCTGAAGACAATCAGAACATGTTGTAATATGTAAAAACATTCAGTAGAAGGGCAAAGTTATGGACTTTATTCAAAATACTTAAAAAGGAAAGAAGGAAAGTCATAGTTTCAATATTATTTTAAAAAATAAATCCACACTTTCTTGAGAGTTAAACTATGCAAAAGCTTGATTTAGTAGAAGGGTTAGTGAAACTCAAATCTGAATAAAATTCCAAATTATTTTGAATGGCATAAAAGCCAAAACCCTAGAACAAAAGTGTAATATTATTTGGAGATCAAGCACCGCCAAAGAAAAAAAAAAAAAAAAAAAGAAGCAAAACAAAACAGAAGGAGGAAAAAAGGGCATACCATTAGGGCCGAGGGAAGTGCGAGTAATCTGGGAGAGTTGTTTACAGGCTTCAACATTTTTGAGAACAGCTTCGTCGAGGCCAGAGAGATGCTTGTGGCCCTCCTTGAGCATTGACTGTATTCCGTAAGGCTGCATTCCTAAACCCACCATTTTTGTAAAGCTCTGCGCTGTTATACGTAAGGCAAAACTAGTTCTGCCTGCACTCGAACGCTGTTGCTAGAGCCGAGGCCGAGGAGAAGACGCGCGTGCCTGTGTACGCAGAAGTAGGGAATAATAGTAAACAACAAAAACAAACTGGAGAGGGAAACTGATCGAAATGAAAAGCCCTAGAAGTACCAAACTCCCTTAATACTTAAAATATCCCTCGTCCTATTTAATTAATTAATTAATTAATTAATTAATATTATAAAAGATCAGAAATGATATTCTCATCTTTAATTTAAGCTTCATAAATTTTTATTTAATTTTTCAACTTGTGGTGTACATGAATCGAAATGAAAATACCATTTTATTTTTAAATATCATATGTTTTCCAGAACTCATGATTTTTCCGTTTTAGATTGTTTACTGAGTTTTTTCTTAACGAATAAAAATATAATTTTAAAATTAGGCTGATATTTACAACAACATTTATAAGTTAATAATGTGAAGAAAATATTCATTTTTCTAACTTAACTCCCATATTATAAGAAATAAAATAAATTTTTTTCAAATATATAATAATATTAACCAGAGAGTTACTAGACTAACTAAGTCTTTCTTTTTTCTTTTTTTTTCTGTTTTTCAAATTCTAAAAATAAATTAACGTAGAATACTTTTTTTTTGTTTTCCGTCAAAACATGACTGACCAGATTATCTTCTACTAATTAAAATTATTTCAATGCATCAATAAAAATCTGTCTAACTCTTTTCTTACTTTTTTTTTTTTTTTTTAAGAGACATAATGTCTCAAATTTTCAAAAAAATAAAAATATATTGTTCAAAAGTAAACAGAATGCCATAGTCCTGCTGCCCGTCATCAAATTGTCAAGTGTCTTGCTATGGTACATTATTGAAGACTAACCAAAGGGTATAGAAAAAGGATAAAATTTCCAAGGCAGTATCATCACTATTTAACTATCATCACTATTGAAAACCGAATAAAGATCCAAGCAGAATCTCCGTCAGCTATTATGCTCACCCGTTTGCTACAGCGTTATACTCTTCAATATCTGAAGGTGAATCCTTAACAGAGTCTTCTGCTTTTCCACCGGATCCATCATTCAACTTTCCACTAGAATTAACAACGCCTGCCCCTGCAGCTAGTTGACTAGAGGCCTCAGTGAAAGATGAATCAGGAATAGCGACAGATCTTTGCAATACTTCATTAGAAATCGACCCAGTTTTCTCTGTATCCTCAGCTGTCATATCATTGACCTGCTTCAAAAATATTTTTCACACTCGGGTTTGACCAAGAATTGAGAAACATAAAAGACATCACACAAAACAACTCTTTTTAGAGCCCAAGCAAAATATTTAGTGTATTAACTTGCCTGCTGATCAAATTCCTTTTGCTTGGCCTTTCTCTCTTGCAATGTCTTTTGACGCCCTTCGTAGAACTCAAAATCATCCAAAATGCACGACCTACTCGAATGACTTTTGAATACTTCAATCATTTCCCTTCCCTGCTCAAACATGACCTGCATTAAGAATCATACGTTAGATTAAGAACAGCACAATAAAAGCGATCGCATGACAGAGAAATTAAGGACAAACTTCTTGGGTATCCCTGCTGTTCGTTACAGGTTTATTCTCATTGTTTGGAACCGTAATGTGTCTCAGCATACTGTTCGGCACATCTTTTATTATGTGCCATTTAAGAGGAAAGCAACCAGTCCACTTGTCCTGCTGCCAATACTCAACAGTTTGGTCAAAATTCACATACCCAGTCATTTCAGCAAGACCAACAAATTGGCCACTTGCATTCACCTGGAGAATGCAACACATAAGAGCCTAGGATACCATGCAGGAAGAAGAAGGAATAGCTTGCTTAAATTCAGTATAGCAGAGTAAAGATAAGAGTACTCACAGAGAAGAAAAGGAACACCGGACATCCACCAGGCTTCTGCTGAGCTTCCTTATAAGCATCATCCAGTTTTTTATTTCCATTTGTTGTGCTAGACCATACACCATACTTGATACTTTTGTGGATGTCATCCTCACTATAGGACTTTATAACAAAAAACTTGGCATCCGAATCTAACTTGGGCAATTCAACTTTGTTGTCCTCATCTATCTTCCCCTTCAATGGGAGGCTCTGTCCCTTAACAACTAAAGTAATAGGTTCAGATTCCTTTAAATCCTTAAAGCCTTTTGAACGAGGCCCTTTATTTAGTTCATTCAAACCATCCACGCCTCCATTACCATAAACAAGTAAAGAACTGCTGCGACCCCTGGACTTATACTTGTTATCAACAGCCAACCACCCATGACCATTCACCCTAGAATCATAGTTACTGGAAGTATATCCTGGACCACCTCTATATGTGGCAGGATACTGCCCGTACATCCTGTTACCTGGATAGATTTGACTCATAAACCCAGCCTGATTAAGATCCATACCTCTTGCAGCTTGTGGATGTTGCAGCCCCTGCAATAATATAATAAACCTATATCTCAACTTAATCAGTTATTTTAGACACTTGACTAACTTCAGAAAATGAAATTACGATTAACAGTTTTGGCAAGAGATCAATCTTATAACTTTAGTTTGACATAGCATCAAAAATTAATAATAATAAACAAATAACAAGAAGTTCAGAAAAAAGTAACATAAGCAATGTTTTCCATTGCAAGGAAATAATAGTAATCTCTTAGTCATGGAATTTTCATAGAGCTAACAGATTTGCATGCCTTTCAATTAACCAAAATGATCTGCACCCTGTAGAAACTGCTTGAGATAAGTATAAGCTAAATATTCTGCATTAATCAAAATGATCTTCTCATATGTATCAATGGGCTCAGACAATACATACCATGACATGTGGAAGAGAATTTAGATTCTGATTTCTTCCTGAAGCAAAATTACTGTCATATGAAAGGGCAGAAGAGTTCAGTGAACTTGCTGCAAAGAACAGTATGATGTAATTAGGGAACACGAATGGAAATAAACACTTTGTTTCAAAATTTCCCATGTGACAAAGAACAGGGAATACCTGATGCCAAGCCTCCCCATCCATATAAATCATTTGATTTTGTCAATGGCTTTTGGTAATTTGGTCTCACAGTGTTTGGCACATTGGATTGGTTGCTAAAAGCATTTCCATGAGCACTCTGATTTCCATTTCCAGCTCCCATTGATATCTGCAGTTGGTCAGCAACAACAGGAGCAGTTGAAACATCTCCACGGGAACTATTGGCTCCATGAAATGAATAAGGCCCATCAGTTGTAGCAGAAGGTTGAAAATAAGATGTAGGATATTGGTAATGCTGAGGTTGAAAAAGCTGATTGTCATAACCCACATGTGAACTTGATGAAGAATATGGCACATAAGGTGCATAGCCATAGCTGTTCTGGTAGTCACCGTAAACACCCTGCACATTAGCCGATGAAAACAAATAAAAGAAGTTCATCTCTCCTAATTGTATGGACTTCACAAGGTATCACAAGCCCATAACTTAGAACATAACAGTCTTAAACTTTAAATTGCACATAAGCAAACTCATTCAGCCAGTAGCTTTGAGTGTATGATTTTGCTGCCTTTCATCACAAGTTTAAGAGGTGCTAATAACATGCAACAGTCTAAGCTCAAAGAAAGTTTAAACAATCATTCAGCCATTCCAAAACCAACGAATGCATAATAAACAATATAAAGAACAAATGATTAGGAAAATTAGAACTTACAGAAGACATATCAACTCCATTAGAATTTGAATATCTTTCCCAATCATTTACTGATGAGCCATTGAAACCTAGGGTAGCAAAAAGAAGAAAAGAAAGAGTAAATAACTTGGAAGTGACTATCACTCTGTCATTATCTTTACAATAAATTAAAAGAAAATTGAACCCAAAGAACCACAAAAACCACACATGCACACCCCCCCCCTTCCCCTCCCCCTCTCCCCCCCCCCCCAAAAAAAAGAAAAAAGGGGACATGTCAAATAAAAAATTAATTACCTCCCCCATAATAATAGGTTGAAGATGCATAGCCGTTGGGATTCTGGAACATGTTCTTATCACTAAAATTAGCCCCGAACGGAGCTGCAGATGACTCAAATTGGTTATTTGGACCATTTACTTGACTAATGGTGTCAACTGGTGCATATTGGACAGCAGAAACCTAAGGAAAGAATAAATCTGAATAAATTTCTTTCAAGTAAAGTAGCAAAAGTAGCAAAGTCTACCTTCTTTGCAGAGTCAGAAGATTGAAATGATTTGTTCTGGGAATCCAACGATAATTTCTGCAGCAACCCTGCCGCTTCTGAATTGCCAAAAGTTAAAGAGAACAATAGTAACAGAGAATAAAGTGAAGGCAGAGAATAAGAGAACTCCCGTTTTTCAGCTGATAAACAAAAGATGTTCACTTCTCTAAACCCTTTTCAATAGTCACGAGTTAGCACTTCCCCATCCAAGAACAACAGATACTATTTTTTTTCCTTCTTAATTCATTTAAGCCAATATTTAGTGGGAGAAAAAAAATAAGAAGAAGAAAATACACATACTTATATACATATAGCAATAGCCAAATATCACACACATAAGAAAATTATAATTATCGGTTAAACCCTAAACCAAAATAGCACGTAAAGAGCTTCAACATAAAAAATATTAGATTCAAATGGAAATTAAAGGAACATATGAACGAACTCTGCATTCTGACCGAATTACATAAAGTTAAGAAAAGAAAAAAAAAAGGATACGATCCGAAGCCGGCGTATCAGCCGCCATGAACGAGATTGAAGGTGAAGAACTTTTCCCTATGTGAATAACTGACTGATTTGGTATCTTGGAATGAATATTATTATTATGTATATGAGAACCAAATACAGAAGCTATAAGAAAATTGAGAAAAGTGGAAACTAGAAAGTGGCAGATTGAAACTGGTAGAGAAGAAGAAGAAGAAGAAAAGAATTTGTTGTAATACAAGTATTGGTCATAAAAGAGAGTTTCAGTATATGGCTTGGGGAAGGGGTTACCATCACCGGCCACCGGACGGCAGAAACATGAGGTCGGACGAGAGGTTTGGGTTATCGGGGACGAAAAAGTGATACTGTGGAACGTGAGACTAAAGAAAAATATCAAGGTTGAAGCGGTGTGATTCAAATAACACCACGGCTCTAACTTCTTCTCTCTGATTTTTTTTTTTTGCTTTTTTTAATTCAGCTGATTTTTTGTTACCTCAGAAAAAATAAAATTAAAATTAAAAAATTAAAAATATAGAGTCGGTTTCGTTTTCTTTTCTTTCTTTTTTTTTTCTTTCCTTTTTTTTTCCTTTTTAAATAATTTGGCAAAAATATATAAAAATTTGTCTGATTTTTTTTAAAATTTTAATTTAGCGTAAGTTATGATTTATTGTTGACTACTCTATATTGTAAATTTTTTAAATATATGTAGATTTTATTGATTACGAAATATATATGGCTAATGGGAGAAAATAATTTATAAATTTTTTATCTCAAAATTTGTATTGTTATATTATAAATAGATAAAATAATAGTTTAATTTTATTTATAGTTAATCAATTATACAATTTATATTATAAATTTTATTGTCAAGATTTTGAAGTTTGATTATTTGGAAATATAATTAATATAAAATATCTTGATTTTTTTATTAAAAAAATCAATTTAGGAATTAAATAATGCTTTTAAGAAAGTGGTTAAAACAAATTTGTTGAATTTTTATTTATTTTTTTAACTTTTGTTCAATGTTTTGTAATTGTAGCCCAAATAGTATTGGACACCAGATAAATTTTTATTTTTTTTTTAAATTAAAGTTGACCAAACAATATATTATTAGTGACGAAATAAATTGCGAGTGTTTTTTTTTTTTTTTATCACTATCTAATTGCATGATTGTGTAAAGTGTCGAAAATGCCCTTAAGAAATAGCAAGTAAAGGTTAAAAGGTTAAATTAAAAACACTTGATATTAAGTACGTAAATATTAAACTTTATTTAGAAAATTAAATAAATAATAATGATATGTGTGGCTTGGTTTTTTTTTTTAAACGTTAATTTTATAAAAAAATTAACATAATATTATAATATAGTCAAAATTATCTTATGATTTTACTTTTATTATTATGCCTCTAATTCATAAATTTTAAAATTATAATTATCAATTAAAATACTTTTGACTATTTTTTTTTTTAATATGAAACATATTTGTGTCTGTTGTTTTAAAATTCATCTAAGTCTCAAATTCATAAATAAAAGAATAAATATGAGTTACACTAATAAATTTTACTAATTTACAATATATATATATATATATCAAATTATGAATATTTTTGAACGATTTACCATTTTTTTCCTATATATTATTGAATGACTATATATTTATTGCAATATATAAGTATTTAGATTAAACAAATTATATCATATTTTAATATACGAAAGTTAAACATTTAATTTCAAATTGACGAGAAAATGATTGATAATTGAAACAAAACTAATAAGCTTTTTATTATTTTTTAAAATAAAAATATTAGATATTAATAAAATAATAGAAGGACTATAAAGTGACTATGTTACTAGAAAATAAAAAATTAATATATTAAAATTATTTAATTTATTTCATATAATATATTTTATATGTTTATATATAAATCGTAATTTTTTATTTTTTTTAACCTATAAATCATAATTTGTTAGAACATCAATAAATATTTTTTGTTATAAATGTTCAATTTATTTCAATAAATTATGTGAGCTTGTATGTTAATTATGTATTTAAGGCTATCATATTTTATCAATAAATAAGTATGAGCGCACATATATACATAATCATATTCATAAACTGTGATCGGTTGGTTACAAATATTATTATTATTATAATATATGAGTTATGGTTGCCGAGAATTTATTGAAAGTGTCTATATAAGAATTTAGCATACAGTTTCAATGAAAAACACCTCATCTTTTCATTAATCTTTTAACCAAATATATACAAGTGCAAAAGCTGTTTTTGGTAACTACATATACACGGAAACTGATATTGTGCAAGAATAGAATTTACAATAAAGGAAAACATTTACAGTTGGGATTCTATATTTGATCTTGATTTGGTTGACTTGGCTAGAATCAAGTTTTCTGGTCGTGATTGTTGGGATCCTCCTTAATACGCCCCCGCAAGATAGGGCTTCCATCGGCAAGACCAATCTTGGATCGAAGAAGTTCAGTACGTTGCCGAGACAATGGTTTGGTGAGCAAGTCGGCAAGCTGGTCCTGAGTGTGGACATGTTTGACATGAAGAGTCCCTTTTTTAACTAAGTCGCGGACAAAATGGAGATCTATTTGAATGTGCTTCATGCGAGAATGATAGACTGGATTAAAGCTTAGATGAGTTGCTCCAAGGTTGTCACATAACAGAGAAGGTGGATCTTTGAGAGGAAAACCAAGTTCATTGAGAAGGCCAAGTAACCACATAGTTTTTGAGGCTGCATTAGCTAAGGATCTGTATTCAGCTTCTGTAGAAGAGCGTGCAACAACCCTTTATTTCTTGGAGCTCCAGGAGATTGGGTTGGTACCAAGAAAACTGATATAGGCGGAGGTAGAGGAACGGTCATCAACATTCCCAGCCCAATCAGCATCAGAGTAGGTCATAAGATGCCAAGGAGTGTCCTTTCGAAGCTGAATGCCGTGAAAAATAGTTTGCTTCAGGTATCGAAGTAATCTTTTTGCTGTTGTCCAGTGGGTAATGGTGGGCTTATGCATAAATTGAGATAACTTGTTAACAACGAAGGATATATCGGGACGAGTAAGGGAGAGATATTGAAGACTCCCAATAACTTGTCGAAATTCAGTGCTATCAAAAGAAGCAGTACCATCAACCAGTTTCAAGGATATACTAGTAGATAAAGGAGTGGACACATCCTTAGCACCAGCCATGTTGGTTTTGGACAGCAAGTCTCAGATATATTTATGCTGGGATAGAAACAAACCTGCACGAGTTGGGATAACTTTCACACCCAAAAAATAGTGAAGGGGGCCCATGTCTTTCAAAGAGAATCTAACACCAAGTTGCTGAATGATAGAATGCACAAAGCTGGAATCATTTCCAGTGAGCACAAGGTCATCCACATAGACCAGAAAATAGCATATAATTGAACCACTTTGATAAATAAAGAGAGATGAGTCAGCCTTAGAGTTATGAAAACCAAGGTGAACAAGTGCATGCCTGAGTGTGGAGTACCAGGCCCGAGGGGCCTGCTTAAGGCCATAAATTGCTTTTCGTAATTTGCACACATGATTGGGTTTGGACGGATCCTTGAACCCTGGAGGTTGACTCATATACACATCCTCAGTCAGATCCCCATGCAAAAATGCATTGTTCACGTCCATTTGTCTGAGAACCCAGCCTTGCATAACAGCAATTGTAAGAACTGATCGAATAGTGGCAGGTTTTACAACGGGACTAAAAGCTCCGTGTAATCAATCACGGGTCTTTGATTATACCCTTTCGCAACAAGGCAGACTTTATATCGGTCTATCGAGCCATCAGCTTTTCACTTAACCCGAAAGACCCACTTACAACCTACGGGATTTGAGCCAACTGGTGGGGAAACTAAGTTCCATGTGTCGTGTCTCATGAGGGCAGTGAGCTCCTCGGACATGGCAGCACGCCATTGAGGTGTGGATAAGGCTTGGGTCACACACGTTGGTTCAAGACACGGGGGAAGGGGGTGTTTGGTGACAACATTGAGTTGTTTGGGTTTGAAGATGTTATTCATGGATCGGGGGGTCATGGAGTGTGTGCGTTGTGTGGATGTGGGAAGTGGCCGAATGGGTTCGGGGTGAAAAACAGGGGAATGGGAAGAGGGAGATAATCGGGGAGCAGATTCATAATGAGATTCAAGCACATTCACAGGCAATAGAGATGTAGAATCCGAATGATTTTGAGATTCTAGAATAATATTAGGAGAAGATGGAGGGAGATTACCTGGAGGAGATGAGACCGTGGCAGAGACAATTTTCGAGACCACTGGTACAGCATGCGATGACGGCAGTGAGGATGCTGCAGGAGCGAGCGGAACGACGGCGTATGAGTGTGGCACACCAGACGGAGAAGAAGAAGATGAAGGCGGAGAGGAACCGATGGAGTCTAGGGTTCGGGCTTCATCGGAAATGACATGCCGAGAGGTGTAAATCCTCTGGGTAATGGGCTCAAAACACCTGTAGGCATTTTGGGTTGTAGAATACCCAATGAAGACACGCGGGCTGGACTTGGGCTGTAATTTGTGGGTGTTATACGGCCTGGTAAGGGGAAAACAGAGACATCTGAAAAGTTTTAATTTGAGGTAGTTTGGTGTTTGACCAAAGAGAGCCTCAAATGGAGATTTATGTTGAAGAAGAGGGGTGGGTTGACGGTTTATAAGATATGTGGCAGTTTGGAAAGCAAGGGGCCAATATGAGAGAGGGAGATTGGCATCATGAAGTAAGGTAAGGCCAGTCTCAACCAAGTGACGATGACAACGTTCAGAAACACTTTTTTGTTGAGGGGTGTGAGGAGCAGTAGTGTAGTGACTAATGCCATGAAGAGAAAGAAATGGTTTGAGACCGATATATTCGCCACCATTTTCTGAATAGAGACTTTTAATTTTTGCTTGAAAACGCTTTTCGACAAGAGTTTTGAATTGAGAAAAAATGGTCTTAACACAAGACTTCGCATTGATGGGATAAAACCACATATATTTAGTGTAATGGTCAACAAAAAGTAAATAGAAACGAGAACCATTAAGACCAAGACAATGAGCAGGACCCCATACATCAGTATAAATAAGCTCTAGAGGAGCATTACTTTGAAAACTCATGGATCGAAAAGGTTGTTGATGAGCTTTATTAATAGAACAAGAAGAACACAAGGAGTTCATTGTTTTATTCATAACAGGAAGGGACAATTTTTTGACAAGGTGTTGGACAATTTTAAATGGCGGATGTCCAAGACGCTTGTGCCACCCATCAAACGTGGTCCGTTCATGCACGTTAGCCACCATTTGGGAAGAGGAGCCCACCAGTGATTTCGGAAAAATGTAAACACCGCGTTCACATGCACCTCTTAGTAGGATCGCCCCCGTAAGCCGATCCTTCACAAGAAAATAAGAGGGGTGAAACTCAACAAAAACATTATTTTGAGAGGTGAAATGATGAATGGAAATTAAATTTTTGCAGATATTAGGGACACAGAGAGTATCACGAAGAATAAAAGTCTGATTTGGAGAATTTAAAGTTAATGAATCAATATGTGAGACAGCCAACCCTGACCCATTACCAACAACGACTTCATCAGTACCATCATACTCAGAGTGAATAGATAAGTTCGCCAAATCACCAGTAATATTGTGAGAAGCAGCGGAGTCAAGAAGCCATTTTTTTTCTTGGTGATTGGACGTAGTGGCACAGTTGACCGTGACTTCAGATGGGTGAAGTTGTGGACAAGACTTGGCAATGTGGCCAATTTGATCACAATATTGACATTTTGGTTGATAACGGCGCTGATTGGAGGAATTAGAGGGCTTGCGATTTTGCTGGGCTTGGAAGTTGCGATTTTGGCTTTGAGGCTGAGAAGGCCCACTGACCTTATACGTGCTTTTTGATTGAGACCCACCAGACTTTGGCTTGTTGCGATAAGAGAGATTTGCAGAAGCTACAAGTTGCTGGGTTTGCATCTCCAAGCACCGTAGGTAGCTTTCATGCCCCACAAGGATGTCGTGCAAATTCTTCGAAGGCCAAGGATGTTTCCCGGGCACGAATCGGCGCTGCAATTTCCCTAAAATCAAAACCCAATCCGTTAAGAACATAAAGAGTAAGATCATCATCAGAGATGGAATGATCGATAAGGCCGATTTCATCGGCAAGGGCTTTCACCGCATGCAAATAATCAGGGATGGAACGAGTTCCTCGCTGAATCAAGGTAAGTTCTTCCTTGAGTTGCATGGCTCGGGTTCTAGACTTACTGGCATACATATGGTGCAATTTTTGCCAAGCCTCATGAGAGGTTTTGGCAGTGGCGATAAGGGGGGTAATGGTGGTGGAAGTGGAAGCCAGGATAACACTTAGGATTAATTTATCCTGACGAACCCATTGAGTTTTATTTAACTCGGTGGAAGGAGTGCCGACAGGGGAGGGGCACTGTGAAATGCCATTGACATAGTCAAGGAGATTATAGCCGATGAGGAGAGCTTCAAATTGAGCTCTCCATTGAGGGAAGGTAGAATGTGTCAATTTCTCATTGATCTGGGTAGAGATATTGAGAGTGATGAGGGCATGTTCAGTGGGTGAGATGGGATGAGAGGAAGTTTGTTCCGATGAGGAGGCCATCATAGATAGTAGGATCTGTTTGCTCGTGGGAGAATGGCTCTTTGATACCATATAAGAATTTTAAAGCATACAGTTTCAATGAAAAACACCTCATCTTTTCATTAATCTTTTAACCAAATATATACAAGTGCAGAAGCTGTTTTTGGTAACTACATATACACGGAAACTGATATTGTGCAAGAATAGAATTTACAATAAAGGAAAACATTTACAGCTGTGATTCTATATTTGATCTTGATTTGGTTGACTTGGCTAGAATCAAGTTTTCTGGCCGTGATTGTTGGGATCCTCCTTAATAGTCTATTCTATATCCCAATTCTTAAAGACTATATTCGTGATGCAAGATTAAATCATATACGCATTTCGCAATTCAGTTTTCTTTGTTCTTAATAATCTGACATACTTAGATTATTAAGAATATTTTGGGTAATTCATAGTTAGTTAAAAGGTTTAATCTGACATACTTAGATTATTAAGAATATTTTAGGTAATTCATAGTTAGTTAAAAAATTAATTTAGTCAAGATCTCATAAGAGATTGCACCTTTAATTATGGAGTTATGTGAAATCAATTAATAAATTAATGATTAGATTTTCTAAAATTCTAAACATTACTTTTCGTGTTTATTGAGGAAAATGTGTAATTTTAAGAATATATATTTTTGGGAAATTCTGAATATATTATTATTTATTTATTTAATAATATAAATAAATATATATATATTTTAGAAGATTGTAGTATATATATATATTCGTCTTGTTTTGATGTGTTTATATATATTTTTTGGTTTTAGTTAATAATATATATACTCACTCAAAAATGAAATTATATTATATGTGGAGACTAGTATGATCGATATTCAATTGTGTTGGTGTACATGATCATTGTTGGATTTAGTTACGATATTTTGATCAATGTCCCATTCGTTCAATGTTGATATAATTGATGGATCAGATTGGTTAAAGATGCATATAGAAATAATAACAAAAGATTGAGTACTCATAAAGATTAACAATACATAATTGTTTAGACACATTAAGCCCAAGAGATTGTTGGATTTATTTTAATAAATTATGTATTTAAAACTATCATATTTTATTAAGCCATATTAAAGTGATTTAATTAAGTTTATTGGGCTAATATGCATCAACAATACATATGGGCCCATAGATACCACATTCCTAAACTGTGATGTGTTGGTTAAGAATATTATTATTATTATAATATATTAGTTAAGGTTCTCGAGAGTTTATTGAGAGTGTTTATTCTATATCCTGTCTATCAATAGAACATAACTTTAACTCTAATAAATCTCTTTGAATACTATGATTGATATGTTACGAACAAAACGTCTTTTAAGATTTTTAAAAACTATATTGGTGATACAAGATTAAATCAGGTACACTTCCGCAATTCAGTTTTCTTTGTTCATCATAATCTGCTTTTGACAAGTTACGAAGAAAGCGTCTTCTAGGATTGTTAAAGACTATATTGGTGATACAAGATTAAATCAGATGCGCTTTCGCAATTCAGTTTTCTTTAATCTACTTTTGACAAATTACGAAGAAAACGTGTTCTAGGATTATTAAAGACTATATTGATGATACAAGATTAAATCACGTACGCTTTCGCAATTCAGTTTTCTTTAACCTGCTTTTGACAAGTTATGAAGAAATCGTCTTCTAGGACTGTTAAAGACTTTATTGATGATACAAGATTAAATCAGGTACGCTTCCACAATTCAGTTTTTTTGTTTGTTTTTATTAATCTATTTTTGACAAGTTACGAAGAAAGCGTCTTCGAGGATTGTTAAAGACTATATTGAGTTTTTTTTTTCCTTAATAATCTATTTTTGATAAGTTGCAAAGAAAAAGTCTTTTAGGCTTGTTAAAGACTATATTGATGATACAAGATTAAATTAGGTACGCTTCCGCAATTCAGTTTTCTTTAATATGCTTTTGACAAGTTACGAAGAAAGCGAATTACCAGATTGTTAAAAACTATATTGATGATACAATATTAAATGAGATATGTTTTCACAATTTAATTTTAATTGTTCTTGACATACTTAGGTCTTATAGGATTAGACTAAATAATATATAAAATTCTATGCATGTTATTCTATCAATAAAATTATCGTTTTATAATATAGGGTAAAATATCCTACTAACACTTGAACTTTTCAAAAATTTCAAAAATTCAGTTTTTGCACCTATATTTATTTTTGCTTTGAACTGACACTTGAACTATAAAATATTACATCATTTGCCCTTCCGTCCAAAATTTTCGTCAGACTTCATTTTCCATCCAATTCTTAAGAACATTTTCGTCATTATGAGTATTTTTTAATTATTATAGTTTTATTTTCAAGAGTAATTTTGTCATTTCACTTTATTATTATTTTTCATCCAATTCTTAAAGACATTTTCATCATTTTTTAATTATTATAGTTTTATTTTCAAGGGTAATTTTGTAATTTTACTTTATTATTAAAAGTCTAAAAAATATTATTTTGTAATATTAAGGGTTTGATCATACAACCATACATTTAATTAAATTATGTCTATCTACTAGAATAACTATAAATATAAAAATTTGTTTGAAACTTATATTTTATATTGTAATTACAAAAATAATAAATACGCATTTTATATTGGGATTACATTTTATATTTTAAAATTAAATTATATTAACTATAAACATTCTCAAAAAAATATTGTCAAATGACACAATTCAAACTACAAGTTTTTGTTGTTGTTGTTAGCCATATTAGCCTACCTGCTGCAGCATCCTGTGCAAAATATTCCACTGCCATTGGCAGATTATCATTACGTAAATAAGCAGTTCCATAACCACCTACTGCTGCAGCATCTGGTACATTCACTATGAACAAAACCACAACCACCTACTGCTGCAGCATCTGGTACATTCACTATGGACAAAAACGCAGCTGTCATAGCAGTCTCTGGATGAATCCTAGCCTCACATTTGTATAGTGTATAATGCTTAAATGTTAGGATTTTCAGTTATTTAAAGAATGTTTTTCCATCACTTTTGTATCATCCAAAAGAAGTGAATAAAACAATATATGAAGAATTTGCTACTTTACACAGCCTTTATGGCATTTTCCTTGTTTCTTTCATGGTATCAGAGCCAGGTTCCACGCTGATTACCTCTGTTTCTTTTCTCTAAACATAAAAATAAAGCTGCTGTTCGTTTAAAAAAAAACCATGGCAGATAGCTGTGTATCTTCCGGATCAAATGTCACTCAATCTTTTCCACAACCACAAATACACTCTATTCAGCTTCAAAATCAGTTGATCTCAACAAAGCTAAATGAGAACAACTACTTACTTTGGAAAATGCAGGTATATACTGTAGTTAGAGGCTATGGCCTTGAGGGGTTCCTCACTGGAGCTACTCCTCCTCCATCAGAATTTGTTGATGGGAATATCAATTCTGAGTTTCAGATGTGGCAGAGGCAAGATCAACTCTTGGCCTCTTGGCTGCTTTCTTCACTTTCAGAGAGCCTTTTAGTGATGATGGTAGGATTGAATACCTCACATGAAATCTGGAAAACTCTTGAAGCTAACTTCTCCAGTCAAACTTCAGCAAGGAAGATGCAGTATAAGCTGCAACTCTCATCCATTAAGAAGGGATCTCTAAGCATTAGGGAATATGTTAACAAAATCAAAACATGCTGTGACATGTTGGCCTCTGCTGGTCAGCCAATCTCAGAGGAAGACCAAGTAATGCATGTCTTGACCGGCTTGGGGTCAGATTATGATCCAGTTGTAGCAGCTGCTACCACCAGGAGTGAAATTCTCTCTCTCAGAGATATTTTCCCTATGCTGCTTAGTTATGAAACAAGATTGGAATCTGCTGCTACTTCCAACAATCAAGTCAACACAGAGGGATCAATGCCTACTGTTAACTTGACTCAACATTAGCACCAAAGGAAGAATAACTGGTCTCCTACAAATTCTTTCAACAATGGACAGAGAGGAAGAGGACAGTATGGTATGAGAGGAGGAAGAGGCCGAGGAAATAACTTTAGAGGAAGAGGTGGCAGAGGTTTTAAGCAAGGTAATAGGCTTCAATGTCAGATATGTGGTTACAATAACCATTCTACAGATAAGTGTTACTATAGGTTTGATCCTTCCTATAGTGGATCCTCCAGACAAGGTCAAACCAGCTATCCTAGTTCCAACAATTTTCAAGCTCTGTCCACCATTCAGGCTACTGATTCCTCTTCGCTCTCTCACCCATCAGACACAATCAGTGATTTGGGATGGTATGCTGACACAGGTGCTTCCAATCATGTGACAAATGAGTTGTCAAATCTGAATATAGCTTCTGATTTTCAAGGGAATAGCAAGGTGCAAGTAGGCAATGGAGCAGGTTTGTGTATTACACATATTGGCAACTCTTCAATAAATTCTTTCCAAAGACCTTTTCTTCTGAAAAATTTACTGCATGTTCCTCAAATCACAAAGAACTTAATTAGT
This sequence comes from Asclepias syriaca, assembly GCA_027405835.1. Taxonomy (NCBI): domain Eukaryota; kingdom Viridiplantae; phylum Streptophyta; class Magnoliopsida; order Gentianales; family Apocynaceae; genus Asclepias; species Asclepias syriaca. Next base: position 23,029,780 of record CM049927.1, read on the forward strand.
GTTTCTCAATTTGCTTTAGATAATTCAGTTTATTTTGAATTTCACCCTGAATTTTGTCTTGTTAAGGATCAGGCTTCTCACCAAGTTCTTCTCAAAGGTTCACTTAAAGATGGCCTTTATGTTTTTGATTTTCATTCTCAAGGCATCAAAAACTCTCCTCATCACCACAAGATTTCTTCTAGTCCAGTGGCTTTCTTCAGTTCCTGTAGTAAAGAAGCAGATCACCAGGTATATCAGTGGCACCTTAGATTAGGCCATCCAGCCTATGATATTATCAATAAAGTGCTCAAAGCTTGTAATCCCTCCTTTTATCCTAGTAAACATGTTTTTGAACAAGTTTGTGGTGCTTGTTTACAAGGGAAGAGTCATAACTTACCCTTTCCTAGTTCCAAAACTGAATTTTCTAAGCCATTTGAACTTATACATACTAATGTATGGGGTCCTTCCCCTATAAAGTCCACAAATGGTTTTTCCTATTATGTTTCTTTTATTGATCACTTTACAAGATATACATGGATTTATTTTCTCAAAGCAAAATCTGAGGTTCTTCCTGCCTTTTGTCACTTACAGAACCTGATTTCTACTCAGTTCAATTCAAAGATAAAGAATGTTCAAAGTGATGGAGGTGGTGAATTCACTGCCTTGACTAATCTCTTTCATAAATCTGGAATTCACCATCAAATCTCTTGCCCTTACACTCCTCAGCAAAATGGTCTTGCTGAGAGAAAGCATAGACATATTGTAGAGATGGGACTTACTCTTTTAGCTCATTCACGTGTTCCAATCAAGTATTGGGATGATGCTTTCAGTACATCAGTCCACTTGATTAATATGCTTTCAGTGCATACTCCTCACAAATCTGCTTCTACTCTTGCTTCATCTCTCAATCAGCACAGTTTTGCTTCCTCTTCTATAGGCTCTTCTAGTGACACAAATAGCTCCTCTCCTATACCACCTATTGTTGAGTTGCCATCTATGTCTAATACACATGCTTTGTCCAAATCTACTAACAAGCTTGCTGCAAGAAACACTAATATTCATCCAATGGTTACAAGAGCAAAATTGGGAATTTACAAGCCAAAGATTCTTAGTGCCACTTTACTGGATTTTTCAGAACCTACAAGCTATGAAGAAGCTCTGTCACATCCCAAGTGGAAACAAGCTATGGAAGAAGAATATAAAGCTCTCTTACTCAACAGAACCTGGACCTTGTGTTCTCTTCCCACAGATAAGTCTTTAATTGGTTGTAAATGGGTTTTTAAGCTTAAAACCAATGGTGATGGCTCTATAGCAAGATATAAAGCCAGATTAGTGGCTAAAGGGTATGATCAAGCTCCAGGATTTGATTTTTCTGAAACTTTTAGTCTTGTGGTTAAACCAACTACAATAAGGACTGTTCTTTCAATTGCTGTTAATAACAGCTGGCATGTTAAACAATTGGATGTGAACAATGCCTTTCTTCATGGGGACTTAGACACTGATATATACATGGCTCAACCTCCTGGTTTTGAGTCTCATTCTTCCACTTTACAGGTTTGCAAGCTCTCTAAAGCTATTTATGGACTCAAACAAGCTCCAAGAGCTTGGTTTGGAAAACTAAAATCTGTGCTCCTTGCTTATGGATTTCAGAACTCCAAAGCTGATAATTCCCTCTTTATGTTCAAGTCTTCATCTGGTTGTATTTGGGTGCTTGTATATGTTGATGATATTCTTGTGACAGGAAGTGACTTCAAAGGTGTCTCTAAACTGATTTTTGCTCTTCATTCTAACTTTTCCTTAAAAAATCTGGGTGATTTACACCACTTTCTCGGAATAGATGTCATAAGATCAGAATATGGAATGCATCTCAGTCAGAAGAAGTACATTGCTTCTCTTCTACAAAAAGTTGATATGCTCAATGCTAATTCCTCTCCTACTCCAATGATAACCTCTCCATCCCTTTCTAAATATCAAGGTGAACCTACTGTCAATCCAACAACCTATAGAAGTATCGTGGGTGGCTTACAATACATCACTATAACTAGACCTGATGTTTCCTTTTCTGTCAACAAAGTTTGCCAGTTCATGCACAATCCTCTGTCTACTCATTGGAAAGCTGTCAAACGGATCTTAAGATATCTTGCAGGTACTTCAGATTATGGTCTTAACTTCACTAGATCATCTCATCTTGCTCTTAGTGCTTATTCAGATTCTGACTGGGCTGGTGATTTAGATGATCGAAAATCTGTTTCTGGTTTTTGTGTATATCTTGGGAATAATCTTGTGTCTTGGTGCTCAAAGAAACAAACCTCTGTTTCAAGATCCAGCTCAGAGGCTGAATACAGAAGTCTTGTTCTCACTGCTTCAGAACTTATCTGGTTATCTTCTCTTCTTAAGGAACTGCAAATTAAGCTTACATCTACTCCTAAGATTTGGGTTGATAATCAAAGTGCTATTGCCATTGCTTCCAATCCAGTTCTACATTCACGAACCAAACATGTGGAAATAGATATTCACTTTGTCAGGGACTTGGTTTCTAAAAATCACATTTCAGTTCAATTTGTTCCATCTTCAGATCAAGTTGCAGATATTTTTACTAAGCCATTGTCCAAGCAATTTTTCGCACGACTTCGAGATAAGTTAGCTACTTTACCCTCTCCCCGGCTTGAATTGAGGGGGGATGTTAGCCATATTAGCCTACCTGCTGCAGCATCCTGTGCAAAATATTCCACTGCCATTGGCAGATTATCATTACGTAAATAAGCAGTTCCATAACCACCTACTGCTGCAGCATCTGGTACATTCACTATGGACAAAACCACAACCACCTACTGCTGCAGCATCTGGTACATTCACTATGGACAAAAACGCAGCTGTCATAGCAGTCTCTGGATGAATCCTAGCCTCACATTTGTATAGTGTATAATGCTTAAATGTTAGGATTTTCAGTTATTTAAGGAATGTTTTTCCATCACTTTTGTATCATCCAAAAGAAGTGAATAAAACAATATATGAAGAATTTGCTACTTTACACAGCCTTTATGGCATTTTCCTTGTTTCTTTCAGTTGTTACTTTCCTCAAACTTTGAAATGAAGTTCTTCTTCAACTCTTTTGTTTCGAATTCATTGCACAACATAAATTTCGATATATTTTTTTATATAATGTCATTGCTGACACTAATAATGTAATAATATCATTGTAAAAAAAACTTAAAATTTGTATTTGCAACGAATTCAAAGTTTAAAAAATAATTCAAAGTTTGAGGAGGAGAATTGTTACGAAGACATATGGTTTAAATTGTATTGTTTGAATAATATTTTTTTAGAATCTTTATATTTAATATAATTTTCAAATAATATAAATTTTTGTATTTGTCCAAATGATAAATGCTTATTTATTGTTTATACGGTTGTTGTTCAAATCTAGGGGTTCACAAATATAATTATGCTAAATTTATTTTGGCATTATGCAATATAAAATATAAGTTCTATACAAATTACTATGTTAATCGTTGCTCCAATGGGTTAATATGATTTTGTTGTGGTTGAGGGATCAAATCTCTCTAATTTAAGAAATTTTTTTAAAATTTTATAAAATGATCCCTAAAAATAAAATCTTAATAATTTTAAAAGACGAAAATATCCCTAAAAATTAGATGGAAAATAAAGTCTGGCAAATGAGGTGATATTTCATAGTTCAAGTGTCAGTTTAAAGCAAAAATTAGAATTTATTTTTGTTAACAAATAAACAATTATAAAACAAATTATTAATTTAGTAACAGAAATATATATAATAAATAATAGTTTAGAGATTTATTAAAAATATTTTATGTATTTAGTTTACATTTTTTTATTTTATATATACGGTTTTGGTTTTTTTTTTTTGGACTTTTATTTTAAAATAATCAAACTAGTTTGCTGAACAAATCTTGTCTTGGAAAAAATAAATTAGATTATTATAAATAAATTATTAATCATAATTTAGTCTCATAATTATTGAAACTATGAACAAATAGTTAAATTTTTAAATTTTGTTTTTAAAACAAACAAAACAACTGTAAATATATGTATAAAACAAATTAATTAACGTATGGACAAATAAACTTTTATTTTTTTTGACCGTTACAAAAATAAAGTAGTAGTAAATATCATTACGTTTTTTTTTTTTTTGTTTTTTTTAAAATAAAAAAACTTAATATGAAAGTAATAAGTTGTGCCTCGATTACAATGAAAAACAGCTGTTCAAATTTGCCATTTTAGAAAATGGAAATATTAAAATTATTCTATTTTCCTTGTAATAATATATATTATATATATTTACACATTTAAAAAATCAGATATTCATTTTTATATATATAAAAAAAAATAAAGAAAAATACATGGGGTACAAGGGATAAAGGGAAAGATGTAGAAATCGAGGGTACAACTACCAAAGCCAAATATACAACCAAAAACACAAAGAGAGAAAGAGTCGCCACTCACCAGTCGCCACAACACACCGCCCCGCACCCCCAATTGTTCCACCTAAATACCCACTGCGCTCATTTCTTCTACCCTTCATTCTTTACAATTTGTTCATTCATCATCGATCAATCAAAGGTTTTTTTTTTTTTTTTTTTCTTTTTCTTTCTCCCTCTAAGAACTTTTCCTTTTTTCTCCTATTAGTTTTTTTTTTTTTTTTTGGTTTCTCATCGCCCAATAGTTCTTGCTTCCTAACCTTGTGCTTCAGATAAGGTTTGTGGTGGTTTTTTTCTTGGTTATTATTATTATTAATTTTTTTTGGTTAGATTTTTAGAAATGAAAAGAGGAAGTTTTCCATTTCTTTTACTGACTATGAAGGGTTTGTGAAATCCAGACGAGGATCGATTGTTTTTGGGAGTTTGCAGATTCCGAAACCTTTTGCTAATTTCTTACCGATCATGAGTTTTTGGTACTTTTGAGGTATGATCCATCTGTAAACGTATTATTTATTTCTTTTTTTTCATTTTGCAATGAACAACGGGTATGATGACTTTCTTGGTTCTTGGATGATCTGACTGAGTGGATGTGTTGAAGTGTTCAGGATCGGATGACTTCTTCATTTTGTGGTTGTTTCTTGTCTACTTTTTTTAATTCACGCTTCTTGATTTGGGTTTCTGATGTAAAAAAGTTGTTTTTATTTTTTTCTTGTTTTGAAAGCATTCTTGATTGCAGACAAGGAACTTTTTAGTTTTAAGTACATGGGCACTTCTTAAAAATGCTTGGGAAATCTTGTAACCTGTGTTTTCTGCAATGCTACTTTTATTCGGGGGCAAATAGAGAGCTTTTGTGTATGTTTTTGCATACAAGTCTATGCTTAGTTTAGCGTGCATTCAGAATCATTTTTGCTATTTGTTGCAGCCTCTTGCTTTTTCATTCTGCCGATATGATATGAAAGTGCAGGTGATTTTGCTTCTTTTTCTTGAGCCACATCCATGATTTCAGTTGATATGTGTGTGTGTCTCTATGTGTATATGTATTCTACCTATTAGGTCGTTTTGCAACCCAAGATACCTTCTTCATTAATTAACATCTGTTCTCCATTTTAGGAAAAAAAAATTTGTTTGAAATTTCTTTTTTCCAGTAAAATATTTCTTCATTAGTAAAGTCATTTGCTATGTGGAGAGCAATTTTGTGCATTTATGCTTTTTTCTTTTTGTGACGGTTGATTTTATCTTTGCCTTTCCCTCTATTTGTGCTTTACTGAAGATTGTAAAGGAAAGGTTGCGGATTTGAGTTGGATGTGATTTGCATGGGTGACGATGCCAGAGCTGCGTAGTGGAGCACGGAGATCAAAACGGCTTGGTGATCTCCAGCAACCTGCTGCAGGACCAAATTATCAAGAGGAAAATTGGCTCTTGCAACCTACTCAGAACCGGACCAGAAGGAGAGGGGGAGGAAGAGGTAGAGGTAATGCTGTAGCAAAAGGCCCTTCAGCTGCGACACCTGGTAGGCCAGCTGGTAGAGGTCGTGGTATTAGGTTGATAGATTTAGATCCAGAGCCACCTTGTGAGGCTCCACCGCAAGCTGTTGTTGCTGTGGCTGCGGCTGGGGAACCTGCTTTAAATAGAGTTGAGGGAGTTGCTGATAAAGATATTGCAATGGAAGGTGGAAGTGCTGACAAGATAATGGGAGTTGAAGAAGAATCGAGTACAACTCCTGTTCCCGAGAGGGTATTGTTCTCTCTTTTTACTTTGACATTTATTTTAAAAAATCTCATTGAAGGTCATCTTCTTTTGTTATGACTTAATTTCTTTCTTTTTTCATCAGTTTTTGTCAGGCATAACAATGACATCCCATCTGGTTTTCGTATTGATATAATGGTAGCTATCATTTAATACGGTGTCAATGTGTTGCAGGTACAAGTAGGTAATTCTCCTCTATATAAGACAGAGAGGAAGTTGGGTAAGGGTGGGTTTGGCCAAGTCTATGTTGGCCGACGGGTTAGTGGTGGAACTGAGAGAACAGGACCGGATGCAGTTGAGGTATCATGATTCCTTCTTATTAACTAAATATAACTTTTTAAGCTAAGACGTAAGTATAGTCACATTATCTTTCCTTTTGCAGGTTGCTTTGAAGTTTGAGCACCGGAACAGTAAAGGATGCAACTACGGTCCTCCTTATGAGTGGCAAGTCTACAAGTAAGCCAATTGCTTCACCTGTCTGCTTGTACTTCCTTTTGCTTTCTTTTCCATTCTTATGTCTCTTTGTGTGTTCTAATTTTGTTTTTGGGAATGAACAGCACCCTGAATGGATGCTATGGTATACCATGGGTTCACTACAAGGGTCGTCAAGGAGATTTTTACATCCTGGTGAGTATTGATTTATAATTAGTATAAAGGATCTTATCAGCTATTTGCTAATCATTGTATCTCAGGTTATGGATATGCTTGGGCCAAGTCTTTGGGATGTTTGGAATTCTTTGGGCCAGTCGTAAGATTCAGACTCTCTATATTTATACATGATCACATCATTCACTTGTCCTTCTACTCTATAAAATATCTTGTCCCTAAATAACGCACATGTGCGCACATGCACCTTCCACCTGTGCAACATATCTTTTTGATATGGTGCTGCATATTGGAAGCACGGCAACCCATGTTTATTTTTACTGTATGCTATTTTAGAGCTTGCATTAATGATTTCAATCTGCAACAGGATGTCACCAAATATGGTGGCTTGTATTGCTGTGGAGGCAATTTCTATTCTTGAAAAGCTTCACTTGAAAGGGTAAGTTCACTTGATCCTTTTGTGCAACGAATTTTATTAAATGAACTCTGAGGCTGTTAGACACAGTATTAAGGTATTATGTATAAGTTTCAGTATTTACCCTGTAATGTTGTTTTACTGACTGCCAATATCTTTGTATGTTATTCAGTTTCGTGCATGGAGATGTGAAGCCAGAGAACTTTTTACTTGGTCAACCTGGTTCTCCTGATGAGAAGAAGCTATATCTCATTGATCTTGGTTTAGGTAGGAAACTGCCTATCCATTATTCCCTTTAACTGTTCACTACTTGTGCCCATGTTAAGTGGATAAGAGGCTGTATAAAATGGTATATTGATACATTGCTTCTTGTTGTTACATTGTCCATTCAGCATCTAGGTGGAAAGATGCATCATCTGGTCAGCATGTTGAGTATGACCAAAGGCCTGACATATTCAGGTACGTGATATTTTGCATGGTTACCAGGTGAAGTATGTTGCAGGTTCTAAGACCTTCTTTTTGCAGGGGCACAATAAGATATGCAAGTGTGCATGCTCATTTGGGTCGAACAGGAAGTCGTAGGGATGATCTAGAGTCACTTGCATATACTTTGATATTTTTAATCAAAGGAAGGTTGCCATGGCAAGGGTATCAGGTGGATTAACATTAACATTTGCTGTTTCCCTTCTAATTATTGAATTACTATACCTGTTTCTTAGTTCTTTTGATGATGAACAGGGTGACAACAAGAGTTTTCTTGTTTGTAAAAAGAAAATGGCCACTTCTCCAGATTTGATGTGCTGCTTTTGCCCTGCTCCCTTTAAGCAGTTTCTTGAGGCTGTGACTAACATGAAGTTTGATGAGGAGCCTAACTATTCCAAGTTGATATCTTTCTTTGATAGTCTCATTGATCCATGCACTTCACTCAGACCGATAAGAATTGATGGAGCTCTTAAGGTTAAACTGTTCTTTGAATTTATGTTTTTAGTATACATGCAGTAGAGTTTTTCATCTCTTCACTTATGATTTTGGAATGTTTTTTATGTGGTAAGGTTGGGCAAAAGCGGGGGAGGCTGCTTATAAATTTGGAAGAAGATGAACAACCAAAGAAAAAAATACGATTAGGTAGCCCTGCTACCCAGTGGATTTCAGTTTATAATGCACGTCGGCCAATGAAACAAAGGTAGGTCATTTTGTGTTTGTGTGCCTTTTGGCCTTAATGATTTTCTGCAGATTATATAATCATTTACTGTGTATCAAACAACATGAATGAAATGGAACATGAATAGAATTGGTAAGATTTGAGACGGAGAAAGATCACCGTCTTTTGGGGTTTGTACATTGTAAATTTTCAAATACATGATACAGAAAATAATTTCCTTGAAACTTGCTTTTTTTCACTTGAATGATAGTAAGAGTAGTTATCTGATTTTCTACTACAGGAAATAGTGAATGTATTTCTTTAAATGAAAATGATGCCATGCATGCATTCTATATGGAAGCGTTTTACTTGTGATTGGATAAATCTTCCCATGATAGCATTAATTTCCCTAACGTTTTACTAATGTTCATTTATTCTCTGAGTACAGGAGAAATATTGTATGCTTTGATAACTATATTATTCACCCATCATACCTTTTGATACAGTTTACTTGGTTAAGTTATATATGATTCATTTTCCTGTACTAATTTGAGCAATTTTAACTTATTTTCAGTGCATATAATGTTTTCTTGCATATGTTTACAATAAATGATTTACCATTATATCATTCGGTGCTATTTATTTGGTAAATTATTTATTTTCTACTAATAGCTAGTTTAAGGTTTATTTGCTAATAACTATTAAATTATCTGTTAAACAATTCAATTTCTGGGCCCTTTGCTCTTTGCACTAACCGTGCATGCCATCTGGATTTTCAGGTATCATTACAATGTTGCTGATTCAAGACTGCAGCAGCATGTAGATAAGGGCAACGAAGATGGTCTGTACATTAGCTGTGTGGCTTCAGCTGCCAATCTTTGGGCCCTTATCATGGATGCAGGTACTGGGTTTTCTTCACAGGTCTATGAACTTTCAGCTGTCTTCCTTCACAAGGTTTGTCTCAAATGATTTCTCTTAACAATTCTCATTCTTGAGTATCTATCTATCATCTCTAAAATTTGACATTGTCATGGCTAGGATTGGATCATGGAACATTGGGAGAAAAATTACTACATTAGTTCAATTGCTGGTGCTACTAATGGAAGTTCTTTGGTAGTTATGTCAAAAGGTTGGTCATTGCAGACTAATTACTGTGTGATTGATCATTTTTAAATTGTTTGCTTAGCCTTTTAATTATGCACCTCCTTGAACTACCAAGATTTTGCTCACGTAATTAGGGCTTGTAAGAATCAGCTTTGATTCTCCATGCTTAAATGTTGGATGTGTATAGAAACCTTTGTATGCATACTTATTTGATTATTATTGCATTGATTTTTTTTTTCCGTTAGGTATATTGCTTATGTGGATACATCATTTGGTCTTTTTCATTTATATCTAAACCTAATTTTTTCCAACAAGCACTCTGCATGATATGCCAAATGATAGACAGTTTTCTCCCCCTCCTCCCTTAAAATATTATTATATCGTCTTTGGAATGATAATGGGTTCTCATGTTTATATCTTTCAAGGGCGTGTTTCTATTTGCTTGAGGAAAGTTTCTTTTGGCAAGTTACAAATGTGAATCCCTTGAATAGTATTTTGGAAGATTTAAGGGTGTGTATGTGGGAGAGGGGGGTGGTTGTGTGCAGAAATGATAGTTTTACCGAGATACAAGTAATGGATGAAAATTATGCAACTGCAGCCAACTCTTGCGTTTTGAATTCATCCATGGCAGATTCTTAATAATTTTTGACTTCTTTTAGGTACTCCTTACACCCAACAATCATACAAAGTGAGTGAATCCTTTCCTTTCAAGTGGATTAACAAGAAGTGGAAGGAAGGCTTCCATGTCACATCCATGACCACTGCTGGAAGTCGCTGGGGTGTGGTGATGTCCCGAAATTCTGGATATTCTGAACAGGTAGTACATTATCTACATTGTAAAAAATAGTGTGTATATATATGTATATATGTATATATGTATGTGCCTCTTTCTTCTTTTTCTTAAGTTATATACCATCATGATGTTAGTAAGTAATTGATATTGTGGTATCTTTTGGTACTAGGTTGTGGAGCTTGATTTCCTGTATCCTAGTGAAGGAATCCATCGCCGCTGGGAAAATGGTTACAGAATAACTTCCATGGCAGCAACTTCTGACCAGGCAGCATTTATACTGAGCATACCAAGGCGGAAAATGATGGATGAGACTCAAGAAACCTTGCGCACATCTGCCTTCCCAAGTACCCATGTAAAGGTACTTGCTCTTGTTCTTTGTTCTTGTGATGTTCTTCTTCCCTTAATACTGAACAAAAAAAATGAATTTTGATATTTTGGCAGGAGAAGTGGTCCAAAAATCTTTACATTGCTTCTATCTGTTATGGGCGGACAGTCTGCTGAGGATGATGGAGGGGAGGGAGGGGGATGTTGTGGTGGCTGAGGTGGTGGTGGTAATTGTGTGTGTGTGTGTTTTTTGGTTTAATGTAGAAGTTAAAAGTTTTGAGGAAAAACAAAAAAAAAATTAAAAAAAAAAGGAGAAAGGATTCAAGATTTGGGGTTTTTAGTCTGATCTTCAAATTGGCAAATTGACTTTAGTCTTGTGGTCGTCATGAGAAGAGGGGTCTAAAGATGTTTTGAGGTCTTTTAGCTTCTGCCATTAAAAATGGAGAAGTGATTGAAGGAAGATGAAGAAGAAGAAGAAGATTCATATAAAAATTTCTGGCGGGAAAGTGAAAGAGAAAGAGAAAGAGAAAGGAAGGATTGTAGTAAAGTGGTGGTGGGGTGGATGGAGAAGATTATCAGATTCTTGTACTCAGATTAATCCAACTTTTGTACCCTTAAAAAAAATTTCTTTTTTTTGGGCCCTCTTTAATTTTTTCTTTTTTAAAAAATTGGCATTTATGAAATTTGAATGCATTATTAATATTATTATTTAAATGATGATATCCAAAATTTTCTTAGCTATGCATTGAAAATTTTAGAAATTTTAAAAAAGAATTGTATGTTTTGTTGATGATTGATTTCTTTTTCCTTTTCCTTTGCAGTTTGGTTCCTTCTTTTATTCCAAAAAAAAAAATGTTTCTTGAAATAAAGTAGACATAATTTTACTTTTCTTCAATTTTAAATATATTATGCTTGTTTTCCTCATCGACAACTTTTGCGATAGAAATTTTTAATATATAAAGTGACAAATAATTAAAATTTAATAATAGACTAATACTAATTCATTTACTCGATGCAACAACAACCTGACCAAACTTATAAATAATTCTTTATCATTTGCTTCGCTAAATATACGTATTTATTATTGAGAGGTATGGAAATGGACAAAGGTAGGTGGGCGGGGGGCCAGAAAGCTACTTGCTGGTTGAGTTTCTTTTGGAGTTTTGTTGTTGTGGCTAATGGCGATGGCGGTGGTGGTGGTCTCGGCCGCATGTTTTTGTTCTGGTTATATTCCTAATTTGCCTATCCTAAACCTATGCACACGATTTTTGTTTGGTCCTCCCTCTACCGACTGCCTTCTCTTCTAAGTATGTTTTTCAACCCTTTCTTTTTCTTCTTCTCTTTTGACCCAAATATTTGAAACAAAACACTCTTCTAAAAAGTAAGCTGATTAAAGTCTCTTCCATTAATGTCCTTTTTCTGATTTTGCCAAAAGTAAAAAAAGCTAATAGCAATAATGAACAGAAGAATATCATTAAGTAATTAATTGCAGCTTTGGGAGGGGAGAAGATTGGCCTTCCCAAATACTACATCAAACAAAATATACACAAAAAATACAACACTTCCTTTTCCTTTTTTTTTTATTCTCCTTCCTCGCTAATTTACACCTAACCACTCGCAACCAAATTCAAAAAAAAAAAAAAAGAAAAAAAAAAAAGAGATCGAGATCGAGATTGAGCTGTACTGTAGACACGGAGCTCAATCCTGATAAAACCCTAACTCGGATGCCTGACTGCATCTCTGAGTAGCAAATCCCTACGACTATATAAATCTGTGTTAAATTAATTTTTATATATTTAACAGGAAGACAGTGTGGAGAGAGTAGTGGCAGAAGATGTACGAGGCGAAGGAGATCCGAGCTGTTTAAGAAAGACGGGAGGTAAGACGGCGGTTTTCCGGCGTTGTTGTTCCTTAATGAGATCGCAGGCAAACAAATCCAGTTTCTCCACATTTGTAAGATCGGCCAATTTCTTCCCTTTAAATAAAACCGATTCCACGTTGTTCTGTGCCAGCATTGCTTCTGCCCTCCCCAACCACGCCTTATCCTGACTCCCTATTATTATTCCATTTCCTTGAATCCTCACATAATTATTTCCCACTTTTGCATTTTCAAATGCCATTGATACTGCTTGATCAACCTGCACATTTTTATAATACACATATGTTAGTCACACATATTCCGTTTCCAAAGACAGAAGAATAATACTGGCGTTAGGTGAGAATACATTTGGATCCATGAATTAAATATTACGTGGCCCTTTATTTTTTAAATAAATTACGTAATTATTATACGTGCTATGACCACTTCTGTGTTGCTTTACAATATTCAAAAATGTAATGCCCCGGGGACCATTCCCTTATTAACTTTTTTAACTTTCTCTCTCTGTATATACACATACATTGCATGCTTTTTATCAGTTACCACACAAATCGTGCTCACCTGCTAATATTTTTATTTTTTGACCATGAAACTACTAATTGTGAAGTTATAAATAATAATAATTAATAGAAAAACAGAATACTAGCATTTTGGTGCTGCTTACCATGTCGGCAGCTCCATCTCCGGCGATTCTAATGAATGTTGAAGGCGAAGAATGCGGGAGGTTTACAGCGTTACATTCGGCTTCGCCATTGCCCAGTGAGACTACAAGGAGATCCTCCACCCCCTTGCAAAATGGAAACTCCTGCTTGTTATTAAGGACGTGGGTGATGGCTGCGGCTGTGGGATTATTCATGGCTATCCCTCCGCCGACGGCGGACATCTTCTTCCTTCCATCTGCTGATTTTAATTCCACGGATTTGTTACTAATCGTGGCCCCGCACACGTCAGCCATAGAGAAATCGCAACCGTCCATTTCTAATGCGTCAGCGCGCGAAAACAGTACTGTGGCTCCCGTGGTGAGATCGTAACAGGGAATCAGAACAGATTTTAAAGTATCTTTCAAAGTTAAGTCACCAAATATCTTCTTAAACAATTTCCTCGGCTTGGAGGAGGAGGAGGAGGAATGCCCTAAAACCCGCCCGAAAACCCCAGTCCGTGCGGATTTAGTAGAGAACTTGCCTCCGTGCTCTGTGATAAATTGAAGCGCCTGATTCGCGGAGAAGATAGGCGCTCCATCTTTACCACGAGTAAATAGAAGGGCAGCGAGGACGCCTCCAATACCAGACCCAGCGACGACGTCGAAATAATTGGAAATACGGGCATTCGGGTTACCCGACTTAGTAATAAGTGCGGCCTCAAGGAGAGACAGAGACTTAGCTGCGAGAATACCGTCGGTGGAACCGGCGGCATCAATTGAGAGAATTCGCACTTTGCCGGTGGCAGCATCGTCACCGGTAGGAAGGTGGAGGAACTGTGGGGATTTAGATTGAGCAGGAGGGGAGAGATTTTGATGAGGATCGCAGCCAAAGAGGAACTTATTTTCAAGGATAGAGAAGATTTCGTAGGTAAGCTTGTCTACACCCATGTTAGAATCAAAATCATCAGCTAACATTGAAACAGGGGAAATTGCTGCCATTTTAGATAAAGAAGAAGAAGAAGAAGAATTCCTTTTTTGTTAATTAAATTATAAATTACAGAGAGTAGTGAAGTGATGATGAATAAGGGAGTGAAAGAAGAGATGCAAAAATATTGTGAGATGAAGAAAGGGAGAAGAGTACATGTGTTATATATATAAATGAAAATGGGTTGGACTAAAGAAAAAGGGCGGTGGGTACGGAAATTATGCATGCGTGGGATATTCTTTTTTATTTATTTATTTATAATAATAACAATAATAATATAAAAAAAAAAGAAGCATAATTTTAGTTGTTACTTTGTTGGTAGGAAAAAGAAGGGAGAGGATTTATTCATAATTTGTTTAATGTAATTGGAACGGTAGGAGTGGGACAAATATTATTAACGTCGAACATTCCTTTGCCCATTTTTATACATATATAAATATGTGAGAAGGAATTACCCACAAACAACCACCACTTTTTTTTTTTTTTTTTTTTTGAAATGGAGAAGGTGGGATACAAAAAACTTGGCGGCTTCATTATTTGACTTTGTTCTTCTAAATATATATATATATATATATGAAAAATGAGAGTGCAAGAATTTTGTACTAATACGAATAATGAAGTAAAAAGAGATTCACTCCTCTTTTACTTTATTAAGTTGGTCGGGAATGCGGCCGGGCTGTTTGTTCAATTTTCAAACAGCCTTTTTTTACCACTTACTATCAGATTACACAAATTTGAATTACAAATTAAAAATTATATCGTGTGTATATATATATATATATATATATATATATATATATATAAAGTCACCATCCTTATTAATCCAAATTTAGAGACATTAAAAATAATTTTTATTCAAAATTTTTTATTGTAATATATAATGAGTTTTTTTTTAAAAAAAAAAAATTTAATGTCCATTTCATAATAATTGATTTTATAACAAACTTTTTTTAATAATAATAATATTTATGTGTGTAGTGTCAACGTTAAATATCACATGCATTTATAATATGCATATATATATATATATATATATATATATATATATTGGGAAATTATTTATGAATATGATATTGTGAAATTTATAGGTAAGGTTGAAATGAGGAAATAAATTTCTTAAACGGAAGAAATATTGATAGAAAAAGGTATATTTTGATTCATTCGGTTAAAAAGTAAAAAGAATATATTGAATTAAGATAAAATAAAGTTTATATTTATATATATTGTGATGAGAGAGTGCAGCATTAAATAAAGAAGAAAGCGGACAGCTTAACAATCAAAGGGAAAATCTAAGGTAGGGGCAGCACCAAGATGTGGTGGGACTTTAATTAGAATTTGCTTCTTCCACCTTTCATCACTTTTTCTTCCTTTTTTTTTTCCCTCCCACATTAATTTTTTTACCTTTTTTTCCTTCTCTCTCGTGTACGGTTTAGTAAGTACCGACATTTGAATGTAAAGTAAAATTCATTACATTATCTACTTTCTATAAATTATTTCTACCCCTACAAAATTGTATTTAAAAGTCCGTTTATTAATTTTTCCAAATTATCGAATTATAAATGACAATTTATATATTCATTCAAATTAGTGTAAATTTGTTGATGTTTTTTTTTTTTAACTAAATATATTGTTTTTTGTTTTTTAAATATATATATATATATGTGTGTGTGTGTGTGTTTGTGTACGTACATGAATGTCACAAACCTATGCTTCATAAATGTGGGTAGATCTTGAAGGATCTTAGCAAATAAAATGTCAAATTTAGACCCCATAAAAAATTTATTGCTAATGGAGCCTTTTTGATATTTTTTTGTTCCCTAAAAAAATGGAAGGACAGCATTATCTACTGAATTATTGTACTATTAATTCGCTTTAACTACATCTCCAATATTTGTACATATTTACTATGTAATAATCATACATTATCATAAAATTCGTACTTTGAATTTAAAATATGATAAAAAAAATTGTAAAAATATTTCATTACCACTTTTAAGGACAAAACTATACGGACATACATACATATATAGCTACATAGCTACAAAGATACTAGCTATATAGTAGTACAAGGATAGGAGTTGAAACTTGAACATCTCCCCCACCCCAACTTCTTGACTTTTCTTTTTAATTGTTGGATTGCACGATGACAAGGACACGAACTATATATATCTATATCTATACATAGGTATATCTGCAATTTCTCTCCTGCATTATGCATGAAGAGAGATAGAGAGAGAGTACGTATTATTAATAATAGTAGGGATCCATTTATTAATAGCAAGATATTGTTTCGTTAACATCATATATGACTATAATGTATTAATATAACATAATATATATATATATTGTTGGGTCTAATAATCTCACAAGATTGAGATTCCACCACTCAACTCCACATTAGTATGATATTGTCCGCTTTGGGTCTAAACTCTCACCGTTTTGTTCTTGGGCAACATCCCAGAAGACCTCATACTAATAGAAATAGTGGTACTCTTATATACTAATCACCACTAACATTATCTTTAGATGTAGGACATGGGTTGACACCCAATATATATATATATACACACAATTTTACTTTTAACGACCTGCCGGTAATAA
Organism: Asclepias syriaca; assembly: GCA_027405835.1. NCBI lineage: Eukaryota > Viridiplantae > Streptophyta > Magnoliopsida > Gentianales > Apocynaceae > Asclepias > Asclepias syriaca. Next base: position 23,046,450 of record CM049927.1, read on the forward strand.
ATGAGCATTGGTGTGTAGAGTAAAAGTAGGTCAATTTGCAAGAAGAGGGAATGCAGTGTCGGTTCGTACGTATAGCTAGCTTAGCCATGGGCCTCATTTCCTCTCACAGATCACCGACGGTGTTTCCTCCCGTAACTTCCAAAACATTCACTATTCTCTTTTTTTTTTTTTTTTTTTTTTCAGGATCAAATTCCATTGATACTAATTTTATTTATAAATTAAAATTATGTTACGATATTATATATATTTGGAGAGATTTGGAGAGATTTTAGTGTTGGGGCAAGTAGGGACACCGGCAAATTAAGCTGCAGTAGTGTAATGCGTGAGAGAGAAAGAGAAAGAATCAAATAAAATTTGATTTGGGGAAAAATTGAAGATGGTCCAAAATGTACGTACCACATTGATCGCGCAAAAACAATGTCGCCCACACACTATTGTCGGGGGATGAATTTATGAGATTATTCCTTCATATTTAATTTAAAAAAATGATAATACTTTTTCTACTTGATTAATTAATTTTTTTTCAATTAATTAAGTACGTAAAACCCCATTCTCTAATATATATATTTTAAAATTATTGCATACGTAAATTAATTTGAAAAAAAAAATTATATAGAAGGAAGGTCACACATTATATTAATGAGAAATAATTTATTTCAAAAAATAGGAAAAATAAAAAGTAACACGTGCGATAGAGATGGGAAGTCAAATAAACGAATATTGACAAAACTTTTTATTTTTCATCGCCCTCTTGCTGCGTCAAGACAAAAGAGAACACGCACGTTGACGTCACTTCAGTTCTCAGCCGACAATTCTTTAGCCCCTCTCCCTTTTGTTAATTTAATTTAATTAATTTCTATTAACAGTTCACTTTTTTTTTTCTTTTTGGTCATATGGGTCAATGCTTCTAATATATATATATATATATAATATATATATATATATATATACACTAACTGATTAATTAAGAATACAATTATGAATTATGAACAATGATTTGTGTTGCTTTTTAATATTATAATTTTTAAACCGAAGTTTAGTTAAGAAGAATTTTTGAGAGTTCAGCGTGGCAACTACCCATTAATTAACTTCCACTTAAAGAAGAAGAAGTCTATTTATTTATTTATTTATTTTTATAGGAGAAATAATATATATATTTATGTGTGTTGATGGTTGTTGCAACGTAAAGCAGGGAACAAAATTGGATTAATTAATTAGGGAGTGCTAATTAAAGACAGCAATCTTGTCGGATCAGTCACAAATATTATTATATCATATAATGATTCATACAGGAAAAGAAAGAAAGAAAAATAAAATAATGTTCCTTTGATTCCCATAATTACTATAAATTAATTAGTTTGGGTTTAATATATATATATATATCTACTTTGGTAATTAAGTAGTAGTTAGTAATAGCTTAATCAGCTCCGTCCAATAAGGAAGGAAAGAGTGAACAGAAAAAAGGTTAATTAATTAAGATTCTCCCAAACTACTCATCATCATCATAATGCTTCTTCACTTTTACTTCAGGTATATATATATATATATATATATATATATTGTTTAAAAAATATATAGTATAGAGAGATGGCAGTGAAAGAAATGTTGGCACATAAGAAAAGGAACAAGAGAAAACAAGTGATAATGGAGAGTGAATCTTGTGTAGATTTCACTATTTCATTAGATTTATTTATAATTTTAGATAAATTTCATATATTTATAACTCTTCATTAAATAAAGAATTTCATAAAAAGTTTCAGTATCCTCTTTAATACTAATATAAGACTTTACGTTAAAACACTCTCTTATATAGATATATATATATATATATACACACACCTAGACATGATATAGTAATAGTAGTACATATGAAGTTTCTTGAATGAACTGATTGCATATATATATATATATTATATATTAATATTGTGCAGCTGCAAGACTTGTTTCAAATACTATCCGTAGGAGGGGAGGATTGATTGATATATATATCATATATGGAAGGTACACACGTACAGCTATTAGCCAGCCTTTGCCGATAGCGACAAATAAAACCCACCATTTCAACTTTAATTTCAACCCTTCAAAAACATTATATACATAATACATACAGAGAGAGAAAATAAATTAAAGAGATAGAGAGTAGCTGCAGTCAGTAATACTCTCCCTTCATTAATATATTCCTTATTTACTTTCATTCCCAGTACGTACGACAATAATATCGATCATCATCAGACAGAAAAGCCATGCATATCTTTATAATATATATAAATTGGATGTATATTTTGTCTGAGTCCAAAAACATTGAATCTTATGATCCATTCCTCGCATCAAATTAGTCTTCTCAAATATATTCTTAGCTGTATCGATATATATATATATATATATATGTATGCAATTAATTAAGGAAAAGGAAGTATATATGTGTTTGATCATGTCTGTGCTTAATTAATTATCGACTAAATTTAGAATTAAATGCATGCATGCTTGCTTGCACGTTGAATTTATATATATATATATATATATATATATATCTAAATTGTTTGGAGATGTTGTTTTCTGGATTGAATACAAATTACCAGCATATAAATAAACTGTTTAAATAAGATAATAGAAGATTGAGAAAAATGTAGGAGACAGATGGACGACCAGATCTGATCAAAGAAAAAAATAAATAAATAAATTTCCAAGTGCCAAAGAAATGGCAGTGAACGGTTTGGTCTCCTTTCTAAGTATCATCACAAAACCTTCCGAGAAGCTCCCAAATCAATCCCAACCCAGCCGACCAATGTCTCCTCATTACAATTATTTTCACAATTGTTTAAAACTTATGATCAGGATTTATCTTTGTGTTTTATGCATTATATATATATATATATATATATATATATATATATATATATACATTCCAAGGAAGGTGCGGAATGTATATTTTAAATTTTAAGTAATATAAATTTTTTTTAATAATATATATAAATATAAGTATAAAAAATTAAAGAAAAAAAAAATTGTTGTAATTTTTATGGTAAAGTTAAAATTAAATAAAAGTAAATGTAGACTAATAAAAAATACTAAAAATTTATGAATATATATATATATATATATATATATATATATAAGCAATAGAATAAAAAAAAAAGTTAAAATTTTAAAGTTATATAGAGAAGAAAAATGAAGGTTGAAAGTAGAAAAAAAAAATCTTAATTTAAATTAAATAGAAAACGCGAATATTTTTTAGGATTTATCATATTCATGAAAAAAAAAATGAATGATTTGAGAGGAAGAAAACAAATATATGTATATATAAAAGAAAGAATAGAAAATGAAAAGTTTTAATATTTATTTAAGAAATAAATAAGGTGAAGGATGCTGTTAAATAGATTAAATTTAAAGTATATTTATTATTTAATAAAAAGTAATATATAAATAACAAAAGTATAAAATATTAAAAATAAAGAAAAAAATAAATAAGGACAAGGATGTTATTAAAATATTAAAAATAAAGAAGAAAATAAATAAGGTCAATGATTTGGATAGATTATTTCAAATTTGAGGTGTTTAATTGGGCTTTAAAAATAGATGAGATAGGGATTTCAGCACATACGGCCCATAATAGTTGTAGTAAGAAAGCCCATTTTTCGGGTCCAAAATTGGCATAAAACAAACCCATTGTAATGTCTGCAAGCGGAACCCGTTCAGGAGGTGGGTAATTCTCGAGTACTTCTTTTTTTAAGTTAAACCCTAAACCCTGAACTTGGATTCTCTATCAGTGAACTGAACAGAGAAGAAGGATGAGACCTCCCAGAGGGCGTGGCGGCGGCGGATTTAGAGGTGGTAGAGATGGTGGTGGGTTTAGGGGTGGCAGAGATGGAGGATTTAGGGGTGGAAGAGGCGGCGGTCGATTCGGTGGTGGCCGCGGACCCCCTCGAGATGAAGGTCCTCCTTCTGAAGTTGTTGGTTAGTTATCCGAACTCTTTTACCTCTCTCTTTCTCTGTGTTTGTGCTTATAAGTTCATTGCGTTAATCATTTGTTTTTATACATACAGAGGTCTCTACATTTGTTCACGCATGCGAAGGAGATGCTGTGACGAAACTGACCAATGAGAAAATTCCATATTTCAATGCTCCTATCTATCTTCAGAATAAGACTCAAATTGGCAAAGTCGATGAAATTTTCGGACCAATTAACGAGTCTGTAAGTCAGATTTCCGGCCTTATCAATTTATTACCTGAATATTGATGCTTCAAGGGGGTTAAGTTTGTCTATATATATTTTTTATATTTATTGATATTCTTTTTGCAGCTTTTCTCGATTAAAATGCTTGAGGGGATTGTAGCTACCTCATATTCAGCTGGTGATAAGTTTTACATTGATCCAGCGAAGCTTTTGCCCCTTGCCAGATTTCTGCCCCAGCCTAAGTACGTCTTTCAACTGTTTGTTTTCTAATTTGACCTGCTAAGCTCATTTTGTGAAATTATTTGCTGTCAATATTCTTGAATAATTTCTTTGTATATTTCAAATAAAATCTGAGGAGAGTATTTTTGCAACCAGTGCTGAGTGTCTAGGCCTGTTTAGAAACTAAAAGTTCATTTATTAAATTGTTGTCTGAAATGGCCAATAATATCCTATACGTTGTTCTGCTTGTGACTGAATTGAAGTCATCATATAATGCTTGAGAACTCATTAGAACAATGGATTTAGCTGGCTTGGTATATGAACTGCCAAACAGGAATCCAGAAATTATTTGTAATACATAGAATAATGTTTGCCATCTAAATATACATTCTCTTGGCAATTCTGACCCGATGATAATGGATTCAACCTTATCTTATCATTGAAAATGTTTATTCATATCTTCTGTGCATCTGTGCTTTTGTATGGTACAAGTGCTTTTGAATTAATTACAATCTTAAACTTCTTCATATGAATCTGTTCCTGTTTCCTTTGCAGGGGGCAAATGCAGGGCGGTAGAGGTGGAGGACGTGGTGGCTTTAGAGGTGGCGGACGAGGAGGACGTGGGGGTGGTGGTTTCCGTGGCAGAGGTGCTCCACGGGGTGGCTTTAGAGGTGGTTCTCGCGGTGGTGGTTTCCGTGGAGGCGGCTTTAGAGGGGGTAGGGGTAGATCATAAGAAACATTTACTGTGCTGTTATCCTTTTTTAATTATGACCAAAATTTGTTTCCTTTCAATGACACACTTGAAATACTGAATGTGGTTTATCTTCTGATCATGAAATGGAATTTATCTATTGTAGCTGTTGGCACGTTTAAAGTAGTCTTAGCAGATCTAGATCTTGATTGTTGAATTCTTATGTATCTTTCTGTAGATTTACACTAGAATTATGGTGCTCATTAATGGAGATTTGCTTGGTTTATTCTCTAAACAAAAATGGAATGGTACTGCAAATATGTCAAGAAGATATGAGGGCCTTTTAAAAGAAGTCCCCTCTGTTATTTGAAAAAAAAAAAAAGCATTCCTCAGGCTTCCCATCCCCTAAGAACAGTAGCTCTAGCCACACGGTTAACACCAAGAGTGAAAGCACCCATCCGCAGATCACAGTTATGGGTTTTGCACATTTCCTTAACATCCTTAAATCCCCTCGTCATGTATGTCTTCAGCTCTGCATTCACCTTCTCTTCATCCCACATAAAACCTTGGATGTTCTGCAAATTGAATTTTATAAACTATTACTACTCAATCAAGCAAAAGGATTTTAGTTAATGAAGACGATGATAAATACCTGAACCCATTCAAAATAACTGACTGTAACACCTCCCGAGTTTGCATAAATATCTGGAAGCACAACTACACCCTTTTTGGCCAATATCTGCACCAAAAGAAAAAAAAAAAAAAAACAGGTTAGTTAGTCATAAACCCTATGATCCTGTAAATTATAATAAATGCATTTGAGATGCTTTACCTCATCACCCTCTGGATCCGTTGGATGGTTAGCTGCCTCAATTATAAACTTAGCTTTAATATCATTTGCATTATCCCTTTATTCAGATTGAGAGTTAGAACAGAATACACAATAATCATAACAAAACTTAAAACTTATAGGGGGAAGAAGTAAGAAGAGAACCTGTTGATGACACCACCAAGAGCTGCTGGTATAAGAATATCACAATCTTGAACCAAAATTGAAGAGGGATCAATGGCATCCCCACCTTTAAATCCCTTAACGCCGCGATTATCTTTATCTTTAACATGGTTAAGCAGGTTAGGTATGTCAATTCCATTGCTATTTTTTATAGCTCCAGTTACATCACTCACTGCAACAACCTTCCCACCTTGTTCATTTATAAGTTTAGCAGCCCATGAACCAACATTACCAAATCCCTGTATAGCAACACGCTGACCAGAAATACTCTTCCCATATTCATTAAGCAGAGCCTCTGTTGCAAATAGTACACCTCTCCCCGTTGCTGCATCTCTGCCTAGTGATCCACCAAGATCCTTTTTTATAGAAAAGTAAAAACAATAAGTAAATAGGAAAATTGAAAACAAAAAATGAAAAAGAAAGAAACAAACTTACAATTGGTTTTCCAGTTACTACAGCAGGTGAATAGCCATGGAACTTTGAGTACTCATCCAGTATCCATGCCATTGTCTGTGCATTAGTACCCATATCAGGAGCAGGAACATCAGTTTGGATTCCAATAAGGTCATGTATTTTTTGAGTGAAAACTCGAGTGAGTCGTTCTAACTCAGAGAGGCTTAAGTCTCCTGGATTACATCCTATTCCTCCTTTAGCACCACCATAAGGTATATTTGCTACTGCTGTCTTCCATGTCATTAGTTGTGCTAAAGCATTCACCTCATCTGGATCAACCTACAACATGATTCATTAAACCCTAAATTAAAAATCTACCATACATATATATACATACTACATATACATATACATATATATTAATGAACCACCTCTGGGTGGTATCTGATTCCCCCTTTCATGGGTCCTCGAGCATTGTCATGCTGAACTCTAAATCCAACAAAAGAAGCCAATGTGCCATCGTCTTTTGGTATAGTACACTCAACCTGCACAATTACAATAATAATAGTTTAAAAAGATCGGATCTTTGAGACATTTATCTTCAGTACTACAGGGGAATTAGAAAAACTAGTATTAATTCCGGCCCGTAATCTAAAAAAAAACAAAGAAGAAGAAAAACAGAGATGAAGAAAGGAGAAATCTTAGAACCTTAATTTCTCTAAACGGGATCAATAAACTCTTCTCCAGCTTCGAGTCCAACCCCAGGAGACGAGCAGCCAGCTTGAAATTTCTGTTTGTTGCAACCAATGCATTCATGATTCTCTGTTTCGGTAGTCAAGAAAACGAAAGGAATGAATGGGTTCTTCTGTAGTAGGATTTGGATTTGGATTTTGATTTTGATTTTGATTTCTCTGTATTTATATTAGTGAGAAAAAGAATTGTCAAAAAGAAAATCCCTATCTACAGATAAACAAAAGTTACACAAATAAGACACATCATTTCCATCTCATCCAATTTATCTGTTTTTTTTTTGTTTGACCCAAAAATTCAAACAGGCAAATTGACAATAAATTAGACTGACAATGAATTAATTACTTATTTACAAGAACAATTGCTTTTTTGATAGGGTTGAAATAAAGTTGGATGGACTCACATAAAAAACCAGAAACCCAAAACATATTCCTGGGAAAGTGGCTGTCCCCGCCCTTGATTTATGATAAAAAGTCAACAAAGGAAGGTAGGAAGGTAGGAGTGTATATATATATATATATGTATAAAAGTAGATTAGTATTTAATATGATGAGAATGGGAGTGTTTCTTGGCAAACTTATCCAGTATGGGGTATTACCAAAGTTTATGCACATGGGGTTTCTTGGTTTTGTGATCTTCTAACTCACAATACCATATAATATATATATATATATTAATATATATATATAATCTTACATTGAGATTATAGTAATAAATAATAAATGCATCAACAAAAAAATTTTGTAATGAGATAACAATTAGTGTTGGAATTTAGTTAAAGAATCCCAAAGTCAAACTCTCAATAGCAGCCTCATCTTCTTCAATAAAGAAGCAAAAGTCTCAAAGTATATATATATATATATATATATATATATATATATATGCATGCATAAAAGTAGTATATTTTAAGGTTTCGCCAATAACACCATCCCCACATGCAACCTATAACCTATAGACGAATCAAGAAATATTTCTTATATATCCATAAAATTCAACCTATAACCTTTAGTTGAATTCAAAATAATCATACACAGATAAATTATAAAAAGAAACATATTTTATAAATATTAAAATTTATTATATAACTATTTAAAATATAAGATAAAATTTTAAATTTTGTAAGGAACGAGAATTAAAAACATATTATAGAACAAATTTTCCGTGGCTTAAAACCAGAAAACAGGGGAAAAGAAAAATCTAAAATTAGGGATACAGGAAGAAGAAACGGGAAGAAAAAAGGAAGCAAAATTTTGGTTCTGCAACGATAGGGTTTTGTATAATAATAATAATAAAATTAATCGTACCTCCGATCGGCGGCTTTAAGAAAAACGTCGTCGGAGAAGAAGAATAAAAGCAGAGAGGTGCCGTTCCAGAGCAGCTAGCTAGTAATATACATACATATGTATATATATATATAATGAGGTTAACTACAAGGTTATGAATTTAATCACGCCAAGTTATAATGAACCCCAAGTTCTCGTGTTTGTGTGTGTGTATATATATATACATATAAGAAGGCACTGAACGGAATCAGAATCAATTCCCAATTTGAGGAATCTCATGTAAGTATCCAATGTATGTATATATTATATAAAGAAATAATATCAACAATATCTCTTCCAAGATAAACCTTATAAAAGTAAAGAATATCAAACATTTATTGTGTAATATTTTATCTTAATTTTCATTCATATTATTGTATACACAGAAATTATATTCTATCTTTGTATTAATCTCGAACATCATTAATAAAACAAGAACTATGAATTTTGTTATATATATATATATATATATATAAAAGAGAGGAGAGAAAAGAAAGAATAATTAGGAATACGGAGGAATATGATGCGAATGCTCCATAAGATGTGACATGGTATATGATATTATGATGAAGTCTCAGATCTGCAAAATCAAACTCATCATCTTCCATTATCTATTCCCAAATTGAATTTAGACTAATCCAAATTATAATAATTCCGTGAACGATGTAAAAAAAACCTTTAATATATTTTTTAAGATATAAAACTCTTTTTAATCTACTTTACGCATTTAAATTTAATTATATATTTAAAATAATTTTAATATATAAATATTTATATTTTAAGATATTGAGATATTTATTTTGAGAGGTAGAAGTTTTGAAAAGATAAAAAAATGAATAATGGACAAAAGTTGATAGATAGAAACTAATACAAAAGCTGTGAGAAATACAAAGAATAGTAAAATTATGTGGTTTTTAATTTTTCTTTAGTTGAAAATCATATTTATTGGATTAAAAAGAATAGTCGAAATTTATTTCGAAAAAATTAAAGATCCGTGAGGAAAAGTCCGAAATCCTCGAACCCAAAATCCTACTCATACTCTGTCAAAAATTTATTGGATTACAATCAATCCTAGAAAAGGCCTCAAACCCCCGACGACAGATAGATAAAAGTAAAACCTGTAAAAATAAATATAGGGAATATAAAAAAATATATTAATCTCAGATTATTTATTAACTTAAATATAAAAACTCTCTCTCTCTCTCTCTCTCTCTATATATATATATATATATAAAGAAAGAAAAAGGAATAAAAAGAAGGATTTGGGACGTGCAGAAGCACTAAAGAAACCTTTAAATTTAGTCTCCTCAGCCGACACAAAGTGGCGTTGCGAATCCAACTCGAAATCCACGTTTAAACATGTCTGTATAATCCTACTTTAATTATTAGGCACAAGCAAATACTGAAATATATATATATATATATATATAAATAGAGAGATTCTTGGATAGTTGTGAAGAGAATTAATGATGAATATTTCATTTAATTAGTAGATATGATCTTCTTCCTAACATATTAGACAAAGAAAATAGTTATCAGATTCTCTGTTTCTGTTTCAGTATCTATAATATATATATATATAGAATTGATGCTTTATGCTTAAAATATTTTTTTTCATGTGATTTAAAAGGGTAATTAAACAAACAAAGAACAAGAATTATTATTGTTGGCGAATGGACTCGCATCAACAAATTATGATTTCAGTATTTTTGTTGAATTTAAAATTAAGGGCAAATGAAAAAGAAACGATAATTGAGTCAAAAAGGGGCTGAGTTGATAAAAACCTAACCAAAACTATAATTTAGCAAGTGTCAACTTTTACGTACAAAATTTGTGTATGTTATGAATTCTGGAGATTCATTACATTAATGGATGTCCATCATCCCAGAAAATTACGAAATATGATAAATATCACATTATATTTATTGGATATATATATATATGTATATATATATATATATATGTATTATTGGATGTATTAATGATGTTATAGTGTATGTAATAATGATGTTATAGTGTATGTAATAATGATGTTGTAGTGAGTGTAATAATGATGTTGTAGTGTATGTATAAAATATATATATATATGAGTGGAGCAACCACTTAATATGTATGTATATGATGTATCTATATATGTATATCTTGCAATTGAAATGGTAATTGAACAAAGGAAGAATTTCATTCCCGAGAGCTATTCTCCCTCTCTTCTCATTTCTTCTCTCTTCCCTTCTCCCTATCATATATACATACATATAATATATATATATATATATATATATAAATTAATAGATACATCATATATAGATATATATATATATACAATTTTATAACACCATATACTATATATATATATACAATTTTATAACACGTTATCAGCACGAGTCTCTACCAACAACACGATTATCTACAACCGGTACGTTATCAGACAGGTACGTTTATTATTATTATGGCAAATTTAACTAAATTGGAATTTGTGGCACTTGATGTCACCGGAAAAAATTATTTGTCATGGACACTAGATGCCGAGATGCATCTTGCTGCGATGGGTCTGGCAGACACCATCGTACAAAATAATATATCATTAATACAAGAACGTGCCAAAGCTATAATATTTCTTCGTCATCATCTTCACGAAGATCTGAAAAATGAATATCTTACCGTGAAAGATCCTTTTATTTTGTGGGAAAATTTGAAAGAAAGATTCGACCACCAGAAGATGGTCGTTCTCCCAAAGGCACGGTATGACTGGTTGCACCTGAGGTTGCAAGATTTCAGATCCATAAGCGAGTATAACTCCGCAATGTTTAAAATAGTTTCACAATTGAAACTATGTGGAGATAATAAACAGATGATGATATGCTGGAGAAAACATACTCCACTTTTCATGCCACGAATATTGTCCTGCAGCAACAATATCGTGAAAAGGTTTTAAGAAATATTCTAAAAATTTCTTGTCTTCTTGTTGCGGAACAAAATAATGAATTATTAATGAAAAATCACGAGACTCGACCTACTGGTTCTACTCCATTCCCTGAAGTGAATGCTGTTAGAAATCATGATCCCAGAAGAGATCGTGGTCGTGGTCGTGGTCATTACCGTGGTCATAGCCGAAAATATGATCATGGACGCCGTGATCAATTTGGCCCTTACAATCGTAATAATACTTCAGGTGCCAAAAATGTTAATAACCACCCGAAGTGGATAAAACATAATGGGAAAAGAAATACTGTTCCGAAAAATTATGAGGACATATGTTATCGTTGTGGCATGAAAGGTCACTGGTCTCGTATTTGTCGCACTGCAAAACATCTTGTTGATTTATATCAAGCATCTATTGAAGGGAAAGGTAAAAATGTTGAGGCAAATTTTACTTCTCAAAATTTACCTCATGAAAGAAATGATGAAGATCTTGAAGATAATGATGTTGGTATAACTCACTTGGATGTTGCTGATTTTTTCGAGCATCCAGAAGGAAGAATTGATCATTTAATTGGAGATGGAAGTGTCCAAAAATAATTAGAATATTATTATCTAATTATTGTAATATTTTAGTATTACTTTTATTGTTAGTATTACTTTTATTGTTATATTGCTTAATTTTTTTTTATTTATGTAAAATTTTGTTATCAGACAGATGGCTGTTGTTCAAATTTCTGTGAACAACGATATCGAAAGTGTCTGTCTTATTGACAGTGGAACTACGCACACCATATTGAAATACAAGAAGTATTTTTCTCACCTGAATGTGGGAGAAACGTGTGTTACCACAATAAATGGTAGTGCAAAACTTATTGAAGGCTCCGGAAGAGCTAATATAATATTACCGGGAGGAACTATGATTGCTATTGATAAAGCATTATATTCCTCAAAATCTCAAAGAAATTTATTGAGTTTTAAAGATATCCGACGGAATGGATATCATGTTGAGACTATAGAAGAAAATGGTCATGAATATTTGGAATCACAAAAATGACCTCCGGTAATAAAGTTTTGTTGGAAAAACTACCATCTCTATCCTCTGGCCTATATTATGCAAAAATAAATGCTATTGAGGCGCATCATTTAGTAAACCAGAAGTTTACTAATCCCGTTACTTTTAAAGTTTGGCATGACCGTTTGGGTCATCCGGGATCAATTATGATGCGAAAAATTATCGAAACAACGCACGGTCATCCTTTGAAAAATCAAAGGATTTTGACTTATGATAAACTTTCAAGTGCTGCATGTTCCAAAGGGAAACTAATTATAAAACCAGCACCATTGAAAGTAGGAGCTGAAAGTCCTACATTTCTAGAACGGATTCATGGAGATATATGTGGACCGATTAGTCCACCATGTGGGCAATTTCGATATTTTATGGTTTTAATTGATGCATCGACCCGATGGTCGCATGTTTGTTTATTCAACTCGCAACCTGGCGTTTGCGAGATTACTTGCTCAAATAATTCGCTTAAGAGCGCAATTTCCTGATTATCCTATTAAGCGAATCCGTCTAGATAATGCTGGTGAATTTACTTCGCATGCATTTAATTCTAATTGCATGTCGATTGGAATAATTGTTGAACATCCTGTAGCTCATGTTCACACACAGAATGGTCTAGCTGAATCATTTATTAAAAGACTGCAATTAATTGCCAGACCATTATTAATGAAAACAAATCTCCCTACAGCAGTCTGGGGACATGCAATTTTGCATGCTGCAGCACTTGTGCGTTTAAGGCCATCGAGTTATCATAAATTTTCTCCCATACAGTTGGCTTTTGGTTCAGAGCCAAATATTTCTTATTTGAGAATTTTTGGGTGTGCTATATATGTTCCAATTGAACCACCCCAACAGACAAAAATGGGTCCGCAAAGAAGATTGGAGATATATGTTGGGTTTGACTCCCCGTCCATTATAAGGTATCTTGAACCTTTGACGGGGGATGTATTTACAGCAAGATTTGCTGATTGCCATTTTGATGAAAATTTGTTTCCCAAATTAGGGGGAGAGAATAAATGGCATAAAATTGAACTTGCGTGGAAAACTTCTTTGAATCATTTAGATCCACGCACAAATATCAGTGAACTTGAAGTTCAAAAGATTATACATTTGCAACAAATTGCAAATCAACTGCCAGATTCTTTTGCTGACTCTAGCAGAGTCACTAAATCGCATATTCCAGCTATAGATGCTCCTATACGAATAGAAGTTCCTGAAGGACAGAAAGTTAATCCTATAGCTATCGAATCAAAAACACGCCAGAAGCGTGGCCGACCCCTTGGTTCCAAAAATAAAAATCCTCGAAAGAAAAGAGGAACAAATGATCTAGAAGATCATATTGATGAAACAGAAAAGAAAACCAAGGGAAACTGATGAAAAGATTCCAACTATAGATGATGAGAATTCTGAAATCTCAATTAATTATTCCAGTTCGAATCAAAGTTGGGATCGAAAAAACGTTGTTATTGATAATGCTTTTGCATACAACGTAGCCCTTGATATTTTCAAGGATAATGAGGATTTAGATCCTTTATCAGTTGAAGAATGTCGGCATAGAATTGATTGGCCTCAATGGAAAGATGCGATTCAAACGGAGTTAAATTCGCTTGCGAAGCGAGAAGTTTTTGGACCTGTAGTCCAAACGCCAAAGGATAAAACCTGTTGGCTATAAATGGGTGTTTGTGCGAAAACGAAATGAGAATAATGAAGTCGTAAAATATAAAGCACGACTCGTCGCACAAGGCTTTTCGCAAAAGCCAGGAATTGATTATGATCAAACTTATTCACCCGTTATTGATGCTATTACACTCCGATATCTAATAAGTATGGCAGTTCATGAAAAGGTGGACATGCGTCTAATGGATGTTATTACAGCTTATCTTTATGGAAGCCTCGAAAATGAAATTTATATGAAAATCCCTGAAGGATTCAAATTACCAAAGGCTTCTAAAGGCCCTCATGAAAATTATTCTATCAAATTACAGAAATCATTATATGGGCTTAAACAGTCTGGACGCATGTGGTACAATCGCCTTAGTGAATTCTTGTTGAATTCAGGATATAAGAATGACCAAATCTGTCCATGTGTTTTTATTAAGAAAACAGATTTTGGTTTTGTGATTCTTGCTATATATGTTGACGATATCAATCTAATAGGAACTCCAGAAGAGCTTCGAGAAGCTATAGATTGTTTGAAACGAGAATTTGAAGTCAAAGACTTTGGAAAAACTAAGTTTTGTCTCGGACTTCAAATTGAACATATGAATGATGGAATTTTTGTTCATCAGTCAACATATACAGCAAAAGTGTTGAAAAGATTTTTCATGGATAAAGCATATCCATTGAGTATTCCAATGGTCGTGAGGTCACTAGATATAAATAAAGATATATTTAGACCTCGAGAAAATGGTGAAAAACTACTTGGTCCTGAAGTACCATATTTGAGTGCTATTGGTGCACTGATGTATCTTGCAAATAATACTAGACCGGATATAGCATTTGCTATAAATATTAGCAAGATTTAGTTCTTCACCAACACGACGACATTGGAATGGTATTAAACACGTCCTTAGATACCTCCAAGGGACAATTGACCTCGGATTATTTTATTCAAATGTAAATGATCCAGAACTGATTGGATATGCAGATGCGGGTTATCTTTCGGATCCGCATAAGGCACGTTCTCAAAATGGTATTTATTTACATATGGTAATACTGCTATATCATGGCGCTCCACGAAGCAAACAATAGCAGCAACTTCTTCTAATCATGCTGAGATAATAGCCATTCATGAAGCAAGTCGAGAATGTGTATGGTTGAGGTCAATGATACATTATATTAGAGAGAGTTGTGGTTTATCCTCCAGAAGAGAGATTCCAACTCCTCTATATGAAGATAATGCAGCTTGTATAGCTCAATTAAAAGGAGGATATATTAAGGGGATAGGACGAAACACATTTCACCTAAATTCTTCTTTACTCATGAACTTCAAAAGAACGGTGAAATTGATGTGCTTCAAATTCGATCACGTGATAATCTTGCAGATATATTCACTAAATCTCTTCCGACAACAACCTTTGAAAAATTGAGATATAAAATTGGTTTGCGTCGATTTAAAGATTTCGAGAAATCATCTCATCAGGGGGAGAAATCTACACATGAAGAATAGTGTACTCTTTTTCCTTCACTAGATTTTTTTTTCCCACTGGGTTTTTATCTAGTAAGGTTTTAACGAGGCCTATTCTTTATGTAATGGACATCCAAGGGGGAGTGTTATGAATCCCGGAGATTCATTACATTAATGGATGTCCATCATCCTAGAAAATTACGAAAGATGATAAATATCACCTTATATTTATTGGATATATATATATATATGTATATATATATATATATATATATTATTGGATGTATTAATGATGTTGTAGTGTATGTAATAATAATGTTGTAGTGTATGTAATAATGATGTTGTAGTGAGTGTAATAATGATGTTGTAGTGTATGTATAAAATATATATATATATGAGTGGAGCAACCACTTAATATGTATGTATATGATGTATCTATATATATGTATAATCTTGCAATTGAAATGGTAATTGAACAAAAGGAAGAATTTCATTCCCGAGAGCTATTCTCCCTCTCTTCTCATTTCTTCTCTTCCCTTCTCCCTATCATATATACATACATATATATATATATATATATCAACAATTTAATAGATACATTCATATACTATATTATATATATAAATTTTATAACAGTGTACATATATATTCCTTTTTTAGAAATAAATAAAGTTATGCAGAGAAATTATTGACAAAATATATAAATGGATGGATGGTTGTTTAAAAAAGTAAAGGTATAAAAATGATACTAAAGTGGTTTTAGAAATAAAAGAGAAGGCAAAGAATGATTACATCATCTTATCTTGATGATGATCATGAAGTGGACACAAACTTTTCCAAAACTCTAAATCACAAATTAAGTTAAGTTTAGGTTTTATGTAATAAAAAATATATTATGAATGTTACGAGAGATCTAAAAATAAAATTTTTTTAAATAAGAATTAAACTTTATTAGTACAACTCTAAATCACAAGTTTAGTTTGAATTTTATGTAATAAAAAATGCATTATGAATATTACAGAGTTTGAGAGTTCAATACTCAAATAAATATTACAACTTGAAATTAATTTGAATTAATTAAAATTGTGATTGTTTAGAATATCAACTAATATATATTCTAATTTATAAAATGAATGCAATATTTATTAATAATATTAGTAAGTTGTTGGATCCTAGAATAAAATAAAACGGGCAAACAGTTGTTTGGAGAATAAAGTGAAGATCAATTTGTTATATTATATTTTGGGATATATAATAATAAAGAGGCGAAATTGGAGAGAACTGATTGGGTGGGGGAAGAAAATATGGTTAATTGGTGAAAGAAAGCATGAAAAATGCGTCCCGCACTTCTCCAAATTGGAATTCTGACTTAGTGTGTGGGAGATGGAATTCCGTTCCAGAATCTTCCCATTATTTTCAGTTTAATCAATCCAATATTTCTTTTTTTCTCTTTTTTTTAAGAAAAATGTATATCGTTACGATATTTTCATATATATATTTCCAAGTTTTTACGAATCAAACACTAGATTTGCACAATGAAGAAAATAAATAATAAATAATAATAATAAGGAAGAGTGATGACAACTTGCTTCCTTCTAGAAAGACAAAAAGAGCTGATTCAACACGTTTTTAGGAAATAAGAAATGAATGAATTTTTTACTTTTTTTTCTCTCTCTCTCTCTCCATTTACTAATGATGTTTATGGTTTAATTTGTTAATTTAATTTGCATTAATGAATTTACAGTTTGGAGAAACTGTCTCAAAACTCTCATCCGGCACCCACCTTTTGACTATTTTTATCAATCAATTGCTACAACAACTCCATATAATACTGATTCAATTCAAACAAAACATTAAGAAAAACACATGAAAACGCTTCTCTGATCTCTTCAACATATTCTGTACACAATGTCAACACCTTGAATTCCCACCCTTCTTTGATATAATAAATAATCCCACCCTTCTGTACTTCCATTTCATCGTCATTCTTTCTGTGAAAACCATTCTTGAATCCTTACCATCATCATCATCAATTTTCTTTTCTGCAATTCTGCTCGCTTGTCTGCAAAACATGTGTCCAATGAGATTCATACTGGTGTTTTTCTCTGCAATCTTGGCTGTCTACCTTGCCTGGAAGACTGCTTGCTCTTCCCTGCCTCCTCAAGAAATAGAAGAAGAAGAAGAAGAAGCTCCTGCTACCCTGCCTCCCAAGATCTCCCACTCTGTTTCTCAGAATGCCTTCCGGGTTTTCATTGACATGGCCACCGGAACATACTTGTGGAGAAATCTCAAAAAGATCAACACCAACAAACCATGTCTACAATAGTATTTTGAGGTGAAAATGTAAAAAAACCCATGTCTTCATACTTTCTGCTCTTATTTTTACATACATGAATGGTATTCAGTTTTTTTCCTTCTACTAATTTGAAATGCAGAGGAACAACTCTTAGATCTTTTTTTATTTTTAACCTAAGTAGGCATCAAATTAACCCAGAATCGCATCATAAGACTCTTAATTCTAAATACGCAACTTGCTTTTAATTCTTTACAAGGAATATATTTACAGAGAAAGATGCACTTGCAAAAGCAGCATCTTTATTTACTTTACATCAATTTGTAGCTTCATAGACATGTATAATAATGCAAGCAGTGCACCTTGCGGAATTGTAGCTAATTGCGCAAGGTTTGAACCATACCACATTGCCACAACTATTAGAGCAACTAGGCTGCTACTGCTTTTACCACAAACCCAACTTGCAAATGTAAGGAATAGTGTCAGTAAGATGCCAGCTCTTCCTCCAAATACCCAAGCAATTAAATAACCTATCTTGTACCCAGCATCCAGCTTTCTGTCAAGAAAAGCCATTAGGCTACTAAATGTGAGAGAAAACCGGTCACCACCGACCTGCATTAGAAACAAGGTCAGAAAGGCTGATTTAACCACTTCAGTGAAAGAACCTCTTTCACCATCCTCGGCAGCAGCGCCATCTGATGATACCTCCTCATCTCCTTCATCATAAAAGGAATAATATCTCTTCTCTCTTGATTGATCGTATTTCCAATATCTTTCACCTTGCACTTTTCGGTTACGGTAAGCCCATCTATAGACCCTTAAGTCATCATCACATTCAGGATCATAACCCCTGCTTTCCCTTGCCAAGGGCTTGCTATTTTCCCTCTGATACCGAAGTGCTCGATCATACTGACTTCTTGATGTTTCATTTGACAAAATCTGAGAAGACATTTTCCAATTCTGTCACAAACTTTAAGCAATACGCTTGCAGCTTCTAAATAAAACCAGACAAATATAGCCAGAAGAAAGATTTCTAAATATGCCACTACTGATACTGCATATTTACCAAATTCATGAAATGGAAAAAGGAACCGGAGAAGCTTCGGCTATAGATTCAGAGCCATGAATATACAGCACAAGGATTTGGTTCTATTTACATGAACAAAAATATCACCCCCAACTGGTAAAAAGAAGTTTTGAATTTAGAATCAAGTACAATAGTTAAAAATTTATAACAGCAAAACTTAGAGTGACTAATGGCATACTCACTAACGGATCAGTAATTGTTCCTTTTATCTCTCCTCCTCTATCTTTTAATGTTAGGGTATCCATTGATTGACAAAAATGACAAGTAAATCGAACCCCATTATTATCTTTTATTTACTCTTTACCCGATATAAAAAGAGATAAGGAGATAATGAAACAGGTCAAGTTTGTTTAGTTTGATGGAACAAACTGTCAACATATCATATTACATAGGGAAAAATGTTGCTTACATCATATGCAAGACGGATGCTCTTAAACGTCTTATCAGCTCTTGAATCCTTGCTAACATCAGGGTGATACTGCAGTCACAATCTAATTAAGGTTAGTAATAGTCTCAGCTGAACTGATTACCATTATCGTCTGGTATGACAATAAATCCTTAACAGGAAAAAAACATATATCAGGTCTAAGGAATCAATGACGTACCTAATCCTAAAGTGACAAAAACTAAAAATCACCAAGACCACTATTAAGCAGAGTAGGACAGGAGACTGCCATATGCGCATTCTTCCTTGGGCCTCTTTCATAAAGACTCAGTCACAAATTTTCGGAATACCATGGATTACATAAATTACACATTTCTGCATTATAACTCACACTCAAAATAAAAAGAATTACCAACTCCATCAAACTTGCAACAACAAAAGCATTTCCATATTTCCTCTTTTTACAAATCCTACTATTACAAGTTAGTAGAGAACTATCTCATAAATTGGCTGTTACATTGTAAGTGCTAACTGTAATTGATATGTCACCACAAAATAGAAATATACACATAAAATGAAAAAAAAAAAAAAAAGAAAAGAAAAGAAAAAAGTGATTAACAACAGGAACACAGTTCATTCTCATATTCTGATAACTACGATTTCTCTTCATTTCAACCTACCAATAAAAAGCTCACAGAATAGTCTGAATTCCGAAAACCAATAACGAGTAAAAATTAGGTTACCTTGAGAGCAAGAAGACGATAGGCTCTTTTGATATCAGAGGAGGAAGCATTTAACGAGACACCAAGTACAACGTAGTGATTCTGCTGCTGGTCATCGATGGACGCCGAAGCAATTACCGATCCCCAAGGTCGACGATTGTGCCTCTGCAGGCCAGCAGTACGACAGCTGAATCCCCAACAGGAATTGATCCATGGATTAATGGAGAGATTTCGATTTGACGAGCTTCCGCTGCCGTCAATTGCCGTGGGCGCCAACGATATATATGCCTGCATTAGATTCTTTTCCTATTCCCCGTCCTTGCCTCAAGACATTGGAGCTGTATTAGTGGCGGTGGAGAGCGGAGACTATAAACCGAGGAATAAGAACGAAGGTAAAAAAATAAATAAATAAAAAAATAAAAAACGTCATATTGGGCCTTCTGGCCCACTTATTTTACTTAGTTGGGCTTATTTAGTAAAATAAAATTTAGGAAGCTCTAAAATTGGGACCCATCATCCAAAGGGAAAGAAGAAAAAGAAAAAGTAATTGCGCGCTTCGCTCTTATTATTGCCGAACCGCAACACTAAATACCAATCTGGGTAAAGAAATTAGCTTCCTTCAATTTCATTTCTTCCACAATAACGTCCACATTCAAAGAAAAAAGGTCAGAGAATGCCCATTCCAAAACCACCTCTTCCTTTTTGTGCATCATATATTTATGTTAATTTCTTCTAGGACGTAGGATTGATTTTGTTGCATCCTTTCTCTCGCATCAAGAGGTAATTGGTTTTTTTTTTTTTGTGGTTTTGCTTATATGAATTATTTCAATTAGGGGGAATGTGGTGCATTTGCATATTATTGCATTGTTAGGTTTGGATCTTTACTTGAGGTTGGAGATATGGTCTATTTGATGTTTGCATGCACTTGTTTGTGGCCACTGGCAGATTTCCAGTGATGAGATGATCGATACTTTTTATGATTCTTTCTTAAATTAAATGGCTCGCAATTCTGATTGGTATTTCTATATTTTGGGTAAAAGGGATCACGTACCAATTACCTAGGACTTGAGCCTAAAAGATAGCTGATTTTGCGTCCATTGTTCTTGTGCAGTCTAGTAGACCTTCTGTTTCCTGTGAAGTTCTTTGATGTTTTTATATATATATATATATAAAAGATGAATGTGATAACTGGGTTCTGTATTTGCTTTTCAATGCTTTCAAAGAAATGGCTAATCAGAGGGTTAATTGCTTGACTGTTCAGCATTCCCTTGATATTTTTATCAGAAGTTTTAACGTTTAGAGCTGGTTGATTTTTACACAACAGTTCAGAAGTAACATGATGTGTATATCAAACATTTTAACCCTACTCTGGCACTATGCATGTCTTACTTTCACATTATAGGGGAGAAAGGCCTTCTATTTTCTTGTCATATTGGAAAGTATTGCTATGACATGTGCACGTAAAGGATAGATCTAAATGTCACACTAGAATACCAATGCAACTATATTCAAAGGCCTTTTCGTATTGTAGGATGACAATTTGATATACTGGTACTATGCTAAAGCTATCTTATTTCCCTTTTTGCAGAAGAAAGACATCTTATGCAGTTGGGTTTATTACAAAGATATTGTACTACATTTATTCTGTAAGTGGTTCTGTTCTCTGTGGTGAGACATTTTCTTTTACATACTCAATATAACAAGATCTTTGTCACTCTTGTCCCCAGTATTGGCTTGTAAAAAGAATGCTGCTCAAAGAAACAAACACAAACTATGTAAAAGTATTTTTACATGGAATGCTGATCTCAGCTTGTTTAAGTTATATTACTATAAAGATGATACAACTGCAAAACTGGCTGCATATTTCTCAAATACTATTTCTATGAAAAAAGAAGTACAACAATGGGAATCCCTCTCTGAGTTTTCTGGTCTTTTTTTCTTTTTCTTTTTTTTTCTTTTCTTCATCAATACGAGGTTTCGTGTTGGAAGTTCTCTTTCTAGAAACATTCAAGGTTCTCACTTTTAAAATGGTTGATTCTAACTGCCTATTTCTTATAGAAAGTTTTAAGAGTATTTGCATCTCTATGGCTACCTTGGGCAATTCAACAAACATTTTCTGGCATGACTGCCCAGTTGGGCAGAAAGAAAGGGAAAAGCTACTTAATCAGAAGGGATGTGTTGTATGGATTACAGGTCTCAGTGGATCAGGTAGCTTTCTTAATTTATATTAGAGCCATTTTCTATTGTCTTGTTCATTCTATTAGTTAGACTATTTGAGAATTAATTTGTAGTTAACCTTTTTACATAAAATCTTCCATTTGATTAGGTATCTTAATGAAACAAACTGCCTCTTCTCTTCCTTTTTTTTTTTTTAATTATTATTTCTTTTTCCCCCATTTAATAACACTCTCATATCCAACAGGTAAAAGCACACTTGCATGTTCTCTTGGTAGAGAGTTGCATTCCAGGGGAAAACTTTCTTATGTTCTTGATGGAGACAACCTTCGCCATGGTTTAAACAAGAATCTTGGTTTCTCACCAGAAGATCGTACGGAAAATATACGTAGGGTTGGTAAGTATGTTTTAAAAAAAAAGGAATTCAATTGGTGCAGACTCTGCACCATTCAGGCGACTTAAAATATGCTTTGTTCATTATTCTTAAGAAATTAAGTTCACAATTTCTCTGAACTTTTTTTATAAAAGAACAATTTATGTATAAGGCTACTACTGCGATACTGATACTCTTGAGTTAGAAAAAATTTGTGATGGCAAAGAAGGAAAATGTAAAAAGAAAATTAACATTTTTTTATTTCAGATAGATAATTAAATCATGAACTACTTGGGAATCCATTATGATTTTTTAATGAAAAGCTATTTTATATCTGCTATAACATTTTCCTACCACTTATGTAGGTGAGGTGGCAAAGCTTTTTGCAGATGCTGGCTTGATTTGCATAGCTAGTCTGATCTCTCCTTACAGAAAGGACCGTGATGCTTGCCGTGCATTGTTGACAAATAAAAATTTCATTGAGGCAAGGCTTGACATTGTTCTGTTCTTTGAAGTTTTCTGAACTGCTGGATCTCTTTTTTTTTTTTTTTTTTTACTGCTTTAACCCTGCAAACTTGCAGGTTTTTATGAATATGCCTTTGGAATTGTGCGAGGGAAGAGACCCTAAAGGTCTATACAAACTTGCACGCTCTGGAAAGATTAAAGGTATGCATTTTTTCCCCTTCTTGCTTTGAGCTGGTGCTCATATATCTCTGATACTTCATTAGATACTGCCTATGTGTGCATTTGATGATTGCAGGATGATTTTTCGATCAGACAGCATTGAAACAAAGGTGGAAATTGTGTTGAAGACCTGAAACTTATAGTTCTGATTGATATGCTTGTATTGCAGGTTTCACTGGAATAGATGATCCTTATGAACCTCCTTTGAATTGTGAGGTGTGTTGGCAACACTTCATAATATACACTTCGGAGTGCATGAAATAGTTCCTAGTTGTCATGTGAAATTTTCATTAATTTTCTTTCTTTCTTTCTTTCTTTCTTTTGTAGATTGAGATCCAACAAATGAATGGAGTTTGCCCACCTCCAAATGAGATGGCTGAGGAAGTGGTCACTTACTTGGACAATAAAGGGTTTCTACACGCTTAGTGATATGATTCCTCGAATCTTTCTTAATTAATTGTTTTGTTTATATAGTGAAGGTTGTTGTTAGTAACAGTTTCTAGCGTTTGACAAAGTAGTGTTGCAGTTACGCTTTGAGTATCAGTAATGACTTCCTTTTTATTTCTGTTTTGGAAAAAGGAAAACAATAAATAAATAAAGGTTCAATCTTGGGTAGGATTTTGGCTCCAGAATTAGATTTCTGAAATTTTTGTTCAATTTTGATGGCTACACTGTACATGGCTGGGACCTCCCATGTCTTGAAAGAGACATCCCTCCATACCCCCCATATATTCGCATTGTTTTTGACGAAGCAAATCAAATCTCTGTCTGAGCCGTTCAACTTCTGTACAAAAACAGATAAAGATGACAAATAAGTTATATAGTGTGAAATATTTCTAAGTAAGGATTGAATTTGTGTGAGATTAGTAGAAGTTGTAATAATTTCTATCTCCCCTCCAAAACGGACATTTGATCATAGATGCTGACTTTACCTTACCAAAAAAGTTACCAAACCCACTTCCTATTGTACAGTCGCCATTTGTTATGTAGCGGCGGACAACCCAAGCCCCAAGAATTATTACCACGTTCCTCTTTCCTATATATACAGTAGTGTATATAAATATATATATACCCTAAGAAAAGGACAAACACAGAAAGAAAAAAAAGAAAGAGAAAAGGGTGAAAACCGCGAAGACACGGCGAATCAAGATCGGAGCCATGGTGTTGAATTGTCCAATGATGATGAGAGTGGCAAATGTATCTGCAAAAGCTTGTCAATACATAGCTTGTAATCCCGAGATATTACCCAGTGATCAAGTTCTGTATCTTCTATTCTGTTTTCCTTTTCAACAGGTCCGCCGTCTCGCGCTCTGTTTCTGGACTTTCTTTTGCTGTCCTTTGCCGGACCCTTCTCTCTTTAATTCATTGTCTTCTTCATCTTCCTCTGATATCGTAATCGGAGATCTGCACCCTCACGTCCACTGATTACTTTGTCTGATCTTACTGGCATATGTTATGACCACGGAACAATCCGTGTAAAATAATCCGAGTCTTCCAGATTCTCCTCTGTTTTCGTACGAATGTAAGGAAAGAGGGAGGGGGGTTGATTTTGTACTTAATTTCGTAACAGAAGGTTGTAAAAATTTCTGTGTTCTCCTTTATAATAATTCGTTAATGATTTGGGCGTACTCTTTCTATTTTGCTGGGTTAATTGGTTTCTGCTATATTTGCTGTTTCACTCTTTTTTCTTTTCCGTTTTCGCTTTGGGATTTTCAAATTTATGAATTGTGTGTCGTTTGGTCTCGTTATTAATGCTTGTTTTTATAAGTTTCATTGACTTGTTGAGGGGCTTTGACATTATATCTTCTGAAAGCTATAGAATGGAGAGAACAGGAAAACTAGTAAATGTATCTGTTTTTAATAACTTCTAGATTGGTTGTGTGAATCGTTGAACTATCAAGTAAAACATATTCTTTACTTGGCTATCATTAACTTTTAGTTGAATCCTTAGTATTGTTTGTTTGACAGCTTCAATGAGTAGATTCAGAACCATCTTTGAGAATTCAGGTGCCAATATCAGGATTTTGTGGTATACTTTGCCTTTTCTATGTGATGGACTTCTTTCGTTGTTTCATCTCTTTCTGAAAATCTATGGTGACTTTGGGGGACCAAGGAGTGTAAATGGACTTCTTCATTGTTTCATTTAGTTGTTTAGGTTTTATATCAAATTGCTCCTTAGCTATTCATATCCTCTGAACAAGGTATGTGGTGTAAATGACAGTTAATGTGCAGAGGTTGTTTCTGCTTATAATTGTGCAGAGGTTGTTTCTCAGTTGCATGAGCAAATCACATTGGTGGATTGTTTTGGGAGGGGGTTTTCAATGATTACCTTTGTTACCACTGATATTATGATTGATATAGTTTTATTCTCCTTTGGTCTCTTCTACTTGAAATTGAATTGTTATTTCTAGGAGTTGATGAAAGGCGAGACTGTTAGATCACAGGATCATTTATACTGTGATTGTATACTGGGGAAGATAACTAGCTTGACACCATAGATGGGATGCTTTCACAGATTTGGCGCCCACACTTGCAAGAATTGATGAGTTGATCTACAAAAGGTTTCTTCATCCACTTTGTTTTTTGGTAATTATTTCATTATCTTACAAGATTGTATAAGTTCTTGAGTTTTTCATATACAATGATGCATAATTATTCATTGATGTTGTTATTAGACTGAGGAATAGCTGCTTATCATATAAACTTACTTGATATGGCCATGCCAGGAGAAGCTGGTAGATTGTATTCAACCCAGTTGCAGATCAAGTGCACATTATATGGTGTCTGAGTGAACCTGTTTCTGGGGCATGGATGATGCATAGAGAAAGCATAACAGTGGAGATTCTTGGTTCTTGGCAGTTAAAGCAGTGAGTGAAGCTCAAGAACAAATCTTTTCTGTAGTTGCTTCTTCTATAGATAAAATGAATCCCCCACCAAATGGAATCCAAAATTCCTATTCAGAAGGAAGCGGATGCCAAGAAAATGAGAATATTCAATACATCTGAGAGCCATACATGTATAATTTTTTTAATTCTAATAATATTTTTATTTAGAAATGTATTAAATACGGTCCTTTTATTAAAGTGTATAATGTTTATTAAATGAATTATTCAATTAAAATTAGATATTTTTCCTTGCTTTGAAAATGAATTATGTAATTTTCTTAAAACATGAATGCTTATTCCTAAAATAATACTACAATTTTTCACCAAATAAAGAAAAATATTATCCGTATACCTCTTTTTCCAGTCCATGAATATATATATATATATATATATATATATATATATATAGGTAGGTATATATATATTGTGTATGTATTGTTGAGGAGTTTGGAAAGAAAAGGGCAAAAGGAACAGAGCAGGAGGAGGAGAGAAATAAGGGGCAACTCCGGTGTTGTTGTTTTGTGTAAGGAAAATGAAGAATCTTCTAGTAGCAGCTCCCTCTTTTACTCTCCATTTTCGTTCTTCCCTTTCTCCATTTTCTAAATTTTTTATTAACCCACGATTCTCTCCTTCTCTCCCTTTAATTTCTCAATTAACCTTCTTCCCCGGCTCACACGTCTCTCCTGCTTCACTCCATCATCGTCCTTCCTTTTCTGCCATGGCCTCTTCTCCCACTGATACATCCTTCAAGGTCTTTTTAAACTCCCAGTTTTTTCTGGGTTCTTTCTTTTTTTTTCATTTTTTTCTTTTTTTCTTCTCTTGAGTGCATTTTTTTTTTTTTTTTTATGTAACTTTTGGGATTGCTGAAAGTTTGTATCTTTCTTATTGATTTAGAATCTATCAGCTGCTACTGATGCTAGTGGTGAAGTCGATGTTTTTCAATTAATTCAGGCTCATCAGGTGTTATCATCATCATTATCATTGATATTCCCCCTTTGTTCTATGATTCAGTTTTTCATTTTGTTTGTCTGTAATTATGATTAATTTTATTTTAAGGATGGATTGTCTTGCAAAAAAAATTGCAGGAAAAGGCTGCAAGGTTGCCTCCAATTGAGGAAGTTAGGACAGTTCTTGATCACAGCTTGCGCGGTGTGCTTTCCACTTTTTCTCAGGTGCCTGCACTGCATCATCATCTGGAATACGGTTTCAGTCTTTTCTTTAAAGAAAGAAAAATCAATTTCTCGCACTTATATAAAATACCAGGGCAATTTTTTACCTTATTGATCATGAGTTGTGGAGTTTCTTATTCTTTTGAACAGAGGGAATCATGGTTGCTCTTAGAATCTGGATGCTTTAATTTTTACTACTTAAGCCTTCCACGGTTTAATCACATAACTATAGCAATGTGAAAAGTAATAGTCTTGTGTTGCAGGGTTTATGTCCTGTGTCTAATCTATTCTTTTCTAAATAGAAATACATAAGAGTACATATCAAATTGTCTATAGTAAGGGGGAGCTAACAAGAGCCCTTTATTTCTTAATTCAGAAAGCATTAGAAATGCATTCAGAGCATATATTTCAACAACCAGAAGCTTAATCATGCTAATCCTTCTATTATGTGTAGAAGTATGAAGGTTATCCATCTAGCTCCATGATTGACTTTGCCTGTGATGCTTATGGATCCCCAATCCTTGCAGTGAGTGATCTGGCAGTTCATTCAAAGGTAAATAGCAAGATCTAGATAGGTAATATTTTGCAGTTTCTTCTCATTTATCTGAATAATCTGTAATTTGCAAGTGCGAAAAGTCTTGCCTTTTGGTTCCATATGTGAAATCCGTTTGCTCTCTAAACTTCCTGCTCAGTCACTGATTTTTCAAGAAGCAAAGTTCAGTTAATTTTTTGAATAACATCCATCATCTGGCTTACTGCTAAAGCCAGTTCATTGAAAACTTTTATCTTCAAAGTTGCACAGTGCTTTCCAGAAACCATTTACACAGTTTATGGCAAATGCCCTGATTGGTGCAGGACCTCCTAGCAAACCCCAAATGCTCATTGCTTGTAGCAAGAGATCCCGAGGATAGGACTGATCTAGTTATCACACTGCACGGTGATGCTATACCTGTAAGTCCTAGTGATTCATTGGCTTGAAAACTTCACTGTTGGTGCAAAAGTTTAGAAGTTCATTATGTGCAATGTGGTAGGTTGATGAAAAAGATAGAGAGGCTATTCGGACTGCATACTTGGCAAAACATCCAAATGCATTCTGGGTATTTTGTTTCACATACTTTTGTTCCTGCTTTGTGTTATTTCCTTTCATCAATATTCCCTTGTTCTCTGATAATTGGTAATGGAAATCTGTTGAAGGTGGATTTTGGTGATTTCAAATTTTTGCGCATTGAACCAAAAATTGTGAGATATGTGTCTGGTGTTGCAACTGCTATATTGGGATCAGGAGGTCTGAGCATCACTATCTGTGTTTGTTCCTCTTTTCTTGTGTTTTTTATCAGTTTAGCTGACATAATTACTGTCAATTAGGCTGCATACTGACCAGTCATTTTCTCACCACTGATTCTCCTACTCTTTCTTTAATTATTCAGAATTTAGCAAGGAAGAATTTAGGGTAGCAAAAGTGGATCCTATATATCAGTTTTCAAAGCCTATTACGGTATAAGCTTCTAATACAACAACACTTGTGTGTTTACTCAAATATTTGTTACAATTTCATGATATTTGTATTGCTTGTCAGTCCCACATGAACAAGGATCACTCAGACGACACAAAACTAATTGTGCAGCATGCATCATCTGTCCCGGTAATTTGAAATTCTTTACTACTTATTGTACCAGGAGAACCATGTATATGATGATGGAATCCAGAAAATTGCAGTTTATTAATTCCCTTCACTTCTCTCTAAATATGAGTTAAATGTCTACTCTTTGTACAGGTTGAATTTGCCTACATGCTTGATGTGGATAGCCTTGGATTTAATGTTAAGGTGACGCTGACATACCATCTATCTTGTTGTATTCTTCTTTTTCTGCTTCATATTAAAGTGGGAGAAGAAAGTGAAATTTGCTCCACCTCATTCACCTTTCTCTTTTTCTCTAAAAGCATTTACTTTACCAAATCATATCATACGTCTTCTTCTTCTTCCTCCTTGTATAGGCTGGGTACAAAGGGAGGAGCAGTTTGAAGCTTCGAATTCCTTTCCCAAGACGTGCAGCAGATAGAAAGTGAGTTTTTATTTACATATGCTATGCTATTTTTGTCTGAGACGTAAATTTTGTTCTGTGTGAATCATAATATTCTTGCAGGGATGTAAAAACTCTCATAGTGGAAATGCTTGAAGATGCTAGAAGTGAATCCAAATAATGATCATCAAGATGGAGGGGATTGTTTGGTTTTCCAAACTTAAAAGAGCATGTTTTCAATATGTTACATTTCCTTGTTTGCTGCTCCAAATTGTGGTGTATATACTTTATGATAATTGTTGTCAATAATATTGAAGAGAAAGCAAAAGGCATTATAAGTTAGGTTCTTCTTTGGTTGTATCAAATCCCGTGGAAAGGCAAACCTTTTCCACCTCCTCCCACCCCCATCTCTTTAATTTACATTTCCAGAAACAGAAACAGAAATAAAGAAAGAAAGAAAGAATTTTCCATTAAATTTCATCACCAAATTCCCCTCCATTCGCTACAAAAAAAGGAAAAAAAAATGAAAAAGAAAAGAAAGGGAAACATCCATCCTCCCCCCTTCCAAACTTCTACCACTACTACAAGCTACAAACAAAGCTTTTCCGGGTCGGGTCGGGTCGGGTACTGAACCAAATTCGTTCAGTCTGAATCGCTGTCTATATTCCCCATGGCCTTTAGTCCTCTTGGTCTCTGCAAAAAAAAACAATATCTCATTAAAATTCATCACCTCCCCATTTTGTATGAATCAAAACAAACAACAAATTAACCCTAAAACCTTAGGGCGCAATAACCACAAGAAAAGGAAGGGGGGGAAGAAGAAGCTTTAAAGTACCTTCTTAGAAGCTTTTTTCTCCCTGACCTCGTATCTTTCCTGGGTCATATCCGATAACCATGTCCCTGGGCTCACCAACTGTGAAGAAGAAGAAAGAAGAAAGAAGAAAATGAATTTTAACAGACGATTCTTCTGAGAAGAAGAAAATAAAATCATATTTTACAAAAACTTACAAGAATTGTTCTTTGTATGAGTTTAGCCCTCTTTTTGGGTCTTTGGGGTGGCTTACAACCCTTCATAGCCAAAAAATCTTCTTCTTTTTCTTTGCTTGACAAAGCAACGTAAAGTTTCGGCCACACTACGCCACAATTTCTGTGACTAAATTGATTCCGATTTGCGTGTTCGTCTCCTCCACCACCTGCTGCAACGCCATGGCCATCTGACTGATGAACCTTACCGTTTTCCTCCATATTATTAATCCCCGCAAATGATACTGACCCTCTCGTCGTGTATGACCTCTCCTCCTTCTCCGGTGAACCTCTCCGATTCTCGGATCTTAACACCGCTCCGTTTTCCTGATTCCTGTCAAGAAAGGAAAGGAGAACTTCACATTAATCGCTATCCAAAACAATCTCAATTCAGGAATTATTTCTTAGAAGAAGTTTCTTAATTTATCCATCTGGTCAACGAATTAAGGCCTATATATTCTTCCCTTGTTTCTTTCTTCTTCTTTTGGATTGGGGAAGGGAGGGATTTAAGTGCGTACCTGGTGAGTCGGCAGGCGGCTTGATTGGTTGAAGAGAGAAACCTAGAACTGATTTTGCGGCGAATTCTAGTGGTAGAAGAAGGGTCTGAAGAATCAGATGAGAAGTTGGAAAAAAGATGAGGAGGGCTGCCGCTGCTTCTGATTCTCACGCATCTGAGTCTTTTTCTTGTTCCCCACTGCAAGAAAAACTCCGTTTCCGGTGGCCTCATCATACTTAATGCTCCTTGATTTCCATCTTCCTTCTCCATCTCTCTATTTCCACCTGTAACAGTTTCAAAAGCACAAAAATTAGTTTTTCCTTTCTTCTTCTTCTTCTTCTTCTTCTTCTTCCCTTTAACAGAGAAACAAAAATACAGAGAGATTTTTAGCCATAATCCCTGCAATACCTTAAACAAAAACATCAAAAACAGTTGAATTACCTCGAGATCTGTTGTCAAGACAAAGAATTCTAAACAGAATCCTTCAAAAAAAAAAAAAAACCCTGACAATTGAGAAGAACAAATTTCACCTCAGAAATGGAAGAAGAAGAAAGAAAAACAAAAACAAAAAATGAAGGAAAAAACACGGACAGAATCCCTCTCTTCTCTTTCTTCTCCCCTCCCTTTTTCTGTGTATATTGAAATAAGATAAAACCAATTAAGCTAAGTTTACTTCTTTATATATTGTGTCCTCTCCCCCAACCCTCTTCGCCCTTCTTCCATAGATATAACTGACTACTAACCGTATCCGTAGGATACATCTCATCTAACGGTTCAGGATACACATATACGAAAACCACTTTTGATTTTCCAGTTTAGTCTATTATGGAAGCTGGGAAGATGAAGAAAAAAAATAAATATATATATATATATAAAAAAAAAAAGCCTTGGGAGGTTTGTGTCGTAACTCGTAGGATCTATGGGTCAAAGTCCAAAACCTTAAATGGGCCCTGTTTTGATTAAGGCCCACAATCCTTGGATAACCATACAATTTGAGGGTACTTTCTTTGGACTTAATTAGTAAGTACTACTAACATAAATCAAATTGGCCCAAATAAGATACAGTTCGAATCTAATTTAATTGTGTCAAAATCGCAATTAAAATTCAGATAAATTACAACTTCTTCTAATTTAAATTCTACGTAAAATTATGATCGAATTTAAATTTATTGAAATTATAATATATATAGATATATCATAATAGTTTATTGCTACCGGAAATTGTGAGTTACAAAATTAAACTTTTGCTAGCAACAATTTTAAATGAGTGAGTTTTTTTTTTTTGGGGAAATTATAGAAAAGAAAAATGTTTATACTTAAAAATGAAGTATATTTAAAAGGGAGAATGAGAGAGTTGAAGCCAGATAATGTTCCTTCTATCTGAAATTAATTGTCTCATTTAATTTCATTTATCAAAAACTAGTTATTATTTCTGTTACTTACAAAAAAAGCATCTGTTCTCACATTTATTGTAATTTTGACTTTTGATTAAACTTAAATTTGTTGGGAAATAGAATAATTATAGATAAATAATTGTGTAAACTATATCAATGTATAACTTTAAAAAATTATAAATTAAAATAAAATATTAAATTTTAAAAATAAATAAATAAAATTCTTCTCATTATTATAACGAAATTGTTAACTTTTTGACATAAATAGTATTGCATGTATTACAACATTTTGCTAAAATTAGAGTAAATTCTGGTTTTGAAATAAAAATCAAATTTTAGTATTCGAGTTAATTAAAATAATTTTAAATATAAAATATAAAAAAGATATACATAATTTAATTGATAATAATTTTTAAATATCACAAATTTAAAATTATATTGATTATGTTGATTTTCATTTAAATACAAGAAAATAATAAAAATGAAAAATGAAAAAAATGATCTTAGCTTGTAAAATACACATCCGGTTACCTAATTTGACAACACATAACCAAAATTATATTTAAACACAAATAAATGTACATATATTAGACCTAATGTAAAATTATTAGTAATTTTTATTGAATACAATTAAATTACTTTAGAGAATTCAATAATATAATAATCTTAAGCATATTCACTTCAAAAAATAATTAATGTGACATATAAAAATATATATTCTGATACACTATCAAATTTTATTGGAGTTGGTAAAAATAATAATTATTATTTTAAGAAAATAGACGAACAGAATCAATGGCAATAATTGAAGAGAAGGACGAAAAACCCCAGATATTTTAGAATTATTCCATTTTCACCTCCTGAAAAATCTGCCACACGAAATCCCAACATTACCCTTGCCTTAGCCAAGATTAGCCTCGGAACATGGGAAAACGTGAGCCCAAAACCGTCATTCCAATAAACCAGTGGCTTGTAGTACCAGTAAAATACAGGGGTCCCCTCACTGTAAGACGAAAAGTGTGGTTGTCAAAAGCACATCAAAAAAAAAAAAAAGGATGGACCCCACCACTAAACAGCCGGGAAACCGTTGGCGACAGCTGTGTCGCACCTAATCTGGAGGACACCCTGTCAACGAACGGGCAGGGGCAGGCCTTTCCCCAAAAGCAAAAAGATACAAAGAAAGAAAGGAAACCCATTCATTTCTCCACCCATGTGAGGTTTCCCGTTTTCTTCTAACGGTCTCTTCGGGCAGCACCTGCTTTCTCTGCCCGTTATGTCGCGCTTATATATGACCAAACCATTTCCTCGAACTGCCCAACCACTTCGTAAAGTTTTGTGCTCCATTCCCATCTCTTTCAAGTCCTCTATCCTCTGCTCTCCGTTG
This sequence comes from Asclepias syriaca, assembly GCA_027405835.1. NCBI lineage: Eukaryota > Viridiplantae > Streptophyta > Magnoliopsida > Gentianales > Apocynaceae > Asclepias > Asclepias syriaca. The sequence continues at coordinate 23,080,211 of CM049927.1, forward strand.
CCGGCACCATCGTCGGTTTAATTTCTTCATTTTCCGTTTCTACGCTAGAGGATTTACTTTAATATTACAATGGAGGCAATGATGATGAAGGTATTGGTCGCAGTCGTCCTGATGTTGGTGGCACTTTCCTCTGTTCAAATTGTTTCGGCCGCGGATGCTCCGGCTCCGGCTCCGGCTTCCGACGCCAGCATTTTCTTACCTACCGTGTTCGCATCTCTGGTCGCTCTCGCGTTCGGAATGCTTTTCTGAATTAATGGGGGACCGTCAAAATTGTCCGGGTGGTGATTTTGCGTGATTCGATTCAATTTCCTTTATTTCTACCGAGATTTGTGTAGAGTTTGTAGATTGACTCGGTCTTTTTGTTCTTGGAAGAGGTCGAGATTCTTTCTTTTGTTGTTCTGATGAAGGATATATTGTTTTATGGACATATTATTTAAGATTGGTGTATACTACTAGTACTCTGTAGTATTTACTACTTTATTGTACCCATTTGATTGCACCATTGTTCTAAATTCTAATTTGTTGTTGGTTGTTGTATACAACATATAGCATGTGTTACCATTGATGACTATTGGTGATTCTTTTATCCTCTCTCTCTATCTTTAAACATCCCAGGCACATTTTTCTTTCCCCCCCTTTTTTTTTACTAATATCAAAGTGGAAGTAGGTACAGTACAGCTACCAACTTGGAAGAAAATGGAATAATTATTTTGAAAGGGGCTTACTTAAGTTAGGTCCAACTTGGGCATCCCCTGACCCGAAACTTTTTGGGGGTGTCGGTGGAATGTTTCTGGCCCTAAATTAAACAAAAGCAAAAACAAAAACAGGAATGGATATTACAAAATATATATATATATAATAATATATATTATATTTATTTATTTATTTATTTATTTATTTATGCATGCATAATTTGCTCAGGAATTGATAACATCTCTATAAATTTATACTAGTTTCTCTTTGGTATAATCCCTGAATTTTATCTGAAAAAGAAGAAAAAAAATGAAAAACTAAATTTTCAGTCTTGAAACCTCATATCAAGCATGAGAAATCGACCATTTCAAAAAATGATTCACTATTTATTACTCTAATTTTCATAATATAGTTCATAATTTTTAAAATGTTTATAATAATGAGAATATATATTTTTTTGAAAAAAAAAACTTAAAACATAAGACATTTTAAAAATATCAAATTAAATATACTCTTTATTTAAAAATTGAGTCTAATCAATTTTTACAAATGTAGTAACAAAAAATAAATTCCAATAACAATTTTTTCTAAAAAAAACAGAGAAAAATTAGAAAAATTAAAATATTTTTACTTTTACCAATTGAGCCGCAATTCCAATAACATTAATATTTTGGTAAAAATAATTTTATATTAAAATAATTATTTATTAAACTCTTTTTTTTTAATTGTATCATATTATAAAATTATGTAAAAATAATAAAATAAACGAGAGAGAAAAATAGATAGAATATTATTATATGAGATTTCTTGTTGATCTCGATTGTATTTTACAAAAAGGGTATAAAACCCTCTATTTATAGGGGAGAATAGAGGATAATGATAGAGACAAAGGGTGACACTTGTCACCCGGTATTAATGGTTAGGTGACATGTGTCACCTTGGAGATAGACTTCAAGTGATTCTTATCATCTTTCATTAAGTATGTAATTATCCCAGGATAAAAGGATAATAACAATTGTACAATGGACATCCACTAATTTAATGGATCTTCAGGATTCATAACACTCCCCCTTGGATGTCCATTACATAAAGAATATGTCTCGTTAAAACCCCACTAGATAAAAACTCAGTGGGAAAAAACTCTAGTGAAGGAAAAAGAGTACACTATTCTTTATGTGTAGATTTCTCCCCCTGATGAGATGATCTCTCGAAATCTTTAAACCGACGCAAACCAATTTTATATATCAATTTCTCAAATGTTGCCGTCGGAAGAGCTTTAGTAAATATATCTGCAGGATTATCACATGATCGAATTTGAAGCACATCAATTTCACCATTCTTTTGAAGTTCATGAGTAAAGAAGAATTTATGTGAAATGTGTTTTGTCCTATCTCCTTTGATATATCCTCCTTTTAATTGAGCTATACAAGCTGCATTATCTTTATATAGAGGAGTTTGAATCTCTCTTCCAGAGGATAAACCACAACTCTCTCTAATATAATGTATTATTGACCTCAACTATACATATTCTCGACTTGCTTCATGAATGGCTATTATCTCAGCATGATTAGAAGAAGTTGCTGCTTTTGTTTGCTTTGTGGAGCGCCATGATATAACAGTATTACCATATGTAAATAAATAGCCATTTTGAGAACGTGCCTTATGCGGATCCGAAAGATAACCCGCATGTGCATACCCAATCAGTTTTGGGTCATTTACATTTGAATAAAATAATCCGAGGTCAATTGTCCCTTGGAGGTATCTAAGGACGTGTTTAATACCATTCCAATGTCGTCGTGTTGGTGAAGAACTAAATCTTGCTAATAGATTTATAGCAAATGCTATATCAGGTCGAGTATTATTTGCAAGATACATCAGTGCACTAATAACACTCAAATATGGTACTTCAGGACCAAGTAGTTTTTCATCATTATCTCGAGGTCTAAATATGTCTTTATTTATATCTAGCGACCTCACGACCATTGGAATACTCAATGGATATGCTTTATCCATGAAAAATCTTTTCAACACTTTAGCTGTATATGTTGACTGATGAACAAAAATTTCATCTTTCATATGTTCAATTTGAAGCCAGAGACAAAACTTCATTTTCCCAAAATCTTTAACTTTAAATTCTCGTTTCAAACAATCTATAGCTTCTCGAAGCTCTTCTGGAGTTCCGATGAGATTGATATCGTCAACATATATAGCAAGAATCACAAAACCAAAATATGTTTTCTTAATAAAAACACATGGACAGATTTGGTCATTCTTATATCCTGAATTCAATAAGAATTCACTAAGGCGATTGTACCACATGCGTCCAGACTGTTTAAGCCCATATAATGATTTTTGTAATTTGATAGAATAATTTTCACGAGGGCCTTTAGAAGCCTTTGGTAATTTGAATCCTTCAGGGATTTTCATATAAATCTCATTTTCAAGGCTTCCATAAAGATAAGTTGTAACAACATCCATTAGACGCATGTCCACCTTTTCATGAACTACCAAACTTATAAGATATCGGAGTGTAATAGCATCAATTTATAGCCAACAAGTTTTACATCCTTTGGCGTTTGGACTACAGGTCCAAAAACTTCTCGCTTCGTAAGAGAATTTAACTCCGATTGAATCGCATCTTTCCATTGAGGCCAATCAATTCTATGCCGACATTCTTCAACTGATAAAGGATCTAAATCCTCATTATCCTTAAAAATATCAAGGGCTACGTTGTATGCAAAAGAATTATCAATAACAACATTTCTTCGATCCCAAATTTGATTCGAACTGGAATAATTAATAGAGATTTCAGTATTCTCTTCATCATTTGTAGTTGGAATCTTTTCATCAGTTGTTCCTTGGTTTTCTTTTTCTGTTTCATCAATGTGATCTTCTGGATCATTTATTCCTCTTTTCTTTCGAGGATTTTTATTTTTGGAACCAAGGGGTCGGCCACGCTTCTGGCGTGTTTTTGATTCAATAGCTATAGGATTAACTTTCTGTCATTCAGGAACTTCTATCCGTATAGGAGCATCTATAGCTGGAAGATGCGATTTAGTGACTCTGCAGGAGTCAGCAAAAGAATTTGGCAGTTGATTTGCAATTTGTTGCAAATGTATAATCTTTTGAACTTCAAGTTCACTCATATTTGTGCGTGGATCTAAATGATTCAAAGATGTTTTCCATGCAAGTTCAATCTTATGCCATTTATCTCTCCCCCTAATTTGGGAAACAAATTTTTCAAAATGGCAATCAGCAAATCTTGCTGTAAACATATCCCCGTCAAAGGTTCAAGATACCTTATAATGGACGGGGAGTCATACCCAACATATATCCCCAATCTTCTCTGCGGACCCATTTTTGTCCGTTGGAGTGGTTCAATTGGGACATATAGCACACCCAAAAATCCTCAAATAAGAAATATTTGGCTCTGAACCAAAAGTCAACTGCATGGAAGAAAATTTATGATAACTCGGTGGCCTTAAACGCACAAGTGCTGCAGCATGCAAAATTGCATGTCCCCAGGCTGCTGTAGGGAGATTTGTTTTCATCAATATGGTCTAGCAATTAATTGCAGCCTTTTAATAAATGATTCAGCTAGACCATTTGTGTGTGAACATGAGCTACAGGATGTTCAACAATTATTCCAATCGACATGCAATAAGAATCAAATGCATGCGAAGAAAATTCACAAGCATTATCTAGACGGATTCGCTTAATAGGATAATAAGGAAACTGCGCTCTTAAGCGAATTATTTGGGCAAGTAATCTCGCAAACGCCAGGTTGCGAGTTGATAATAAACAAACATGTGACCATCGGGTCGATGCATCAATCAAGACCATGAAATATCGAAATTTCCCACATGGTGGACTAATCGGTCCACATATATCTCCATGAATCCGTTCTAGAAATGTAGGACTTTCAGCTCCTACTTCCAATGGTGCTGGTCTTATAATCAATTTCCCTTTGGAACATGCAGCACATGAAAGTTTATCAGAAGTCAAAATCCTTTGATTTTTCAAAGGATGACCGTATTTTGTTTCAATAATTTTTCGCATCATAATTGATCCCGGATGACCCAAACGGTCATGCCAAACTTTAAAAGTAACGGGATTAGTAAACTTCTGGTTTACTAAATGATGCGCCTCAATAGCATTTATTTTCGCATAATATAGGCCAGAGGATAGAGATTGTAGTTTTTCCAACAAAACCTTATTACCGGAGGTCATTTTTGTGATACCCAAATATTCATGACCATTATCTTCCATAGTCTCAACATGATATCCATTACGTCGGATATCTTTAAAACTCAATAAATTTCTTTGAGACTTTGAGGAATATAATGCTTTATCAATAGCAATCATAGTTCCTCCCGGTAATATTATATTAGCTCTTCCGGAGCCTTCAATAAGTTTTGCACTACCATTTATTGTAGAAACACTTGTTTCTCCCACATTCAAATGAGAAAAATATTTCTCATATTTCAGTATGGTGTGCGTAGTTCCACTGTCAATAAGACAGACACTTTCGATATCGTTATTCATACCAGAAAATTGAACAACAGCCATATGTTTTGTTAACAAAATAATTACAGAAATAAAAATTAAACATATTATATCACAACAAAAAGTAATATAAACATATAACACATAATATTAATATTCTAATTATTTTGGACACTTTCATTTCCAATCAAGTGGTCAATTATTTCTTTTGGATATTCGAAAAGATCAGTAACATCCAGGTGAGCCACATCAACATTTTCAAGATCGTCATCATTTATTTCATGAGACAAATTTTGAGAAGTAAGTCAACAAGATGTTTTGTCATGCTACAGGCACGAGACCAGTGACCTTTCATGCCACAATGATAACATTTGTCTTCATAATTTTTCGGAACAACATTTTCTTTCTCATTATGTTTTGTCCACTTCAGGTGGTCATAAATATTTTTGGCACCTAAATTATTATCACGATTATAAGGGCCAAATTTATCACGACGTTCATGATCATATTTTCGACCATGACCACGGTAACGACCACGACCACGATCTCTTCTGAGATCATGATTTCTAATAGCATTCACTTCAGGGAATGGAGTAGGCCAATAGGTCGAGTCTCGTGATTTTTTATCAGTAATTCATTATTCTGTTCCGCAACAAGAAGACAAAAATCAGTTCAGAATATTTCTTAAAACCTTTCTCACGATATTGTTGCTGCAGGACAATATCTGTGGCATGAAAAGTGGAGTATATTTTCTCCAACATATCATCATCCGTTATATAAACTCCACGTAGTTTCAACTACGACACTATTTTAAACATTGAGGAGTTATACTCACTCACGAATTTGAAATCTTGCAACTTCAGTTGCAACCAGTCATACCGTGCTTTCGGGAGAACGACCATCTTCTGGTGGTCAAATTTTTCTTTCAAATTTCCACACAAAATAAGAGGATCTTTCACGGTAAGATATTCAATTTTCAAATGATGACAGATAAATATTATAGTTTTGGCACAATCTTGTGTTGATGACACATTATTTTATACAACGGTGTCTGCCTGACCCGTTGTAGCAAGATGCATTTCGGCATCTAATATCCATAACAAATAATTCTTTCCGGTGACATCAAGAATCACAAATTCGAGTTTAATAAGATTTGACATAATAACAGAAAACGTACCGGTAAAAAAACGTACATGATTGATCTTCAAATAAACTTTAAAAATACTTTACCCGGTGGTAGAGACTATTATAAAATTATATAAAAATAATAAAATAAACGAGATGAAAAAATAAACGAGAGAGAAAAATAGAGAGAATATTATTATATGAGATTTCTTATTGATCTCGATTGTGTTTTACAAAAAGGGTATAAAGCCCTCTATTTATAGGGGAGAATAGGGGATAAAGATAGAGACAAATGGTGACACTTGTCACCCGGTATTAATGGCTAGGTGACATGTGTCACCTTGGAGATAGACTTCAAGTGATTCTTATCATCTTTCATTAAATATGTAATTCTCTCAGGATAAAAGGATAATAACAATTGTGCAATGGACATCCACTAATTTAATGAATCTTCAGGATTCATAACACTCCCCACTTGGATGTCCATTACATAAAGAATATGCCTCGTTAAAACCCCAATAAATAAAAACTCAGTGGGAAAAAACTCTAGTGAAGGAAAAAGAGTACATTATTCTTTATGTGTAGATTTCTCCCCCTGATGAGATGATCTCTCGAAATCTTTAAACCGACGCAAACCAATTTTATATCTCAATTTCTCAAATGTTGCCGTCGGAAGAGCTTTAGTAAATATATCTGCAGGATTATCACATGATCGAATTTGAAGCACATCAATTTCACCATTCTTTTGAAGTTCATGAGTAAAGAAGAATTTAGGTGAAATGTGTTTTGTCCTATCTCTTTTGATATATCCTCATTTTAATTGAGCTATACAAACTGCATTATCTTATTTTATTTAGAGTTTTGTAAAAAATTAGTAAAAAATTTAGAGAATATATCGATAAAATTAATTTTTACTGTTTCTTTCAAATCTCGTGAATTTTTAAGCGAATAATAATAAAAAGATAAAATTTAGGCGAGATTTTTATTAGATCTTTAATGAGAAATTTTTAATTCTACTAATATTAATGAAGGGCGACATCTAGGCGAAATCTTTTAAAAAAATTAAATTATAAACATATCTAGAAAAATGAGATAAAAAAGACGAGATCTTTCAATTTATTTATTCAATTCATTTATTTAAAAATTTATGAACACATAAATTTTAATATATCTTTAACTTATAATTTTTCAAATTTATATCTGAAGTATATTTTTTTTACATTTTCTAAATATTTTAAAACTATATCTAAATTTTAATTTAAAACTATAAACTAATCTTAATATTAAATTAAATAAAAATATAATTCTAAAATTATTAAAATAAGAATTATACTTGGAGTAGAAGTTTAACTCTTATAATACTTATAAATATACAAGAAGCTATTTTCATCAACAAATAATAGAGAACATAGAAAACATCCACAAAAGTTATGGAGAATACAGAAATGGATTTCGAAAATTATTTGTCATTGATGTCCATTGATGCCCTTGAAATTGAAGTAAATTGTTTAAAAATAAAAGTAAGTAAAATATATACGTATAATTAATTTTTTAGTAACTTTTTCTTTATTTAATTTTAATTTTCTTATTTCTTATTGCAGGACATTTATGATAACATGAGTGAAGTTGAGATTGAAATTACTAAAAAAATTTTGTCTTATAAGAAGGAATTAAATGTCGATTTGGAGTTTGTAGTGCGAAGATTGGTAGACGATGGATACCTTTCTGCCCATATGTTTTCTACTGCATGGGACGACGTTAATCAAATAGGTTTATTTTATTTTTTTCTTTTAAAATTATTTATTTTAATATATAACATTAACATTTTTTTTTTTTTTGTGATTGAAAAAAAGGTTGGAGATATACTGCAACGTATAGCTATATTGTCTTACTGGAGACAGAAAGAATTAGTTTGATAATCGATTTAAATTTTCAAGATCAATTTAATTATATTCAAACAAGTGAAAAGTATAAAATAATTTGGAGTTATCTTCCAAATATATTTGTGGGAACTTTAAAAAAGTTAGAAAATATTTTCTCAATAATGTCTTCCATTATTGATGAACCAATATTACATCCACATTGGTACAATAAATGGCTATCTTCAAATTTCACACTTAAATCAATTACCGACTTTGAGTTATTAACAGATCTCGAAAATTATTCGTCATGGATGTCTCTTCCAATTGAAGTGAAAAATAAAAAACTTTTAAATATAAATGTAAGTATATATATATATATATAAATATGTAAGGATTATTATTATTATTTTTTTTTTATGTATAAAAAATTTTCCCTTTTTTTGCAGAAAATTTTTAATGAATTGAGGGGAGTTGAGGCACAAATTATGAGAAGAATCTTGTCTTATAGTAATGAATTAAATAAAAAAGAAGATGATATCTATTTGTGTAATCAAATGGTATTGGGAAGATTGATAGGCGATGGGTACCATTCCGCCTGTATTTGCTCTACTGCATGGGAGGGCATTGATACTCTAGGTTTGTTCTTATTTCTATTTTTTTTTCTCTGTTTTCTATATTTTAGGGTTTATATTTATTTATTTATTTATTTTTTTTGGGTGATGAAGAAGGCTGGAAATATAAAGCTACATATTTCTTCCTTCGTATATTGAAGACACAAGGAATTGAACCTTTTGTAGTAGAAGAAAACTTGATTATTGATTTAAATTTTCAAGAACAGTTTGCTGTTTGTCAACCTACGCAGAGGTATAAAACGGTGTGGAATTTTCTTCCTCCCATATTCATCGGCACTAAAACAAAGTTGAGAAGGATTATCTCAATAATTTGTTCGATTATTGATGAGCCGATTCCTCCATTGATGAAACCAGATTTCTTGTACAACAAATGGCTATCTCCTAAACCCAAAATAACTAGTTATAGAATATAGATTCATACATTTTTTATTTGCGTGTTTCAAATTTTGATCTATTACTTGACGTTATTTTTATATATTGTGTTTCAATTTTTGATCTATTACTTGACGTTATTTTTATATATTATGATATCCGTCTTACATCAATGTGTATTTATATACATAAAAATAAATTCTATATATTTATAACTAATTTTAAAATATCTCTTTTACATTGAAAACAATATCAAATTTGTTATTCAGATTTTTTATTTAATTTTTTATTTTTATTTTTATGTGGGTAAAACTTGATTGGGGCAAGAAAGAATTCTGCATAACACACACATGTATATATATATATATATATATATATTTGTTTGGAAGAAATTAAACCTGAAAAACATAGATAGATAGATATGGCTGGTAGTAAGAGAAAATTAGAAGAACTTTATCCAAACGAAGAAGAACTGGCTACTTTTAAGGTAAGTCCATATATATATATATATATATATATATATAATGTGCGTGTGGAGATTTAAATATTTTTGTGAGATTTTCGTTTTTGTTTTCTTTTTTTGGCAGAAATATTTTGGTGATTTGAGTGAGTATGAGGCTGAAATCAAGAGAAGAATATTGTCTTACGGTATCGAATTAGAAGAATCAAATTATCAGTTAGTAGCGGAAAGATTGAGACGTGATCATTTCCCGGCCTTTGTTTACAAACATGAATGGGAAGGCATTCTTTATTCAGGTTTTCTTTTTCTTTTTTTTTTCCGTGCATAATTTCATAACCAAATATGTATATATATATATATGTACGTATGCATGGGTGATTGTTTAATTAATTTTGATTTAATTTATTTTGGTGATGAAAAAGGGTCGAAAAATAAAGATTCACACAATTTCATTGTGATAGAGAATGTACGAGCGGAAGAAAAATTGATCGTGGACTTAGATTTTCAATCACAGTTTACTGTTAGTTTGCCTTGTCCGACGTATCAAAGCATGTGGAGTTCTCTTCCGAACATATTCGTCGGCACTGAAGAAAAGTTAACAAGGATTATTAGCATAATTTGTATGAGTTCTCATCAGCCAATTCCTGATTATATAAAACAGGATTTTCTGCTTTTCAAATGGCTATCTCCCAATCGCAAACTACAACAATAAATTTTCTTTTATATATATATATATTAAATATTTGTGTTTACAATATCTCCAACTTATAATTTTTTCAAAGTTATAAGTGAAGTTATTACCAACCGAATTTACATTTTTTGACTAATTTTTAATTTTTACCAAGTAATGCAAGGCTCTAATTATTTATTTCTTTTTTTTTGTTTTTTAAATTTTTATTTTTTAAAACACTTAATATTTATTAATATTTTTTAGATATTGTGATATTTATTTTGCATTGATAAATTATATGAATATGTACCTTAGATATTTAATTCTTAATATCTTTTTTAGATGTATATTGAGAATAATATCATCTTTCTTGAACAATAAAAGAGGATCTTAAAATCTTCCTTTATTAGAAATATCTCGAATATTAATATAGGAATTTTTTTTTAATCTAATGAGGTATTGTTATAAATCTTAGAATAGTGAAATATATCATTATTTTTTTATAGTAATATAAAATATCTGGATTCTTAACTGGATTATTTTGTACAATAAATATTTAAGGGAGAGTGTTATAAATATATTATTATGTGAATATCTATTGAGATATTCGATATCTCCTATATCTATATTCTTACTTTTTCTAGGAGGATAAATAGAGATCTTCGTAGAAGAATCGGTAACAAGTTCTGTATCCGAAAATATATCAACAAAATTGTTTTCTATTTTTCTTCATATATTGATTCTATTATTCCCTTTATTTTAATAGTTTCTTAACAATGTTTACATATGTACAACATATTTTGTTATTTTATTTAATTATTTAATTTTTATCTTTATTTTTTAAAAAAATATCTTTATCTTTATTTATTTATTTTTATTAAAGTTTTGATAGCATTATTTGTAATTTATATTACTTTTATTTTTTCAATTAATTAATTTTTGTATTTTTTTAATATGAATTAGTCGTATTTATGTACTATTTTTATCATTTTATTTTTTCAATTAATTAATTTTTGTATATTTTTTAATATGAATTAGTCGTATTTATGTACTATGTTTATCATTTTATTTTCAATTCATTAAATTTGATTTCATACTATTTTATTTTTTCCAAAAAAAATATATAAAAAATCTAAAATTTTAACCTATTTTTTAAGTATATATGTTCTATTATATTTCTATTTAATAATAGATTTGTTTCACATATTTTTTAAAAATATTTAACGTTCATTTTCCGAGTTCTTTCAAAATATTATTATTTATTGTGCAACTTTATTATTCACAGAAATAATTATATTTTAATAAATTTTTTTTCCTATTGATATACATTTTTTTAATAGAAAAAAAATATTTAAGAGTGTATCATTTATCTTCCATAAATTTCTTTATACATATCGTTTTAGAATAAACAATAACATGTAAAAAATAAAATTAAAAATTAAAAAATTTTAAATAATTAAATTCAATATCTTAAAAAATTAGACAAATATACGCTTTTGTAATTTAGCCCAAAAAGGAGGGCTCATTTTGCAATTTCGTATCCCCAGGAAACCCTAACGGCACCCAAGCAGCCAATTATAAAAACCTCTCTATAACCCATTTACATCTTCATATCTTCTTCTTCGGAAGAGTCAATTCCCGTACCTCTTTCTTCCGCTTTGCATGTTCGGTACGATTTCAGGTAGGAATCGGTAGAGATTATTTATAATCTCCGGTTCCGGTTTGAATCAGTTACGTTCCCCATTCCTAATTATGATTTTTTTTGAAAAATTTCTTGTGCCGGTGTTCCGGTGGTTTGAAAAAGCTGGTTCAGCGGCGTCTTGAGCATTTAATTATTCAAATAATGATAAGATGCTTCCTGAGACCAGCTAGATTAACTTGCGTCGATCATCTGACCAAGCGACCTCTTTTCTGTTCATGGGCGTTGCTTTTGTCTCGATCCGACACATTATGTATGTATGTATTCCTCTGTTTGATTAAATTGAAACTTTTAATCCGTTTTGATTGATTGAATTGATAAAATCAGAGTTGTTTTGGAGGCAGATGATGATAAAATTCATACATTTGGGCTGATTAATCCATGAGGTTCCAAATTCGAGCTTTTTAAAACTGATGCCTCCAATTACTTTCCCTCTCTTCAAAATTTTAAATTGTCTAAAACCCTTCCAGACCCCAAGTGAAGGGAGAAGGATGTTTTTAGCCCAAAACTAAGCCCATCTTGTTTTTTTTGGCTCTTTATACTTTCTAATGACGTCATAAAATTTATACGGTATTTTCTTTTTTTTTTTAATTCCTTCCCAGATACACTGGTATTGGAGTTTTTGTGGGGGCTTCAATTGTTCAATCAATCCTTTTCATTTCATAATACGCATTTATTTCTTTTTAATAAAAATCTCCAGTAGATTCGTGTGTTTGTTGGAGCTTTATATATATCTCATTAACTAGTGATTATTTGTCAATTTCATTTAATAATATAGTCTTCGCAGTGAAGTGCGGTAATGCTCCAATTTGGGTATATCATATGCGTTGACGGTGACTCAATTTCAATAATAATAAAGAACAAAAAAGTCGTCATTTTTATGATGGAATACGTGTAAGTTTGATTGCCGAGACAATTGTCTGTCAATATAATATAACTTTTTTATATCCATTTTTAGTGTAAAAAAATATATCTGTATGAATAGTTATCAAGAAACATCTTATTATAACATAAATACTAAGCAAGATAAATAAGTACATAACCATGGCAAAAGAAAAACTCAAATATGGATGAGGAACAGAGGAATCTGAAACTATATGTATAGGACAGACTGGAGGAATCTAATTAACGTATGTACAGAAACATTGGATAAGAACAAAATACTAGTACCAATCTCATAGTAGGAGTATCTTTGATCTGACTGCATATATAAAAGACATATATATGGATTTGATCTGATCTGATCAAACGGAAGAGAAAGCTCAGAGACCATCATAATAGCCACCGACTGTGATGCGAGCTCTGGAGATGGGAACTCCTCTCACGGCAGATATTGCTTCATTCAATTTGGTTGCGTGGTGAACCACTTGCTTCAATCTCTAAAACAATACACCCAAAAAAGAAAATTGAATCATAAAATTAGGAAATTGAAGGAGTTTATGAAAAGGGATTTCTTAAATTATATACCTTGTCATCAGCATAGATATGGAACTGGAGTTTATTATCTTGATTATGCCTATTATTATTATTATTATTCTTTAGGTGACCACCAAGAACGACGATGCATACAGTAGCAGCAGCAACTCCAAATGAACAAATCGCACCGATTCCGGTCAAGCTCCATTTCCATATGCTTGGTCCACCGGAACCGGAATTTTCTTCCCAAGATACATCCTTTTTGACCTCCATCGTGTCTTTGCTGATTGATTTCTCTTCTCCATCATCAAATTGAATCGTACCTTGGGAAGATTTGGTTCCCCAATTACTACTGTTGTTATTGTTGTTGGATCTTGGTGAATCCAATTTCATTTCGACAAATTCGGGTTCCTTCTTTTTCTTGAAGGAAACTTGTGAGACGGGATCTTCGACTATCTTCTCTGTGGGGATGTTGGGTGGAATTGGATCTTCGACGATCTTCTCTGTGGGGATGTTGAGTGGAATTGGATGTGGGTTTGCGAGCTTTTTCAGAAATTCCAGATCATCGTCATCTGTTGGCGGATCCAAATGAATTGGGACGACAGTGACGAGCTGTTTAGGCGGGAGTGTGGAGTCGACAAATTTGGGGGAAGATGATTTAGTGGAAGGACAAATAAAGTAATTCTTGAAAACATTACTGGGTCCAATCCCAAATTTTCTAGAGAAAATCTTTTTTCCATCATCTTCATCATGGATTTCAAGAAATCCATCATCGGGAACAACTTCCCAACCTTGAAGATCTTCTTCTTCCATTTAATTAGATCAAAAAAGAAAAAGAAAAAGAAAGAAAGGGTATGGAGGTTGAAATAGAAGAAAGAATTCAAAGAAGGAGGCTGATTTCATGTCATGGAGCGAAGAAGAATTGCAGTAGTCTGTTCTGAGGAAGGCCTCCTCATGCTGGGATTTATGCAATAATAAATCGAAGCTTATCCTCCAAAAAGATGACAAAATAGATTAGTGGTCCTATCTCCAAGAAAAGAAACCAATTTGATTGGGGCTCCTTTGATATTTTATTTTATTTTCCCCCATTTCCTAATTAACTATATAAAGAAATATACAATTAGTAAAAATAAAGAGAATTTCCTTCATTTTTTTTCCTTTTTGTAGCTTTCAAAACAAGTTCCAACGAAAGGTTCAACAGATTCCCCTAATTTAATCTAAACAAACAAAAAAAGGAAAAAGAGTTGCAGATTACTTGCAAGAGTTGGCTAGCAAAGATACCGACTTTTAAAGTTTCAGTTTAATATAACACTTGTTGTTATGAATAAGTTTTCTTTTGATAAAAGATTGTATCAGAATTAATAAAAAAAAAAGAAGAGATACAGGTATCTTTTACTTGGCAGGCAAATATAAAACTGAATTCTTGATAAAAATCCCACAAGACAAAGCATATGTCAAAACTTTGTTTAGTACTACTAAACATATATAAAACAACATTAATTGGTACAACACAGTTGCTTGGTTTTCTTAATGAATGATTTCTCCAAGAAAAGATAAGAAAGCACATTTTAACGGATAAAGATAAAGAAACATCAAGATTAATTCCAGTTAGGTGATTGCATTTCATGGATGAGCTGGAAGTTCAGTATAAACAAACTGTTGCTTGTACTCTAAAGAGAGACTTTGTTTATGTTTAACAATAAGTATTAGTAAAATCATCAAACTATGGGAATGTTCTAGCAAAGCAGCAGAGTCAATATTTTTGCCAATTTTGAGATACATAAGAGTCAATATTCTTGGTCCACAGGACCACACGCCATGTTTACTACATAATAGTGTCAAGTGTATCTACCTAACTCGTTTGAAAATTAAGCGCCCGCCCTATAATGAACCAAAACCAGCAATCAATATGTAGCCAAGTGGCTGGCCAGCCACCAATACTGCACATTCACAATGTTATTCTTCTTACCACAACATATTTATGTTCCATGTGTGTTTTTCTTTTTCACAAGATCAATCCAATATATAACAACACATCTGCAAAAGAGACGTATATTGCATAACAACAATATCCATTTCTCACTGCTTCGTAAAAGTTTTTGGAAGTTTTTCATAACAAAATATACAACAGACGTATATTGCATTTACAACGACAAAATCACTAGACCTAATCCTTAAACACCTGCAAAGAAAAACAACCTGTGGCCCCGCTACAAGAACAAAGATTCTCCAATCATACACGTTTTCAGGATAACAAAAAGATACAAAAATTGTCATAGATGGCAGAAATGGAGATGGTGTCATCTGTTTGAGTCCCCTCAAGAGGAAAATGGTGTCTTCTGGAAGTGCATCATCCTCCCTTCACCACCTCAAGATGATACTTCAGAGGTTGAAGTTTTACCCAAGGAGACAGAAGCCAAAGATGATGCCCATACTTTGGCATTCCTTGCTCCTCTATGCAAGTTCCTGCTCTTGCAAAGTTTCAGTTTAGTCCAAACCCTCTCCACATCAATCAAATGAAGAATTCTTCCCAATATTTGCCGCGTCTCTCCAAAAATTTCTAAATTCAAATGCGGCTTGTAAGATGCCCATATTGTTCTGAAATGATTTAAGACCTTCGGCAGCATATGTAAAACTATTCTCAATAAGAGGAAAGAAACAGAGAGTAACAAATAAGGTTCTCTTCTCCACATCTCATCAACAGATGCACCAACCCATGATTGCATAATGGGACCCCCATCAGTTGCCAATCTACTTGACGACTGCTGTGGAACAAAGTAATCAACCGGTCCATGTCCTACATTTCCAAATGAGAACTTACTACCACCACCTCAAAATTAATCATATTTATTGAACGTTTGGATCAAAAGAAAAACACTTTTATTCTCTCAGGGGTCATAATATCACAATTCCTTAAAGGTTAGCACCAAAGCATGTGTAGTCAATAAGGTAAAGGATGACATGCACCACACAATCGAGATCCACAAGTAACAAAAAGCATCCGGGGGAAACATATATTAGAGGAAATACAAATATTTGATCCAAGCATGAATTTAATCTTTATATATGAACAGAAACGTAGTATGCTCTATACCAGGGAGAAAAATCTACTACCATGCTGCTCTTTAGTGGGGAAACGTACCTGTTGCTTGCTTATAGAGATTCATAACATATGTATGAATCCATGTTAGCATAGTGGAGCCGTCTTCAGTTTCCAAACTGGTTAACTCCTCCGGAACAAAGGCTTCAACTGGTTCATACCCTACATTCCAAACGAGACCTTACTACCACCTCAAATTAAGCATATTTACTGCATATTTAGATCAAGAGGAGCACTTTTGTTCTCTCAGGGTCAAATCACAAGGTGAGAATAACGTAAAGGATGAAATGTACCTCACAATAGGGATCCACAAGTCACATAATGAGAATATGAATTAGTGGGGAAATAGGTAGTATGGAATCCAAATACAAATATTTGGAAACGGAAATTGGTGGAAATACAAATATTTGATCCAAGCATGGAATCCCAACTTTAAACATGAACAGAAAGGTAGTATGCTCTATACCAGGGAGAAAAATCTACTACCATGCTGCTTTAGAGGGGAGAAGCATACCTGTCACTTTCTTATAGAAAATTATAAGAGATGCAAGGTCTCTAGGGCCACGATATCGTATTTGAGATGTTTTGTTCACCAATACTATAGATGGAAAGCTGTGTATCCCATATCTTGAATACACGCTAAAACAAAATTCACAAGCAGTAGCTTAGTAGAAAAGATAAAGAAGGGATTAAAAGACTTCAGAAAAGTATGAAATAATAAGTTAAGGAACTAATATTTTAGCAAGTTAATAGGTCAGGTACATGCTTGACATTATACTATATAACGTATTTAGAATTTTAAAGAAAGGAAAGGAGAGGAAAAAAAAAAAAGAGATCAATCATCCATGATGGAGCAAAAATTATAATTTGTTCATATTTAACGATTAAAACAGTTGCTCTTTATGAATAATGACAGCATGGGCAAATGAAATAACAAATATGTTTACCTTGGCATTGTTGAGTAATATTCTACGGCAAAATGTTCAATTTGAGGATACATAGAACTAAGGACATCAAATGATGGGCGGAACATCCTAGAAAATGGACACCAAGAAGCATAAAATAGCACACAGGTATGTCCAGTCCTCCATTTGGAAGCCATAGCCTTATCAAAGTCATCGCCACTCACCTAAAAATAAGCATGCATAGTACTTCATAACTTAAAAGATTCTGAAGAAGAAAACAAAATAATAAAATCCGAGCAAAATCAATAAACAAAGTGAAAATCCCCAGGGCTTCTTTTCTTGTAGTATTCACATGCCACTTATAATTTGTTTAGTTGATAACTTCAGCTTATGCAATTTCCAAGTTCTTCAAGATGATTAACATTTTGATATAGCACTTTTCAAAGAAATCCAATCTGTAGAAGCTTACAAATGCATTTAAGATAAAATGACTGGAGTTTCTGAAAAGAGAAGAAGAGGATGATAAAGTTCAGATTGCTGGTTAAACTATATCGGGAAGTACCAAACTAATATTAACCATTTTAAGTAATAGAAAAGTTATTAGCAGCAAAGAGATCAAATAGCATGCAATAACCATGTAAGGCTATAAGGACTACATATCTTATGTAGAAAAATGAGAAACATCTACCTGATCTGCCATTAACATGTTAGAAAAAGGTTTTATACATAGGATATTCAAGAGGCTAATCATTTGCATACACTAAGATTATGGTTTATTGCTGGAAAATGTCTTTTCATGATTTGAATGTACTTACAGTCATACCGTGCTTCAGAATCTATTACATTTCTACATTTCTGGAGGCTAAAAAATAAATAGAGAAAAAGACAAACAGGCACCAAGATGAAGCACCAGAATTAAGAAGAGTAAGACAAAGTATGAGATTTTGTAAAATACAGTTTTATAATCGAAATTCTCCAGGGATTGAACTATCTATTACTAGATCAGTCAACAGACAATGAACTCCATGGGCAACGCTTAACATTTCTTAACATAGTTCTTTGGTCTAAATAGATTTTGGCATCAAAAGAACCTGGTGTGATTGAAAAAAATTGAAAAACCATTCTTATGTTCAAACTAATCCTTTCTAAATTCATAATTGACAGAATACGCCTGGAGATGAAGGGCACAATGAGCAACAGAGATGCAAGAAACTTTGAATTGAACTCAGATTGATGAGAGTTTTAAGAATATATCCTATCAATTCTCCACTAATTCAGAGACTGGATAAGTATCTACAATTGTTTGAAATTACTGATTCTACACAATTATGATTCTGACATAAAGCATTTTTCGTGATACAATCAGGGAACAAAATTCATCTTTAGTACTCTTTGATCACCCCATCCAACCAAAGAAAAAGAGAAATAGAAGTAGGCATCTTGACATTCAACGCTGTTGTAGCAAGAAAGATGAGTTAATAAATGGACTCTCACCGTCTAACTAACACATCTATAGGAAAACATAAACTCAAACATATCAGGTCCAAATGATTTGAGTTTTCAACGCAGATCTTAATAATTGTCTAGTGCAAAATAGTGAAACAGGAGTCAAATAAGAAAAAAGCCTCTTTGTTTATTGAATTATCTTATTTATCAAGAACACTAGGTTTTCCAGATTAAAGTGTTTGAAAAAAAAAATTGAAATAAAATGATAGGAAATCCCACAAACAAAAAAGAAGAAGCAATATTTCAAGAAAATGGCAGAATCGCAAAACAAAAAAACAAAAGTCAACTCGGATACCTAGAACATGGTAATGGAAGGGACGCAAAATCCCAAATCAAAAAGCAATATTTGGGTTCAAAGAGAAATTCCGATATAAATATTGACAGAGAAGAACCAGAATAAAAAGGCAGAAAGAAAAAAATTAAACCAAAATCGACCAGGAAAATAGAAAGAAGAGACCCAAACAAACCGATCAAGAATAATAAGCAGAGAATTAAAAAAATAAAAAAAAGGAGAAAAAGTTCTTTAAAAACAAAACTAATGATAAAGAAAAAGAAAACCAACCTCGAAAGGTGGATTGGATTGAAAGGAACTAGGGCATTGAGAGCGGAGGTGGTAAAGGGCGGGTAGTTGTCTATGGTTATAGCAAACAGAAAGCCGTGGTGCTGGTGATGCCTGGCACTGAAACCATCCTGAAACCAGACAGATAGAGATGCAGAACAACAACAGGTACCTCATCCTTTCCTGTGGAAAAGCCTCAATCACAGAACACGAAGACGATGAGAAAAAAAAGCCAATGGGAGGAGAGAAAGAGAGAGGAAAATCTGCTCAAATTTATGGAAATGGAAATGAAAATGAAACAATTATAAATACTTACTTACTGCTAAAAATTATATTAGATATTACCAATGCCAAAAGTAGAAAAAAATCTTATTGGCCAAAAAAAATCGTCCCATTCTTTAACCACGCTTTCTTCTTCTTTATTGCCAGAATACCTCCCGCTTTTTATTCTTTCGTTTTTACCACAGTTGACAATAAATATCGTTTTCTTTTTTTAATAAAATAAAAGTTTAATACGGAATTAAAATTAATTTTTCGGAGCTCCAGTCGCAGGCGGGTCTTCTTCATTCTCTTCTGCCCCCCCGCCCCCCCCCCTTTGAACAAGGAATTGGTCTGGTTTTTCTTAGGGCTATTTTCTTTTTTTTCCTTTTTGGTTCTGAAGTAGAGAAATCTGAGGAAAAAGGGAAAAACTAAATTTAAATGGAAGGAGTTGGAGCTATTATAGAGAGGAAAGAATTGGAGAACAGCAATCAGTTAGCGGCGAATTCCTTAACCTCGGATGCTACCGGTAAAGATAGAGAAGGGGAAGACCGTGAACGCATTGCTTTAGAAATCAAAGCCGGTCTCCATCCTCTCAAGGTTTTCTTCTGCGTTTTTCCTTTTAATCTTTTTTTTTAACTGCGTTGATTGAGGCCAGGATTTAATGTTCAGCTATACATCCGATGCGTCCGCGTTGATTGCATTTCGTTTTCTATCTCAACTTTTAGGCACTAAGTTTTTTTATTTATTTTATTTTACATTGGATTTGCGGAAGAACAAACCTCTAGTTTGATAGTCATCATTGGTACTTTTCATCCATGAGAAGGTGCTCTAGGACTGGTTGTATCTTGGTTTTGGTTCATAAGCCAAGCTCAATTTGTGAGATGGCTTAGGCATGAGTTTTTCTTGATTGGTTTCGGGGGAAGAAAGGTGGGGATGCTTACTTGAATTAAAAAAAGGTTATCTTGGTCATCTGTACTCTCCTCTTTGATTGAGGTTATTGGGAGGTTGTAAGTGTGATTTTGCTACATTTATGCACTTCACAAGCTCTCTTCTTTCTTCATCTCTTTGAATACCTCCTCATGAAGTTAAAAATTCATGTGGATAAATCAACATGTATTATTTGATTTTAATTCATGGCATACTGACTCGCACCTTATATAATTGTAATGTTTAGAATAAATTTGTCTTTTGGTATACTCGCCGGACACCTGGAGTGCGTAGTCAAACATCATACGAGGACAACATCAAAAGGATAGTTGATTTTAGTACTGTAAGTTCCATCTACCACCCCTTTCTTGGGAATTCTCTATGTGGCCAATGACATCTTATTATTAGCTCTTCATTTGTTTGAAAGTTGCATTGTTTTCATTGTATTATTCTTATATTTGTGACTGAAAATCTCTAGGTTGAAGGTTTCTGGGTTTGCTATTGCCACCTGGCTCGCCCATCATCATTACCAAGCCCAACTGATTTGCATCTTTTCAAGGAGGGCATTCGCCCATTGTGGGAGGTATCCATCAAGGGCATTGCCAAATGCTTTTCCTCTTTCTTTTTCTTTCTTTCCCTTTTTCTGTTAATTTGCTGATCTTGCATTTATTTATTTTTCCTCTGAATTGTGCTATATTTGAAAGGATTCTGCCAACTGCAATGGTGGGAAATGGATTATCCGCTTTAAGAAAGCTGTTTCAGGACGTTTCTGGGAAGATCTGGTATGACTATATTTTTTATTTAGAGTTGCATGCCCCTGCAAGTCACTCATTTTTAATTCTTCTGTACTTGTTACTGCTTGGTGATTGTTCATATATGACATCCTGTTGTTTGGACACTTAGATCTTTAAAATGATCACTGGGCTTCCTTATAGAGCCCTGAATCATTTGATTGTAGATCTTCTCAGGACCTTTTCAGTCTTACCATAATGCAATTTGACTGCTCTAGTGCTTGCCTATAAGCTGAAGGCATCCAGCTAGAAGCTAAACTTCTTGTGCAGTAAAGCTACAATTTGTGTTTGCTAGTAATGTGGGGGCTAAAAGGTTGTTGAGTATGTAAATAAATGTAGGTAATTTTGAAAATTGTGGTCTGTTGAGCTCCTTAAGAAACCGTCAGAGACTATTCTGAATTTGTACCTTCCTAAGTAATTTTTTATTTAAATTGTGCAACTCTCTCTGTATGTTGATGGTTAGCTTCACGTCACAGTCAACTTCTGAGTGTTGTTTTTGTTTGGTCTATGAGTAGTTTTCTTATACAGTTATATGCCTCTGGTCTTGAAATTAATTGGATACAATTTCTTATCAACCCTTGCCAGTGAGTCCATTTCGTGTTGTTTCCTCCCTAAATGGCTTTAGTGTGAGTTGCAATGCCCAGTAGTTGGAACGACATTTACTAGTTTAGTGTTGGTCTAGATTTATGAGGTACATTAAAAAGAAATAATTTAGGGTTACCTGCCTGTCACATGTTACACTTTTTGGCACTGTTAGATGATACAGAGGATAACTTCTTTTACAACCTTGGTATAATTTCAAGGCATTGACAAGATTATGCTTTCTGGTGAATTACATTTCAGGTATTGGCATTAGTTGGTGACCAACTTGATTACAGTGATAACATCTGTGGTGCTGTCTTGAGCATCCGCTTCAATGAGGATATACTGAGTGTATGGAACCGGGATGCATCAGATCATCAGGTTAGCTTTTCACTGATTTATGAGTTAAAACTGTTTCTTTTACTTGTTTATTCTGGAAATTTGCCTCACTGATTCCATTTATACTCAAGGCTGTCATGGCACTGAGAGATGCAATAAAAAGACATCTGAAGCTTCCACACAGCTATGTGATGGAGTACAAACCTCACGATGCATCTTTGCGGGACAATTCATCTTACCGGAACACCTGGCTGAGAGGATAGGTGGAAATCTCCAAACTCTCCGAGTCACTGCTTGACTGAAGTTGCATCCCGTATCTAATTTGTCAGCATCTTTATTGTCTTGATGCTACGATGTTCTTCATGCACCATATGCTGACAAGTGTAGGCTCAACCCTTTTAAAGCATTGCTGCTCTCTATAAGATGTGGCGTCTTTTGTATTGCTTGGGGGTGACATCGTGCTTGCCTGACTTGCAAAGCTTGCAGTTCGTCTTAGTTGATAGCCTGACAACTTTTTATTATTGTTTTTCTCCCCACCTTACATGTGTAGTTAGATCATGTACCAGTTGTTCTTATACTGTGATACATGGCACTTCTCTCTTTGGATTTAATTTTTTGGGTATCTGCTAGAAATTCTGGTTGACTCTCTTCTTTGCATACTATGAGGAGATCTAGAGATTTAAAAAATCTGGACGAAGAACCGCGTGTCCGCAAATTTTGACTTTTTCTTTTTGTTGTGTGGCTCTTCAGTGACGAGAAGGTGCAGATGTTGTAGCCATTAAACTAATGCTTAAGGCAAAAGCAAACCAATATTTAGTGGGGAATCATTAGCCTATCATCTCATGATTAGGTAGATCTTGCTTTGCAATTGCAACTTCAGGTATTGAAAGCCCCATCTGGCATGTTGTTCCAAGGTTCATAAATGCACATCTTTGCAGTGTAGTTATAATATTTAACAGAGGGCAGAACATTAATTTTGGTCATGGGTGTGCCCGAATTTATTTATTTGACTGGAAAATGTCTCCTCATTATTAGGTGAAAAGGAATACAAAATTGCTCAAATATAACACATTGTTTTTCTATATCCACGGGAACTAGGTAGAAAAAGACTAGATTCAAGGCGACAATATCCACCTCTAAACAGATGACTGAAGCCCTATAATGCCTGTGAAACATAAGATGTAAACACCATCAATTGGATCACAAGTGTACAAGAAATGTGTACTTAGAGAGGGAGAGAGAGAGAGAGAGAAAGAGAGCAATTTACCACATCCAACTCTAGCACCAGCATTCCCAGTTGTTTTGCTAAGCTCATGTCCACCTGTTTGATAATGATGGGAAGTCTGATCAGTTAAAAATGGCTATAATACAAAAACTCCCAAACAAAAATATATATATAGAAATGAAGAAGCTGAAAAGAACTAATAATTTTTCTTGCAGATTTGAAAGCATAAAGAGGCTTGTAGCAGCTATCCACCATCTTCTCACCATATCATGTGCTATTTGTATAATCGGAATAACAATCTCAAAAGGAGAACATCTCATAAATACTCTTTCCCAAGGTGATAGAAAATTTCAAAGAGAAAGAAATTTCATAAGTTTACAGATGCTTCATGACAGAAAAGTTTTGTGATTCCCATCCAAGCCACACACCTCTTCCAAGGTCATCAGGATCAGCATGCACAACAACTGCCCTTCCCAAAATAGAATGTTGACCGCTTAGCGGAATCTGTAAGTTTTTTTTTTTATTTTGGAAACATCAAATGGTTAAAAGCCATAACTCAATTACACATACATATAAGGAAATATATACCAGGGAAAGAGAAAAGTGCAAGAGAAGCACTCTTTAGAACTTCCTTTGAAAAGAGCATGGCATAAGCCAATTTCACTCCTTCAACATAATGCATCATTACCGCCTCAATTTAAAAAGATACATCCTTCTTATAAATTCTTCTATGAAATTTGATAAGTATTCTTTTTAAACTATTGCCCTAACTAGATTTTCTTACATCAGTTCCTTGTTCATTTGATTTAAGGCATTTTAGGTACATGACTTTTTTGAGTTCTTAATTTATGTGCAAAGGTATAATAAAAAGACCTTATAAATTGAAAAAGAGGTAGTATTTAAGTAACAAAAAACTTAGAATTACTGGGAATATATAGACCTAGCATCCAGTGCACCTTGGAAAGAGCATACCTGCATGTCTATCAACGAAAACTCAGCAACACCTGAAAACAGATAAATAGCTTCAAACTTTTGACAGAAAGAGTTCAAATAGCCTACTCACCAGTTAACAATGTACATGACCTGAATAAGGAACATGAACAGGAAGAGGAACAGAATCTTTTTTACGTACCATCACCACCAGCAATGACATTACCCAAATCACCCGCGTGACGATTTTGATCAGTTGGTGCTCCATGATCATTCTTTAGTGGATTAAAATGGGGTCCTAAATATCAAAAAGGAAAAAGAAAATAAAAGTATTTATATCTTATTCATCAGCTGCCTTTTTTTCATTTTAGAGGAAAAAGAAACACATACACACACACAAAAATCATTAGGATAGATTGGAAAGGAAAAAGAGATATTTAGCTTAAGAGGAAAACTATTTAGGCATTGGCAGGGTTATGTCATACGTGTCAAGTAAAAGTTGCAATCTTTCCTCAAGTGAGAATAGATGGAAACAAATTACTGATACCCATCAATTTTATTTGTCTCAAGCTGTCCACTAAATTGCATTTAAAGTTTGACCAGCTTTGGGAGCTTGCCTGAAAAAGAAATGAAGCAGGGACTGCACAAATTTGGAGCAATACAAGTAAATTTTACTGCAAAAAATTCTAGGGAAAAAACCCAGATTGTTTTCACTGTCTTCTACAACTACCGTATATTTTATATAAGTGTAATCAATCCTATTGGAATATGGACCCCAGCCATGGACATGGTATTATATGGTAGCAGGAATTATCATTGGCCCTATAATATAGATGGTATGGTCATGTGAGACAATGTCTTTCCTCTTCTGAATCATGTTGCCAAATAAGTAAAAAGAGTTTCATCCAACAATCTGGCAGTTTCAATGATTGAAGTACTTAAAGCATGGTAGGAAAATTCTACTTTCAAGCTTCAAAAAAAAAAAAAAAAAGGAAAACTTTTTTATGATCTTTAGGAAAGTAATTGAATTTCTTTTTAAAAAAAATATTCCTTCTTACATTCTAGACTCATATCAAACACAGTCATGATTCAAAGAAGAAAATTCTTACATAGCAATTAAATCTTAGGAATTCCAATGAACACCAATTGTCAATCTAAAGACACACACAAAGAATATGTAGAAAAGATTCAATCTTGATTACCTGTTGAATTGCAGCCGTTAGTGGTGTCACCGAGGGCGTGAATATGAAAACCATGACGGCCTGGTTTCAATCCCATTATTCTACCTTTCACGTGGGTCACCCCTGTGTGTATATATATATATATATATTATTACTTCAATTGAGTGCTATCTCATTTATTTATTCAAAGAGAGAGATGTTATACCGTCAGAATCTTGAAGGAACTGAACAGAACCCGTTACATTATCGTTGCCGGAGATGATTGCCACCGCTTTCAAAGTACCCATTTTTTCCAGCCTCCTCTCCTCTCTTTGTGATTCGTTCCTTCACAGACTTCTATCATTATTATTATCTCAAAAAAAAAAAAAAAAACAAAAAAAGAGGATTTTTTTTTCCAGGGATGAGCGAGTGAAGTCGAGTCGAGTCGAGTGCCGACTCGGACAGCGCAACAAGAAATGGTTAAGAGGGAGTGGGCCTGAACAGAAGAACCACCGACAAATGCTGAGCTGGAGAGGTCCCAGAACTTCGCCGAAGTCGAAGACGTGGAGGTAGTTATAATCACGGACTTCAAAACTTTATGCAATTTAGTTGATATACATTAAATATCTGCCATCCATTCTTTTTGCATAATTTAAAAATAAATAAATGATTTAATAATAATAATATAATTCGACAGAAGGAGGGAATTTTGATCCAACTTGTTTCTGGAGATCTCTCTCCCCTTCTCTCTGATCAATTACATTAAAGAAGAAAGATCAGAGGGAATTACTGAAATCAAAACTGAGTGAGGACGAAAGATTAGCAGAAAATGAGGGAGATCATAAGCATTCACATTGGTCAGGCGGGTATTCAGGTTGGGAATTCTTGTTGGGAACTTTACTGCCTCGAACATGGGATTCAACCAGATGGAATGATGCCTAGGTTAGCTCTCATTTATCCTCCTCTTTTCTAATTGTAAGTGTGTCTCCGGTGGAGGTTGTAATGGGCGGGGTAGCCTTGTTTTGTTCTTCTCCCTAATTTGTTGAATTTACATTCTTGATGGAGAGTGAGATGTTGGATAAGGAGGTTCATCATTTCTATTTTATCAGTCGGGATGCAGGGTGAATGTCTGAGTTTTGATTCTCTGTGAACTTCCAATTCCTCTTTTCCAGTTCTTTTGGTTGTTCAGGCTCCATGTTATTGATAAAAAAATTTGATGACTCACCACATCGGGATCAATTCCCCTCCATAACTTTATTAAGTTTGAAATGACCAAAATTTTATATATTTGTAATCTAAATAAACCAATCTTTTATTCTCTCTTAGATGTTGAAAATGCAGAAAATAATGTATTTGTTGCATCTCAGAAAAATCTAGGTTTCTGCTGGTCTCTCCTTTGCTTATTTTCCTTCCCTGCAATAATACAATGACATCAAGTTGCATTGTTCTGTAATCAATTCCCTGTTCAACCAGATTCAATCGGAAAGTGAATAATATGCTGGCTTTCCCATTGTTTTAACAATATTGTAAAATAATTGTATTATGCGACTAAAAGCCTCCCATTTGACATGGACTGGAGATCAAAATGAAGTCTTTTAATCGAAATAAGGTAGCATAAAACAAGATGTAAAGTTTCTTTTGGCTTTCAGTGTAGGTTATATGAGTTCTTTTAGGATAATTAAGATGTTTGTTTCATGTTGTATCTCCTCTTTCCTATTCCCTACCTGTATCTGATTGGTTTTTCACTTACTTGCAGCGACACTTCAGTTGGCATTGCAAATGATTCATTCAACACCTTCTTCAGTGAGACCGGTGCTGGGAAGCACGTTCCAAGGGCAGTGTTTGTTGACCTTGAACCAACTGTGGTTGATGAAGTTAGGACAGGTACCTACAGACAGCTCTTTCACCCTGAGCAACTTATTTCTGGCAAGGAAGATGCTGCCAATAACTTTGCCAGAGGACACTATACAGGTATACTGTGTGAAAGTGGCTTTCCTGTTATTGCATATCATCTCATGAGATTCAATGTCTCAAAAGTTAACAAGATCATATTAAAATGTTTACAGTGGGCAGAGATATCATTGATATATGCCTTGATCGTGTGAGGAAGTTGGCAGACAATTGCACAGGTTTGCAAGGGTTTTTGGTCTTCAATGCTGTGGGTGGTGGCACTGGCTCTGGTTTGGGGTCTTTACTTCTTGAGCGCTTATCTGTTGACTATGGGAAAAAATCCAAACTTGGCTTTACCATTTTTCCATCTCCGCAGGTAATCAACTCGTTAGTGGATTATTTGGTGAATTAATTTATAGTTTTTTCTTCTTTTCTATTGGCTTGTGAAAACTCGTTTTGTTCATATTCACTAGTTTGTGCTCAAGAAATAATTAATTATATTTAAGGATCCTTTGAACCAATAAATTCAGCTTTTGAGTAAAATAACTGCATAGTAGATTATTGACTGAATTGCCAAATAACTATCTAGAATATGCATAGTAGAAGATTCACAATGAGGAAACTTTTTAATCCACAAGAAAAAATATGGTATGAGGAAAGCAACTACAATTTTATGTTGTTTAGAGCTTTATATGCTGGAATAGTGTTTCAGAGTGTAATGCTGAAACCTTATCCTGGCGGTCCCACAATTGTTAGTATTAGTAAAACATCTAGCAACATGTATTTGCAGGAGTTGCCTACTTCTTTTAATTTTTATAGACAAATTCTGTTAGCTATTTTGACTACAAGGTTCTTCCTTGATGATTTGCAGGTTTCAACTGCTGTTGTGGAGCCCTACAATAGTGTGCTATCTACACATTCCCTCCTAGAACACACAGATGTGGTGGTGCTTTTGGATAATGAAGCAATATATGATATTTGCAGAAGAGCCTTGGATATCGAGAGACCAACTTACACCAACTTGAACCGTTTGATCTCCCAAATTATTTCCTCTTTGACCACCTCATTAAGATTTGATGGGGCCATTAATGTTGACATCACTGAGTTCCAGACCAACCTTGTGCCTTATCCACGTATCCACTTTATGCTTTCTTCCTATGCACCCGTTATCTCGTCTGCCAAAGCGTACCATGAGCAGCTTTCAGTTCCTGAGATCACAAATGCTGTCTTTGAGCCCTCAAGTATGATGGCCAAGTGTGACCCTAGACATGGGAAGTATATGGCATGTTGTTTGATGTATCGTGGTGATGTTGTCCCAAAGGATGTCAATGCTGCTGTTGGTACCATTAAGACAAAGCGAACTGTACAATTTGTTGACTGGTGAGTATTCATCCTGAATTACAAAACCTTTTAAATGTTGGGTTGTGCATTTATTTCTTAGGGATCTATGACTGTTAAGTCATGCTTCCAACATTGTTGAAGTGAATACGAATTGCATAATCATTTCAAATAGGCTCTTCTTTTGCATGCAAATGCTAATTTGTTCATTTAGTTATATAGACATGCTTTTCAAATGTACGCAGTTGAGTAGGCTTATCTTAAGGCTCTACGTTTAAACAAACCAGAAGCTCTTTCCTCACCTAATCTTGGTAATATTTCCAGGTGTCCCACTGGTTTCAAGTGTGGAATCAATTATCAGCCTCCTACGGTGGTTCCTGGGGGTGATCTTGCCAAGGTCCAACGTGCAGTCTGTATGATCAGCAATAACACAGCTGTGGCTGAAGTATTCTCCAGAATTGACCACAAATTTGACCTTATGTATGCAAAGCGAGCATTTGTCCACTGGTATGTGGGTGAAGGCATGGAAGAGGGTGAGTTCTCAGAAGCCCGCGAGGATCTAGCTGCTCTTGAGAAAGACTATGAAGAAGTCGGAGCAGAAGGAGCTGATGAGGACGAAGATGGAGAAGAGTACTAAGGAGAGCTCTGCTTGGATGTCTACCATCAAGTTGTTTCTTTGAGAAAAATTTCCATCCTTTGAAATATATATTTTCCAATTTTTTTGAAATTATCAAAATGCAATGAAATGAAAATATTCTTCTTTGAATGGTATTTGTAAGTAGATTTTTGTTCCAGAAGAGATTAAATGCTTGTTCATAGTTGAAGGGTTTAGCAACTTGGAAGTCTTTCTTAGACTGAACAATTCCATTTGTAATATTGTGTAGTATAGCTTCCTTCGTCCTCTTTAGATGAATGGAATTTTCTGGGGCGAGATATTAATTGAAAGTCATTAGCTATTCACCCTCTTTGATAGTAATTTGAAGTGAAACAAAAGAATCTTAAAAGAAAAAAGATAATGAAGCAGGAAATATGGGAACAGATTTTTAGCATAACAAAGAACACAAAGGAGGAAGATCCCAAAGAGCATCCATGGGATCACACACAGTTTCCATATACTCATGCACACCATTCCTAGCATACAGCGATGCTGATATCTGTCTCTCCACTTTCATCCGCTCAAACTCCAAAAGCTCCATTTCACAACCACCACCTATTTCTGGAGAAGCAACAACATTCTTTGCCTGGTCTAACAACTGATGATGGTGATGATGATAATCAAATGTTACTGGTTGTTCAATACCCCATGAAATTACAGATTGATGAAATTCATCACAACAGTTGCTCAAATCAGGCTTATATGCATCATCAAACAGATTACTACCATGCTGATGCTGTGGCTTCTCATACAAAGGGGAATCAGAAACAGAAACAGAAACAGAGTCAACGCTGGAGTTGCTGCAACTACTTACACAGCTGCTGGGAGAAGAAGAAGGATTAGTAGCAGCAGGCACAGCAGTGGTTCTTGAATAATCCTCACTTTCGTTAACTCTTGTTTTATTATTGAGAAGTTTTCTGATCCGAGAAGCCAGAGGAGAATCAGGGGAGACGTGAGTAACAAAATTAGTACGAGTATTTGAACCGCGCAAGAGACAAGCAGCTTCATCATATGCACGAGCAGCTTCTTCAGCAGTTTCAAAGGTTCCAAGCCACATCCTAATCTTCTGAGTTGTATCTTTGATTTCAGCAACCCATCTTCCAGAAGGCCTCTGTCTCACCCCAACATACTTGCTGCTGTTGTTACCCTTCTTGCTCCTCCCCTTGAATTTTGTTGTTTTTTTCATGGCTGCTTCTGTCTGCTGCTGTATTTGTTGCTGGAAATGAATCTCCATCAAGAGACTAGAGACTGACTGAGAGGAGCAATCTAATTCTTCTTCTTCTTCGTTTTTTTTTTTATTACAACACAACCTCTGTTTAGGACTTGTCTACTTGTCCTTGTTCTTGTTGCCTATGTTTGTGTAGTGTGTATATAATATACATACATACATACATACATATATATATATCAATGTAGGTCCTTGTTAACCATGAGAAAGTTTTAACAGGTTAATTTTGACCTTGTCTTCTTGTGTTTGTTTATTAAATTGATTTCTCCATCATTTTGTTTTTTCAAAGAAAGAAAAAGAAGCTCCAACCAATGAATAATGGCTCTTCTCCTTTTTAAAATTTTATTTTGGCTGTGTAATCTACGCTGGTGAAGACATAACAATAATAAATTATAAGATCAGAGACAGTGAAATTTTTCAAGGAAGTGCCTATAAAGTTAATACTAGTAGTAGTAAAACAAAAAAAACTAAGGTTGACTTGATCAAAGCTTGTAAGCCTTAAAGGGGGGGGCAAAACTTATGCAAAATAATATATATATATATATTGTGGTACTTGGTTTAAGATTCGACCAGATCCAATTGCAAATAAAGACAAACTACACCTTTTTGGTTGGTTTCATTACATCAGCATCACAGTGTCCTGGACCCTCTTCTCCAACCTTTGATACCTGAAAGATACCTCTTTCATATTCTTCAATGTTTCCAAGCCATCTTTACCTTCCTCCCTCCACCCCAGAAATTTTAGCAGGAAAAATAGTACATTCATCATCAGATTCTAATCAAACAAAAACTAAAAAGGAAGCAGAGAATGTATCAAATTCTTTCCATTTTTGTTGTATAGTTTTAGTTATTGACAGAGGATATGGATTGTCGCCACTTCCATGTCGGAATCCAAGTCAAAAGATGAACCTACACTTGCCACTTGGAGGGAACTCATAAACCCTCTTTAACTAATTATGTGTATATATATATATGTAATAAAGTCATACAAATAATGACCAAACATAAACACAATTTTTAATATCTTATCGTGCACGCTGCAATTGGCTTATTCCTCCTCCATTACATCACCTCTTATTTAAAATGGAAGAGAGAAAGTCATTTTCAAATACATTTCCCGTTAATTCTTTACTCACATTTTCAGTATATAAAGAAAGAAAAAGATGCCCCGTTTGGTGAAATAGAATTGGCAGCATTCATGAGAGCAAGTGGTTTTTATTTATGTGTGTATATTTTCTCCTTGTTTATCCCGGGATTAGGTTATTGTTGTATTATTGCTTTTGTAGATTCCGCTCTAAGCCATCATAATCTCAAAAGCCAAAAGCAAATAATTGCTATTAAATTAGATTACTTAGGCATCCCACAACTTCTTTAATCTTAGATTACTTAATTTCTTAATACAATCGGACCCAATTCTAACATTTAATAATCTTTTCTTTTCCTCAAAGAAATACTTGAATGAAAAATTCTATTTTTCATAATCAATAACACACTTCTTTAAAATAAACAATCTTCAAACATAAAGGTTTGGCCTTTAATAAAAGTTTTTCGAAATTTTTTAGAAAATAGCATTAAGGAACCGAAAAGAAGAAACTTCAGTGACACCAAAACACTAAAACCATAATTCCAAAATAATTTCCCATGTGCAGATGATAAAATCACAAATTCAACTAATACATTCAAAGGAATATCCAGTTCATGATTTACTAACAGAGTCAACTATGATGACATATGCCAAAATAAAAAACAAAACTGTCTTAATACAATGTGTCCCATTGTAAAACTTTTAACGGTTAGCCTTGGCAACCCTCTCGATTTCATCCTTCTTTTTAATGGCATAGCTGCAAGTATCATAAATAAAAGAATTTTTTAAAAAATAAAAAATAAACATAAAGATGCTATTAAAAAAATGGCAATCATTGGGATTAGGGCATAAATATATAGCATTACCTGTTAGAGGAGCCCTTAGCAGCATTAATGAGTTCATCTGCCAGGCATTCAGCTATGGTCTTGATGTTCCGGAATGCACTCTCACGAGCACCAGTTGTTAGCAAGTAAACTGCCTGGTTAACTCGTCTTAGAGGAGAAATGTCAACAGCTTGACGTCTCACAACACCAGCTGAGCCAATTCTGGTTGCATCTTCTCTTGGTCCACTATGTAACAGAAACAGAGAGAGTAGCTTATCAATGAGACATTCAATATTAAATGCATCTAGTTAGATGAACTCCCATACATCTACCTCTTGCAGTTATAAGATCTTGCCATAACCACAGGAAAAAAAATAATTATTGTACCTGTTAATGACGGCATCAACAATGACTTGAATAGGATTTAGATCAGTTAATAGATGAATGATTTCCATAGCATGCTTGACAATACGAACAGCCATGAGCTTTTTTCCATTGTTTCTCCCGTGCATCATCAGAGAGTTGGTCAGTCTCTCGACAATGGGGCATTGTGCCTTCCTGAAACGCTTGACTTGGTACCTACCAGCAGTATGGGGCATGTAGGTTGCATGCTTGGCTGCAGTTGCAGTAATATAGTCTTCCACAGAAATGTCACTGATCTGCAAAGACAAGTAGAACTCAAAAAGATAAATTTTTGAAAAACACCAAATGCTTGGCTGCAGTTGCAGTAATTTTTGACTCTAAAGGGTTACATAATCCATAAAACAAATGATATGTAAAAAAAAAAAAAACAGAGTATTAATGATCACATGTAATGTATTAGACTGCACCTCTAAACGCATAATGCTTTAAAACAATGATTTTACTACCACAGATATTTTCAAAAATTATTGATTAATAGATGCTTCTAATTCCAATTCAATGGGGAAGAGGATTTGAGGTCATATGCAAAATGAGATTTCATCAAATAAGTCCATTTTTCATTGCATTTCAGAGAAAAAATTTGTAACTTTGTTATAAGATTTCATTTTAAACAGGAAAAATACATTCATCAATCTTATGCTGAAACTAAACTGATTTCAATCGGTAATATTCAGATATGAATATATAAGGTTATGGACGTACATGAATCTTGATCCTCTTAAGAGGAGACTCGTAAATAAACAAATTGCTTAGATATAAAAAAATTCCAGTAGATCGAGAATGTGGCTCACAAAAAGAAAAATCAGACCCATGAGTTTTAAATATGCTACTTCAAGGACAAAAAGATAACTGAAGAATCACAACCAACGATTTCACCCGTCCTAAAGAATTATTAGCTATGCAAAATAACCAAAACAACCAAAAACTAACAATGGTGAATGTATCAATACTTATCACGAAAACAACAACAGAATAAAGAAAGGGGACAATCAGATTGAGGGCAAAGAAAGACCTGAACGTCATCGTAAGACCAACGGTTGAAGAGTAAGACATCACTGTGAGTCTTCCTTTCATCAGTCTCTATTATTGCAGGAGTTTCCATCTTTAATTCTGCTCCTTTTCACCTGATGGAAGAACAAAGAAAACTATAAATCGATGCCAAGCATTCCACAGAGATAACAAAAAAAAAAAGAGCAAAGAAACCTTGAGATAGCGAGCGAAGAGGCAGTAGAAACTCAAGCTGACGGTACTAACCAAAAACCCTAATTTTCTCTGAGGGTATATAAAGAAAGAAGAAATTATTGGGCTTTAGGGCCCAATATTTGGTCGAAGCCCACAAAATTTATAGAGAACCCAAACGTAAGATGTATTTGGGCTTTCAATCTCAAACTTTTTCTTTAGTCCGTATATTTAAGGGATATTTGCAAAAATAGTCCCTAAATTATGAGTGTTCGGTAAACTTGGTCCCTAAATTATTTTTTTGATATAATTGATCCTTATACTATAAATAATTGTGAGATTAGTCCTTAAGTCAAAATTTACATTAAATTATTTGTTAAATTGTTTTTGAAAAAATATTCACAAGGGCATTTATGTCAATTTTTAGTAATTTATGGACCAATTTTACTAAATACCCATAGTTTAGGGACTATTTTTAGCAATTTTCCTATATTTAATAAATATGCGACAGACGCAATTTATTACAATTACCCAAAAAATAAACAACAAATATATGGGTCATTAAATATAGGGTGAACTATCCTAAATGCACATCTTAAATGTCAAAATCTAACTTTTGCACATCAAACATTTTTTGTACATAGAGTGTGATTAACGTTTCAAAACGTCTCACTACATGCACCTCTGTTAAGTCAAACCGTTAGTTGATTTTTTTCACTATTTAATACTATTCCAGTTAGGGGCATTTTTATTCAATTTTTTTTAAATTTTTTTTCTTTCATTCTTCTTTCTCTTTTCTCTCTCTTCCTCTTTTCTCTCTCTTTTTCTTCTCCTTTCTCTCTCTTCTTTCTTTCTCTCTCCTTCTTCCTCCTCATTTCTCTCCTATCTCTGTATTTCTTCTTGTAATAATATGGTGGAATTCATCCGCCATCTTCCTCAATTCATCTCCTTCCCTCAAATCCATCACTTTCTTTACAGCTTTTGTGTATTTTATATTCATCCCTCACTGCTACTCCAATTTTTAGAATTTCTGTTACCAGGTAAGCATTCAGCGGGTTGATCCATCACGAACTCCAACCACAGTGATTCAGAAATCCTCATGCCCAATCTTGAATCACAATTCTTCTTCCCTCAATTCTCTCTACAAATCCCTCTGTAATCATCAAACTTTCTCATCTTCCCCTTTGAAACTATCCGCTTTGTCTGGGTACATGATAACCCACATGAATTTTTGCCCGCTATGCTCCAATCTCATAGCAATTTCTACAATTTCTCGTCTCTTAAGCAAGTAGTGGTACCGAAAGAAACAAATATTACATAATTTGGGGATTGTTTGTCCAGCCACTCCAAGCATTGATTATTGGGGTTTTTTCTCTGCGGGATTGAAATTAGATTCAACGGGCCAATAGCCAATGCTTTTCCTCATTAGTAAGTTTGTCTTTCTCTATTCAGCAAAAAAAAAAGTTTGTCTTTCTCTAGAAGTTGAACGAATTCCCATTCTATGGCTCTACTGGTATTGTAAAGATTATCGTGGTTCCATTTCTTGACATTCAAATTCTTCATGAAATAATCCATCAATGAATTCGACCCGAAAATTTTATCCATGAGAGGAATTTGATCTTGAATTTGTCGAGGAGGAAGAAAAAGGAGAGAAATACAAAGATCTGGAGAGAAATGAGGAGGAAGAAGGAGAGAGAAAGGAAGAAGAAAAAGAGAGAAAAAAAATTAAATTAATGAAGAGAGAAAAGAGGAAGAAGAAGGAAATAAAAAAAAATTTAAAAAATTTAAAAAAATTTTATATTTTTTAAAAAAAAATTGGATAAAAATGCGAAACAGTGCCAAATAATAAAAAAATATTGACTAACGATATTTAATAAGAAGTGCATATGAGATAGTTTACATTTAAAAGATAATCAAAAGGAAAAAAGGAAAACTTTTTTCCCTTTAGAGAATATAAGAAAATAAATTTAAACTTTCCTCAAAACTGAAATTTGATTATTGGAAATAAATCTTTCAAAAATTAAAAAGAAAATAAAAATTGAAGTTCTTTCAGAATTCTACTGTTGGGAAAGTGTGTGATGGAGCTTGCAATGTCATCTTCCTCTTCTCTTCAAAGTTCATGTTTCACAGCTTCAAGGTGCAGAAAAGGACCCTTTTTAGCTTCTTGCCGAGCTCCTCGTTTGGGGCTCAACTCTTCCAAGAACTTGTCTTTCTCATCTGGGTTCGGGAGTTGCTGGACGTTCCCCATAACTTCTTCAATTGGGCATTCTAAGCGCCACCATATCCAGGTATGTTCAGTAGGACGATACTTTATCATCAGAATTTTTTTCAAATTATTCGTGCGCTAGCTATTTTACTGCTTTGATACTATTAAAATCTACAAAATCTTATCTTGTGGTAAGGATATCCTTAATTTCTAATGCATTGGTGAAAGAAAATTGTGGTGCTGGAAGTTTTTGAGTTTTTTTTATTTTTTTTCATTACTTTTTTTAGTTTGTTGCCTTTAAGAAGAATCACAGTTCAGTAAGCGTGTAATTTAAATTAAATGGTTGTCCTTCCGATTTTGAAACTGCATTCCTAGGCTTTCTCTCAAGCTGGTGCTGCTGGATCTTCTGATCCTGTGTTAAGTAAAGTTTCCCAGTTCAGAGATGCCTTTTGGAGATTTTTGAGGCCACACACCATTAGGGGAACAGCACTGGGATCCTGGTAAATTATGATAATAACATGTTTGTTAGGGATTATTTATGCAGGTATAATATTAAGAGATGCACTTAAAATGTGGTTCTTTTTTTCCCATTTTTGACAGTTCTCTGGTAACACGAGCTTTAATAGAGAACCCAAATTTGATAAGGTGGTCTCTGGTCTTGAAGGCTTTATCTGGGCTTCTTGCACTTTTGTGTGGCAACGGATATATAGTGGGCATCAATCAGATATATGACATTGGCATAGACAAGTAAGCCATAATAATCTCTGCATTAAGCAAATATGCAAGAAATGTGTGGATGAACACTTGTATTGTATGAGGGAAGCCTTCTGCAAAAGATTATTATCTGAATATCTTGAATACCTTTGACTGTGCTAGTATAGTGATGTAGTACCCATGTGTATGGAAAGATGGTGTTCCATGGCTGTGAAACTAAGACTTATGAAGAGAGGGAAAAAATGATGGTCTTGTAGGGTTGATGCCATGATTGATTTATTACAATGGTTTGCTGATTCTCTCTTTTGATTGCAGGGTAAACAAACCTTATCTACCTATAGCTGCAGGAGATCTTTCTGTTCGATCAGCATGGTTCCTTGTGCTGCTGTTTGCTGCAACTGGTCTTTTGATTGTCGGATTGAACTTTGGCCCTTTCATAACTGTTCTTTACACCCTAGGCCTTTTTCTTGGCACTATTTATTCCGTTCCTCCATTTCGTTTGAAGAGACATCCGGTGCTAGCATTTCTTATTATTGCTACGGTATGGTGAACTATCCGCTATCTGCCTCGTTCGCTCCTAAATTTAACTTCATGATGCTATTCTAGTATATTTTAGGCTTGGACAATTTCTTACTGAGGTAGGAGACTACCAATTAGAACAAGCAAAGTTTTGTTGGAAAAGGAATTCAAAGTATTTTTCTACATATTTGGATGTCTTTATAGTTTTTTAAAATAATGGGCTTTTCTTAGTAAGTGGTCTAAAAGGTCTAAGCATATCAATCAATTACTTACAAATCGGACGAGTACGTATTCCTACATATTCCTTGTACAACTCCCTGATAATATTTTATTTTCTGCTTTTTAAAGTTACTTCCAAAAATGTAATTCAGACTTGTTTACCTAGAGAAGTGAAGGCTTTAACCATGGTTTCCACTTTGGAATTTCTCATGATAATGCATTAGCAGCAAAGGAGCACTAACATATTCTTTACATCTTTCAGAAAACTAAGTTTGTGCCTTTACCACGTGAGTGTAATATGCACCTGTGGTGTATATTCAGTAATATTTATTCGTGCATTCTCTTTAATCTATCCATGCAGGATTAAATGGTCATACTTGACTTGATTCAAAAATATAAGTCAGCATTTGAATAAATAAATGTTACTGCATTTCCTTTACTAAGTAATTAGGTTAAGGGTTGGAATCATGTGGATTTGGAAAGTGAAATTCATTCGGAACAATTCGGTTTTAGAAAGTGAGGTACTTGTTATCAATGCTTAAGATGACTCCTAGCAATTCTGTATCTTAGAGAAGCATGTTCTGTTTAAGGGAAAAAAAAAAATAGCTCCATTTAACTATTTGACAGTTTGGTTGGGATTTATAAGATTTGTTTAAAGATGTATATGCGACAAATGTTCACATTTCAATGTATTAACTTTTAGCCATTACCATAGATATATGTTAAGAATTTTAAGTACCAGAGCTCATGCCATTCCTTGTGATATGCTCATAAATGTATTTCAGGTTCGCGGTTTTCTTCTTAACTTTGGTGTGTATTATGCAACAAGAGCTGCTCTTGGACTAACATTTGAATGGAGGTCAGTTGACAGCTTAGGCTTTTGCTGTAAGAGAACACCCCGTTTTTCCACCCACCCCCTTCCTTCCTAGAATGAAAATGGCAATAAAAGAAGTGCATTCTAGCTTCTTAGTATAGAGTGTCAAGTTTGGTTGTAGTGCAAAAACATATCTAAGTTGATCTTGTAGTATATTATGTTTTTGAGCCGGTAACTCTTCTTGTTTTTATGTGAATGTTTCCAGCTCTCCTGTAGCTTTCATTACAAGTTTTGTGACATTATTTGCTTTGGTCATTGCCATAACTAAAGATCTTCCGGATGTTGAGGGTGACCGCAAGTAAGTCTTTTGTGTATGAACTCGTAAACATTTTTGTTGCTCGTTTTGTCAACGTAT
This sequence comes from Asclepias syriaca, assembly GCA_027405835.1. Lineage (NCBI taxonomy): Eukaryota > Viridiplantae > Streptophyta > Magnoliopsida > Gentianales > Apocynaceae > Asclepias > Asclepias syriaca. Next base: position 23,119,439 of record CM049927.1, read on the forward strand.
CCAACCAACCTCCATTCCATTGCTTTATTATTCCCACAATACTATGTAGGTTTCAGATATCTACTCTGGCAACAAAGCTTGGTGTGAGAAACATTGCATTTCTTGGTTCGGGCCTTCTATTGATAAATTACATAGGTGCTATATTGGCAGCAGTTTACTTACCCCAGGTAAGATTTGATTCTTAACAAGTTATAGTTATGTCAAAATAGTTGCTCTACTTACATTTGCCGCGAAATAATCCAGGCTTTCAGGAGCAAATTAGTGGTTTCAGTACATGTCATACTGGCTTCAACCTTAATTTTCCAGGTACTACAAATATCAGTAGTTTCTGTGTGTCCATATTATGGTAATACGATCATTTCTTCTTTCTGCTCATGTTTCTATAATATTTTTATATATCTGCAGACATGGATATTGGAAAAGGCAAATTATGTAAAGGTAATTTTACCTTGATTGTTTGTTCTTTGTTGTTTGTGTATCTTAGAAAGGAAACTTATCATAATTTTCTTTTTCTTTGTTGCAGGAAGCAATATCAGCATTCTATCGCTTCATATGGAATCTCTTTTATGCCGAGTATATTATATTTCCTTTCATCTAATCAGAGTTGGTATGTTTTAGATTGTTAGGTTGAATTCTATGTTTTAATAAGAAAAAAAAGAGTAAATGATATACATACTTAAACATGACAAGAAATGTGAGTTTGGTAATTGTTAGTTAGTTGAATTTGGTTAGCCCTGTGCATGTAAATGATAATTCTTTCCATATATGAAAGGAATATATATTATTGGGTCATTCCCCCAGATTAACACTTAATAAGTGAATCTACAGTACAGTACTAGTACTTCTTAATTAGCACTAGAAAGGCGAGAGAACATTCTAGCCAAAAAAAAAAAAAAAAAATTTCAAAACCTTATCCACTCTCTGAATGATCTATATACATTATATATATAATGTGTATAAAAAGAATGATTTTTCTTTCTTTTTTTATTTTGGAAAAATAATAATAATTAATGAACTCCTACACTGTGGGGTTTGTTAGAAAGAGGATCAGGGAACAGGAAAACACTTACTTAACTCAACAGGGCTGCCTTGTTGCGGTATTCCAGTTTTAGTCTTTTCTTTTTCTTTTCTTTTTTAAGCTTTCTTTTCCATTCAATCGCAGCAGCAGCAGCATCATCTTCTACCCATAGGAACATTTGGTGAGGTTTTATAAAGCAAGTGGACTTCTGTGTGGATTTCCTCTCTTGAGATGATTCAGATTAGAAAGAAGCGAGGGACTCCTGGGAATTGAAGTTTTAGCTTCAGTTCTTGGAGATAAATTCGCGTCTTCTAAAATACGGAACCGAAGCTCTTTAGGAGGACAGTCCTTCATAAATCCAATCCTTGCTCCAGCTCCAGTGGTCCATCTACTAGTCAACTGCTCCGCCAAACCGTAGGATTCATATCCTCTACGTGAATTCATTTTCTTCTCAATATTTTCTTTCCAGGATTCTTTTCCTTCTCCGTTAATTTTGAGGTATAATTTCTGATTTGAAACAGTAAACTCATCTGAATCTGATGAATTTTCTTCTCCTGTTGTTTCACTTTCATGTAATGGAGATTTCACCGTAGAACCGTTTTGCTTTATTCGTCCTGCCTGCTCCTGCTCCTGCTCGTGTTCTTGCTCTTCCCTCTCGAACAACTCAAGAGTATCCTCCCTTTTTGGTATCTCAATTGTACCCATCTTTGATTGCAGTTCCCGCATCCTTCTTGATTTTCTTCGTCCTGTATCTTTCGATTGTTTCTCGGCCGAATCACTTCCCTTTTCGTGTCCAACTTCCCCATTTTTATCTCTGCCTGATTTGCCTCTTCCGACGCCGGAATCTTCCTTTTCAGCTATTTGCCCCTTCTGCACATAATTAGGAAAAACAAATAAACTAACTATTGGAAAAGCTAATTGATTCCTCCCGCGGGAGGGGTTTCATCCTTTTTTTTTTTTTTACATTTGATTATACAAAAAGGAGTAGAGGAGGATTCTAACCTGGATAGTGCTAATATTAATATTGTGTTGCTCAAGGAATGACATAAATTCCCGAAAATTTTCTTCTGTTGGAAGATAATGCCCACTGTGAGGCCATACAGCCTATAAAAAGATAAAAAGAGTAGTATTTAAAAAATTAGGGCATCAATCTACCAGAATATGAATAACATGGAGCAACTAAAGAATTAAAATTGGTTTTAGCACTGTTCTCCTTAGATCAGTTGATTGAAAGGATGCAGACAGCTAAAGAAAAGGAACCTACGGTTCAAGAATTGAAAAGAGAAATCAATCAGAATTAAAATTGGTTTTATTAACTAATTTCCTCGTACCTTAAGGGTGCCCTTTTCCACAACTAACCTCCCAGCAGACAGTGTTACACCACCGGCCAAGAAACTTGAATGTTGGAATGTGCCCTTTCTCTTCCTCCCAACATACAAGACCCAGGTTGTACTCAGTACGAAGATCCACTTGACTTCCTTTGGACCTCCGGTTGTGTCCAGAAGCTGCCCACTTTGCCTATAATGGAACTTACCCTCAAATATACCCACTTCATATGCCTCCCTTTCAACCTGAGAGGAGGTAATTAATAATACTTATACACATTCAGTAACTAACTCACACACGCATATATATATATATATATATATATATATATATATATATATACTTTCACTCGTCTTCCTAACTATGTGTCGTTTTAGGTAGTTTACTCACCGGACCAAGATATTGGATGCATTGCTGGTGAAGTTTAGATCTAGCACATCTCGCAAGACTTACTTGTCTACCTTCTCCTATGTCAAGCCTGCAATTTCAGGTTTTATATAAAATATTTCTTTTAATATTGCTGAAAATGAAACTTTGGAATGAACTTGATATTGTAATGTATACCAATAAAAGAATGGCTCTTCACTCGGACAATTTAGCCATTTGATATAGTAAAATTGCAGATTATGGCCATACCGATGTCGAGGGTCAATCTAATTAAATTCAAGATAGAAAAAATAATAATAATAGTAAATCACAAAATCAATAAATCAAGAGGATGGATAAGAAACTAACACTATTTGGATTTTTTCTTTTAATTTGAAATAGAACTTACTGCTTCTAGCCAATGCTGCAACGCAAGTTGACGTGTACATCCCCCGTTGGTCACACCCTTACCCAGCTGACAAATATCAATGGATTCATCCCTTAAGAAGCATTTTAAAACTAACACGGACAAATAACTTAGGTATATATATATATATATATATATATATATATATATATATATATATATGTATACCTTTGCTGCTCTTACTCTTGCTTTTTTCCAACGTGTAGCTTCAGTTTTTTCAATGTCAACCAATTTCAATGAATTAACCTCGCAGAGGTCCATACAATCAAATAAATTCCACCTGAAAATACAACATCTTTCTTTTAAGATAAAAATGGAATTTCAAAGAGAATAACGAGTGTGTCCAGAATATAAATGTGGGATCAAAATCATGCTTCCCTTTTTCAAGAATACTTATCATCATCAATTGAACAATAATTGAAATTACTTTTATTGATTCATATTAAATACTAACCAATTTGGGCCAACTGCACAATCTGCAAGAACTGCACAATCCGCCAGCTGTCTTCTGGTTCGGAAACTTTTATACGTTTTCTGCAACCGGATAGCAGCCTGGTTTCTAGAGTAGGCATTATCTGGAAAAGGTGAAGTGGTCGGGCTAGCTTTTGGACAAATGGTCGGCTTTGGGGTAGAAGATTTGTCACTAGTTGATGTGGGGAAGGATAAAGGTGACGACCGCGGCGACAGGGACGACTTGGGAAGTGTGACCATCTTCTTATTATAATTATAATTATAAGTTTCCGATGAAGGTGGTCTTAGAGAAGGTGAGGAGGAAGATAACGGTGAGGGGGAGGACTTCATATAACTGCTACTAATTGATCTATTCATTCTACGATTATGTGGTGCAGGAACCCTAACTGAGATCATGTTCCCCTTAAGACGAAGAGATCCTTGAAGCACCACATCTTTTTTTGAACCATGAGATTTCTTCATTGCATTACCTAAGTCTCGATCATTGAAACTAAAAGATCGAAATCTAGTTCTTATTTTTTCACAGTAAAAAACCAGGAAAGATTTTGAGAGAATATCTGTATCGTCAATACCTCCTCCAACTGGAAAAAACTTCATACCCATTTCGCGCATCTCCGTCAGAGAAGAAGAAGACACAGTTTTAGTCTGCATTATAAAATTGAAAATTATCAATAATTATCTAATATAAATAAATAGCAGATTTAATTGATTTCTCTTCACCATCACAAATGGTAATGAGAGTAAATGAGGCAATCAGATCTGGGTCGATGTTCCTCCTATATTTATGTAAGAAACAGGGGGAAAGCCTAATAACACCCACCAACAACATAATGTGGTTGGAGAATCAGAAGAATCATATGTATGTATGTATGTAAGGATTCAATAAAATTTAAATACAAATTCCATTTTTCTATCAATTTCAGCTCTTAGACAATGTGAGAATCAGATCGAATGGTTCTGAGTTCGAGAATTGATCTAAATTTAACAATTTAATAGCAGAGGCAACAAAAACATCCTGTTCCTAAAAACCTTCAAATCAAAAATACAAATGCAGAGCATGTAACGAAATACCTAAAAAATTCTCATAAACAATTTTACATACATATGCATTTACAAATGAATCTTAAGAAAATGGAATAAATCACTTTACCTTTTTTCCTGGATGATGTGAATGAAAAGGTAGAACTGAGGGAGCCAGAAAAGGCTGTCGGAATGCAATCAACGCGAGAGAGAGCGTAGAAAATGGGTGCTCTGAAAAATAAATATATAAAAAAAAACAAAACAAGAAAACAAAAATGGAAAGAATGATGAAGAAAACTTTCGATCGAGAGAAGAAGCAGAGAGGAAAAAAAATGGGGAAAAAAAAAACCCGAAGAAATTCAATGAAAATTTTAAGACAACACACGCTCAAAACTCCTTTCGTTTCCGTTTTCTCTCTCAAATTCTCAATGGCTAAAACAAAAATAGGGTTTCAGGTTATAGAAATGGTGATGTCCTCTATGTCCTCTCTCTCGTTTGTCTAACAAACAATCTGCAAATAATCCATTACTGCAAATTTATAGTGCACATAAAATACACAACAGGGCGGAAGTCGTCCTTTTTTCTTTTTCTTTTTTGGCAGATGTACTATTCTATTTTCCAACCACGTGTATTTCTGATTTCCTCGATTGTATTTTACAATTTTAAAAAAAATAAAATAAAACCACTGAATACTTTTACGAGCTTTTTTCAAAATATTAGCGGCGGGAGAACCATGGCGGTGCGGCAAAGTGGAACTCTTCAGAAGTCAGAAAGCAGAAACTGCTGAGTTAGTAAGCAGCAGGGTCCAATTAAATTTTAGGGCTTTTGGATCACGCGATTTCAAGTCAAACCTCGGTGGTCACAAATACAACTGTACTTTTGGTGTAATTTCCTAAACAGGAAAAAGGACAGCTCATGTACGTTAAACAAACCGTACGTACGGCTACTAACTTACATATCACACATGGAGGTTGCTCGCTCTTTGCTCCTTAATTTACCTACATCTCACTCAATTTGAAACTAATACAGATTTTTATATTTAAACATACAAATTTGATGGGATTTTTTTAAAAATAAATCATCTAACTAATCTAGATTAGATTCGATTTAATTGTATTCTTAAAATCTAACTAATCTAGATTCTATTTGATTGTACTCTCAAAAATTAACTAATCTAGATTCTATTTGATTGTATTCTCAAAATCTAACTAAATCTATCTAAGAGAAACTTCATCATGACTCTTCACAGTACCCTTGTACAAATCTAACTAAAAGAAGACTTTATCATGACTCTTCACAGTACGCTTGTACTGTGAACCTGCAACCTTGTGTCAAACCAAAAATTATTATTATTATTACATAACAAAATGCACCGACATCTTGAGGAGGATTTTTAGGTTTGGCGGGGTTCAGTTAGGCTGTCTGAATATGGAACAGGAATTCAAGATGGGTGTGGGCGAACTACTACTGGCAAAAACTTTATAAAGTTTAATTTCATTCGAATTCACTGTAAATTCAAGCTTTTGCTTTGGAGAAGAACTCAACAATTGGAAAGGCAATAGATATACAAAAGTAGCAGAAATAGTTTGTATCACAAGTTGGAATTGCTGCTTCAGATTGATTATACAAAATAGTCTGTATCACAAAAACTTCTGGGGAATGCTACAGTCAAGGTAAATATATATAAAAAAAAGAAAAAAACTTCATCTTCTTCATCTACCTACTTACTTACCACCTAATGAGAAGCATAAACTTCAACTTAATTACACCTATGGAGGGAGGAACTTGATGTAGCCCATCAAATTTGGTGGAGAAAATATAAGATAAGCAGCAGCATTTGGGGGTAAAATATCTAAATTAAATTTACAAGTTTCTCAAGCATGAAGAACCTGGCAATGAACAATGTGACTTTTCAGCCGTCCTCGACCAGAGATGATGCTAGACAAGAAGTTTGTAACCAAAGTCTTGAACTGTCCTTTCCCTGCAATATTCTCCCAGAGATGTTCTGCTGTGGCTCCTCCTCCTTCTCCTCCTCTTGCATCATCAGATTTACATACATCTACTAAAGAAATACTCGTGTTATTTCGGATAATGCATAATTTTCCATTAAGAGGTAGGAGTGCTGCTGCCTCCAAGGCCTTGGAATTCCCTAGATGCATCTTACTGTCTATGTGTTTGCTCCATGAATCCGTTGCTTCGTCATATACCCTCAGTTTGCAGCCATCCTTGCAGTCTAATGCATATAAATGTCCATTCAGAGATGTGCTCGGATTTCTCCAGCCGGCAACCATTCCGTCATAGACTGGATACCAACTATCAGTTTCAGGTTGGTAAACCTCACTCAAAACTTGCCGGTGAGATCCTAACCCCTTCAAGAACCACTTGCCCTCGTACACAACACCTATGAAGGGAACCATTGCCGTGCTCATATCAGAAATGAATGACCATCTGTTCTTGTTGGGATCGTAAACTTCTGCTGATCTGAGTGACCGGTGTATCCCCTCGTTCTCCCCTCCAGCTACGTATAAACAGTTATTTATCACACAAGAGCCAAAAAAATGTCGTCTCCGGAGCATATCTGGAGCACGGTGCCACTTATTAGTACGTGCACTATAAAAGATTACTCTTCTCATAGATCCTTTGATAGGATCTTTGCCACCAAACAAGTACAAATGGCAACCACTCAGTACAGCACATCCAAAACCAAGGGCTTCAGAATACTCTCTGGGGACTGGAGGGAGAGGTTGCCAAAGCTGGTACATAGGGTCAAAAGCATGCCATGATATTTTTCCATCTCGATCTCTCTTCATAATATATACCCACTCTTCCGCAATTCCCATATTTTTTCGAAGAGAGTAAAAGAAATTACCAGCCAGAAGACGGTACCATCTCTTGCAGACTAGCCTGAGCTTGCGATGTTCAATTCTCGGAACACGTATTAAGCAAGCTATGGCAAGATCATCTGGAAGTCCTGGCAGCAAAGGGGATTGACTCCTATTTCTGTCACGTGGGGGTTTTTGTCTAGTAGGATGAATGGAAGGTTTTATATCAGGTTGAAGACAAAGCTTTGTCCCAGGAACATATCTTTTAGCTCCTGCAACTGTTTTAAGGCCTGCGTCTACTCTACAAAGACAAGCTGTTGTATCTACCTGAAGATGCAACCAAAAAAGGGAAAATCGATTTAAATCAGTCTGAAAATAGAGCATGCATTTGCCACCACAGAATTTTCGTCCTCTCATTGGTGCCAAGAAAATAATACAACAATGTAGCTCCCATTAGTGCATATCAAATTCTGTATTTCATGTTTATGGCCATAGCTAGGGTTTAAGAATTTTTAAGTTCCAAGTAGGAAAAAAAAAAAGAGAATGTCTATGTTCCTACTAAGATTCTTCTATGTTGTAGTTGATTTTTAGAGTCAATTATAATTATCCAATCCATCTGCCAACTAACTTTTGACAATGTTACATAATGCATAATGATGCTAAAAGAGAAGAAAAGTTGACAAGCATGAATACAGCAGATATTGTTGACATTCCTCCTACTATTTAGATTTTTGCATCATGAAACAAAGAGGACAAGGGATGTTCTGATACATATTATATATATATATATATATATATATATATATATGTATGTATATTTGTAATTTCTAGGCCTCTGTATGAATCAATACTCTGGATTAAAAAAACTACACAAGAAAAGAAGCATTTTGTGTTTCATCCAAGGCACAAAGATTCTTTTTTTCTTTAGAATTGTTTGATGATCCTGAAGAAAGCAGGTAATTGAGAGATGTGCTTATGGTGATAAAAAAACAGGATACTTATTTTTCTTGGAAAATGAGAAATTTAGAGTTCTTGCAGATCAAATAAAGAAACAGTCCTCAAAAGAGAGGAAAAATGAGAAACTTGAAACTAATTTAAAGCATACATCACAGTACAGAAGTTGCATATTGACAAAGATAATGCAGAATTTTACCAGGGGAGGCTGAATTACTCGGTCCATCACTGACAATTATTTAGCATCCGATTCCCAACATCATTTGCATCTACAGAGAGAAATGCAGGAGTAACTAACCATATGTAAGTATTGAAAATTCAAGATTTGAAGCTGAACAGCACGAAATGAACTAAGCTCGGGAAAATTCATTTGAAAACCAAATTGAAATTAGGAAATGCAAATAAATTTCCATTAGAGAAACTACAAGAAAAATTCTCACCTCGAACAAATCAAGCAAGAACATAGATCTTTTAGTGTCTGAAGGTCGAGCTCAACAACCCATCTCCAGAACAGCCCAAAAGAACCAATTTTTGGGTGAATTCCCAAGTCAAGAAAATTGACCCCCAAGTCAATAGAGGGTCTGATCAAGAAGCAAGCAGATGCCTTCAAATGACCGTCACTCCTTCAAGAATCTTCAAAATCAAAGTTCGAATTGAATAATAATACACAGAGATGAACTAACATTACCAAATTTGACAAACATTCAAAAAAAAAGCAGAAAGAGAGAGAGAGAGAGAAGAAATTCCCTCAAAAGTTGTCGTGTCTTTGAAAAAGGAAAAACATAGCCCTAAAAACCCCCCAAAATGCGAGACAGCAGGAAAATGGGAACAAAGGAAAGAAAAGGAAAAGAAAAGCACTCAAAGAAAGAAAGAAGAGAAGAGCAGAGAAGATGGATTGAGACCCTGTATCAATCTTGCTCTCAATCTTTAACCATTAAAATCCTAGTGGAGAATTGGGCCCATAACTCCAATGGCACAACCTACCAAGCAGAAGAGAGTGATTAACAAGAGACCAAAATCAAACAAAAATTTTTTTTTTAAAAAAAAAATTAGTACTTACTACTAGTAGTTGGAGTCTTTTCAGATTGAAACGCATCTCAGCTACTTTTATATTTTTTACTTGCAAAATGTTCTGAGAGGATATTAAAAAAACATATATAAATTAAATAAAGATTTGATTTTTATGAAAGGTTCAAAATGACGCATGAGGAGTTTCTTGAACTGCATTTGGACATTTTGTTTTCTTTTTTCTTAATAGACAAAGATTCAAAAAATTTCATGAGCGGGCCCCACAATTCCTCAATTCTAACAAAGCAGAAATTTTTTTCTAATGTGTGTGGGGTCCCCATCCAACAGACATCTTGCTTACTCCACTAAGGTCATTTTGGTAATTAAATAAATTTAGATTTCTTCTTTCTTTTTTCTTTCTTGAGATAATTATAGAATAATAGAGAAAAGATAATATATGCTTATATGATTAGGTATAATAACAACCAAATTTGAACAAAGTAAAATTAGATAGAAAGCGGCTCTCATAATTTGACCATATTTTTATATGAAGTGATTGGTAGTTGAAAGCAAAAAAGAGTCATCAAATCTTATGCCTTTTTTTTTCTCTTTTATTGATTGATTAATCTAACTTTACATAATCAAAAGGAAAAGCAGAAGACGTTTTGTGTGGGTGGGGGATAAAAATGTAAATTCACATACAAGAAATGTCATGATCTTTTGAATACAATATATATATATATATATATATGGGATGGCAAAATCATTGCCTCACCAAATAGTTCTCAATCATTATTACCCCAACAGCATTTTGGAACTTTCCATGCAACAAAAAAGAAGAACAAATTTCAGTTTACCATCCCTTAACAGAGTCACTTTAAAAGGTGTAATCTTTGATTTCATATATCAATAATATCTTGAATCTTTAAAGAGGAAGCACAAGAAATATAGTTTACACCAACCAAAAAGTATAAATCTGTGCACAGAATGCTGCCACTGCCACTGTCACTCAGTTTTTCCAGAAAGTTCACCACAAATGTATACACCATAATTTTGGTATCAGGACAAACAATGTATGGTTGTTTGGTACAATAGGAATACATTCACAATAACTAAGTTTTTTCCTCTAATGAACTAATTTGCACAATAATTGAATATCATAAGGAACAACAACAAAAATCCTTTTCTGCTATGAATTGATGATGTCCAATGAATGTTCCTGATTACAAAAGAACCATATGATATATATATATATATATATATATATATACATATATATATAACTCTGCATTTTCCCATCTGTGTCTGTGTCCTCCGGGCTATGTATGTATGCTCCTACTCATCTAAGTTAGGATGATCAACTTTAAATGGAAATGATTAATCTGTACGTAGCAAATCAGGTTGTGTTTTGAATGTTCCAAGAACCAAATATGGTAAGATAACCATGCCTGCCATGAACAGTGTAAACTGCAAAAATTAAGTAAATTAGTCACCACAACTGTTCATGTAAGCAATGCTAAGACATTCATTTAATATAAATACAAAAGGCAGAATATAAGTAAACAATGAAGTTTTGAGGGAATTAGTCCTAAAGTGAGAGAATAGAGGTAAATATTAACTTCCACAAATTTTGTTCGAGTTGAGGAAAGCTCTTTGATCATGAACATAAGTAGAAGCAGTTATGAGCGGCCTGACAAATACGACTAAAAACAATTAAATGAAGTAGGCAGCAAAGTCCAGGAACATACCACAAGAGGAAGGGTTAAGAAACTCCATATGGGCCATAGTGCAAATGAAAACCTGTGTTCAGAAAGATACCTTAGAAAAGGGAGAAACCTGAATGATAACTAAAAGAAATTCAAACAAAAGGGAAAAGAAGAAAACCAAAAAAAGATAGTTACGGTTCCTCGTACAAGCAGAAAGATATGAGCCCAAGCACAGTAATGACAGGAAGTGCAGCTATACTTGATATTTCCCACTTCTCCATTGACTTCCAAAATCCCCAAGCTAGCATACTTGTATACAAGAAAAAAAGAACATTCAGACCAACACCCAACATTCCCAAATATAATGGTATCCTGCATACAAATATAAACCGACTGTAAGTTACTTACATCACGGTAAAGATATATACCTTTATTTTAATAACACACTAGCAGTGGAAAGGTCAAACTAAGAAATCTAATTGCTGCACATCTTTTTCAGAAATGAGCAAAATAGAAAAAGAATCTGCAGATGTTCATTTCCCACCTCAACAGAATAGGGTTTTATATTTCATCTTAAGCACATGTTATATTCATATAGTTTTGTTCTGACAAGAAAATCAGTAACCATAAAACCCAAGAGTTCATGCTCAATAACTCCGGTGTATGTAAACTACCAAGCATGCTCATAAAATTAAAAATGCTAAGAGATGTTTCAAAGTATCCCATCATGAATACAAAAGGCAAAGGCCACTGATTGACAATAATGAAGTTCCACACTGACTAATAAATTTCCACATAAAAGTTTTATGTCAATACCTTTGAGGATTTTGATGTAGGAAAACATAAGAAATTCAATGTAGTAACTCAGAAACCATCATGTTATTCTCAAAACAATATTGGGACAAAAGTTATAGCGAGGGAACTGGAAAGGAACTTGATTGGATCTACACTAAGTGTTTCAGATATCTTTGACTAGACTATTATGGAATGACAAAGAATTCACCATATAGAATTTGAACCAAAACAGGGTCTGTGAAATCTGGAAGTTTGGCATCTCTAGCAGGAGCCAATGCAAGTCTAACACTGATCTGTATGTAGCTATTCCTCATCAAGTGTTTCTGGAGGTTGAAAACTATAATGTTTTCCCCAAATTCAAACTGTAACTAGGAAACAGTCATCGCAGATATTTACTACTTATAAATCCACAGGCTTAGAGCAATGATGCAAAATAGAAAGAGGTGAAATGATTTAAACAGCTGATAGAATTACACTATCCTAAAAGCTGAAAGATTAGAATTTGATAAGCATTGCATGCATGTCATATTCTATGCTGCTAAAGAAATGGTTTTGACATAACAAGACAACAAAAAAACACAAATACATCAGCTCTTATAATTGTCCCAGGACCTAAGAAGGCTCTAATGAAGGCCCCAAAATCAAGGAAGCAAAAAGTGAAAGAACTGTAATGCCAAAGGAGGTAGCAAGAGGATACATAAAGACTAAAGTCTTTCTAATGTGATAATACTTTTGTGACCATAAACTCATAAGAACAATAGTAATGTATCAGCATATCTCATTCTTATATACATAATGTGTAACGGACTGTAATACTTGCTCAAAAGTTGCATATTAGATCTAGAAATATTGAAAAGAGATATATGTAGAACTAAGGACAACATAAATACATATAGAAACCAGCCAAAAGCAAAAGGTTTTACCATGCATGTTCAGAACAACGTCTAATTAAAAACCCTGATTATTTGTGATTATTAAGAGAAGGATAAAAATAAAATAGTATCAGCAAGCTGCAATGCTCAGGTTAAGTAAAGACTAGAACATACATATTCATGCGTAGAAGGACGTTAATCACATTGGAAAGAATCAACTGTGAAGCAGAAGCATACTAATAAACAGGGAGATCAACCGTTAGGGAATATGAGCCGGTAACAAGCTAAGTACCATAATGCCATTCGCTCCTCTTCTTTGTTTGGAATAAAATCAATATTCATACATAGTAAAGGGGCAATTGCCAGTAAAACAAAGAGCTGGAGTACAACAAACGTATAAGAGGTTTTTACTACAGTTTTTACCTTCTAATACGATCATCATGCCACAGAAGATATATGAAATTAGAATGTCTATCGCCATAGTAAATGATGAAAACTGCGGAAGCAATCCAAAGAAAATTCTCTACAAAGTCAATCCATGTCCGGTGTTTAGGTAGTGAAGGAGGCAAAGTAGTTGGTCTTGAACAGGCATCATCCTCCAGGTCATCACCACTTGAAGCATATCCCTGACTGTGCCTCTGCCTCATGTATCCACCTCCCCCAACAGGTGTTCCACCAGACATATTCACAGTTGATGGTAACGGATGATACGAACAATTTTCTGTCCCCAAAATTAGTTTCCAGAAGTAAATTACTTGGAGAAAAAGATACAAAATTTTAAACTCTACCACATTACATCTCTAATGGATACCATAAAAGAAAATGCCAAATATAACATACTCAGCATCTGTAACAAAATCTAAAGCGAATAAACTAAAGAAGCAGAGAATCAATTACAAACCCCATTAATAAACTGATCATCATCTCAATCCTAGAACCCATATATTATAACTATCAAACCAAGAAACATCTTAGAATCAATAAACTACTTTTAACCAAAACCCTCTTGAAAAAAAGACACAAAATTGTGATAATAGCCAAAATCAAAGATAGACCAAGAACCCACCTCATGCAGCACGAAATTAGAAGTACCATACAATCCCAGAAGCAAAGACCAAACAAAAAACAAAAGAAGAAAGAAATCCCGGCCTATTCCATCGGAGCGCTCCTCAAATACCCCAACAGAAGTATGCGCAGATTTCAGAATTCTTCTTCTTTAAGCCCCACTCCCAGAAGTTAAAAGAAATCTGGAAAAACCGCTCCCCTTCCCCTAAATTACATTACACTTGGCAATGAAGAACAATAAATGCAAAAATTGAAAGACGCAAAATTTAGTTAGTAACAAGAAATAACTTGGACGCAATAAATGATGGTAGAAAGAAGAAAGGTGGATTTTTTTTTCTTCTTTCTTTTTAGAAAAAAGAAAAAGAAAAAGGGGTTTTACAGGACTAATGTAGGTGAGGTGTGTATCTAATAAACAGAGAAGAAGAAGAAGAAGAAGAAGAAGAAAGAAGAAAGAAGAGGGATCTAATACTATATCTGTATTTCGTAAGCATGAGATTATTTGACAGTTTTTGCCTTTAGTCAGATATTCGTTGAGAAAAGTCATCCTAAATATTATTTTGCATTCTTTATTTCTAAATTTAAATCTTTTATCAATTTTCTTTTTTGTATAAACTATGTTTGTGGCCATATATCTTCAGCATGCTTGCTTCAGCACCAATTCATACCTCTTTGCCACCTTCTTCTTCTTCTTTTTTCTTTTTTCTTTTTTCTTTTTTATTATATATAATAAAGATCCTATATCCTGACCCATTATAGTACTTTTGAAGATGTTTCCTATGCATTTACTACTTCCGTATTATAAAAATATATTAATTTTAAAATCTTCAAAATTTTATCTAGTAATATGTGTATATATATACACACAATAATATTGTTTCCTATATTTACGAGTTCTCTAGTTTCCTTTTGACTTTGTGGTTTGTGCACATGGGATGAAAGCAGATCTCACTTCTTTTTTAAAAAAATATATATTATTTGGAAAAACAGATGAGAAGGTTCTTTCATTTCAGTTCTTGGGTCTTTTGGGAAAAGAAATATGAATTTGGCCAATTCGATTGTGATCTTTGTGTGACATGACATAGTAATGGTTTATATAATAATATTCAAACGTAAGTTGAATTGATGAAACAAATATGTGTGGTTTTTACATAAGTCCTGTTTTTATTGGACAAGCATTTATATTCCTAATTTACAAATTTACATTGACAATGATCACTCGGCAACTTTCTGGATTCTTCATCTCGATGGTAAACGAATAACTGAATAACAACTAAAACTGTTAAAATACACGGACACGTAAAATACTATCCTAAGTTAATCATAACCATCTTTATCCTAATCCACCAAAATATTACACGTGTATATATATATATATATATATATATATATATATATATATATATAGAGAGAGGAGAGAGAGAGAGAGAGAGAGAGAGATACAAAAGACCCATATATGGTGGAATTCCATTTAGATGAATCCAAGTTAGAACACAACAGGTGATATTGACTCTTACCTTTGGTTGATTGTCCACATTTATCTTTATCTCATGGTGGTGTTGATTTGACTGATCGACACCAACTCTTAACCATGTTTAGCTCGTCTACGTCATGGAGTTCACTTTCATCTAAGGAATGCATGCTTCCGTGTTCTATCATCTTTCAATTATATCTATCTCCATTTAGCATCGGCAAGGAAGAACCTTATTCAATCAACTCTTTACCTGAGACAAGACAGACACCTACAAATCTTAAAAAGTTAGTTCAGAGAATGGGACCAAAGAAACTAATCGCACCAACACATTTTATAAAATTAAAATAATAATCATAAAATAATAAAACATTTCTGGCCTGTCAAAGTCCCCTCTATGTCTTAAGCTACGGAGAAGTGATTAAATCCATCGTCAGATGTATTGCTCAAAGTTAGAATAGCATAATTCTAGGAAACGTTAACAGAAACTGCAGAATCACTATCAAATGGTTGTAACTGTACATCAAGCTATTGAATGACAAGAATACTACAGACAGATTTATATATATATATATGCAGTGATTTGAATTGGCAGTTAGTATCTAACGTTTGGAACATCTATAGATATTTAATGCAACCCACCTCCACTGCATAAGCCAACCAAATCCAACAATGTTGAGTATAAGACATCTAAAGACAAATAGCCTAAAAACTTCCTTGTTCCTGATTCGCTGCTATCCATATGGACTTTGTATTCTTCTGTGAATCCGTCTTCCATTACCAACCACCAGGAGATGCAACCTTGAGCATCCTCAGGGTCGACATGCGACACAAGAGTCAATACTTCCCCCTGTTCCAATTCAAATGACAATGACAGGAAGTCTCTGTTTGCTTTAATACCCACTGTCTGGGCTTCTTCATGAAGCCAACGTATAATCTGGCTTGCAACCTACATAACAAGTTTATCACATATAACTACATGTGTAGGCACCGTAAACCTTTTTTACTTATATCCAGAAAGAAATCCCAAGTTAAATAGAGCATTATCTGCATTTAAAATTTTAACTGAAAAATATTATTATAATACATCAGCATTGCACATACTATAATTTTCAAGCACATCATCATGATCTCTGCATTATTGCCAAAGGAATCAACAGGATGAAATAAAGTTCACAAACAAACAGCACTACTTTAATTCCATCAAACCTTGGTTTGTTGGGTTTCTCACTAGGATTTTCTTAGGTTACAGTTGGACATCCCTTAACTTATGAGAACACAACATGAATAAAAAAAGGAAAATTTTTCAGATATCAAAGTAAATTGAGGGAATGAGTTATCAGTATGTTTTAACTGAAGGAAAGAAATTCATTACCTGCACAGCATAGTGTTGACAGACCAATAATGTGGAGTAACAGAGTCAACCAACTTATAAACAAATCTATCTCAAAATGTACAGAAAAGGCGCTAACCTGCTGCAGGAGTATCATGGGAAGATCTGCTAAGTCACAGTTGTATTTGTTCATAGAAGAAACAGTCTCTGACTTCCCTTTGAATAGACCAACAACATTAGGAGCTCCTTCCCCTTCCACACTTATGGAGTCATCACTGACTAGCACCTTAGTCCGGAACTGAGATTTCACACTCTTAACATGGGATGCAGTAGACATCTGAGTTTGGCTCCCTGCAAGTAAAATGGACTGCGGAACCTTGACAGAGAGCGTCCAAGAAGATATACGAGCATGCCAGGTTGGATTTGATATCAAATGGACATATGGGGTCCGGGAAACCTTCAAGCATGAAATGGAACAAATCAAGTTATCAAATCAACCACCAAAAAGTTTTTCTTTTCATATTCAAGTGGACCGAAAAACTGAATTCATACCAGACTTTCAAGCTCTGCTAGAACATTGTTTGAGAAAATTCTATGTGCCAGAGACAAACAAAAATGACCCAGAAGATTTAAGTTATCCTTCGCTTGTCGACTAGATATCTGATTTCTACCAGAACATGAAGCAGCAGCTTTAGCTTTCACAAAGACATGTTCATGAAAAATTTGTTCAAGGTATATCTCAAAGCTAGTCTGATTTGGGAACCCAAGCTTCCTAAAGCCATTTCTTTCTCCTGACTCAGATTCATCAGATGACGCCCCAGACAGAGTTGTAGCATCAGCATCATCAGTTCCTGTAATGCTGACTCTTGGATCATCCTGATCAGATGACACGAGTGAAATGGATACAGAGGCTCCTTGACCAATGTTTAACCGCAGATAATTTTCTTGAATCCCAATTATGTTGATTCCTGTAGATGGGTTGAATGCTTCACGATTCACTAACTCAAACACCTGGAAACAAATTCATAAGTAAATGTTCAGCCTGAAATCCAGAAATACATTGATGATAAGATTATCACTCTGCCTGAAAAAAATGTCCAAGTGAGTACAAGAGATTAAAGAGTATACTTGTTCATCAGAAATGGCTTGATGAACTTCGCGCAAGAGCGAATGTGTTTCTCTTACACAAGCATCATCATTTACAGGTCCTTTCCTTGTTGAGTCTTCTGAGGAATCCTGAACCATACTCTTCATTCTCAGTTTCCTTGATTTTCTTACATTAGGAAGTGAATGGGAACCATGGAACTCAAACTGAAGTGATCTGCATGAATTTGGAGGTAAATTCACAACCAGCATACCAGCAGAATCATGCTCAATGAGCATGGTAGATATTGAAGACGGACGAAGCACTGCTGCTGGGTGATTTAAAGAATTATCAAATAAATCAATGTAAAACCCCTCATTTCCAGCAGCAGCAGCCACCAGCCGATGCCGTTTAATTTTCCAATTTTGCTGCAATCTAGTGGAGCATCAGATACTACTAAAACATAAGAGATTAAACAAAAGAAGTGTAATGCAATCAATGAGTCAACAAACCCAATCAATATAATATCATTAGTGTTCTGCAAGGTATGCAATTGACACAGTCAATGAATTCTTAAATGCACAAAATATACCTAATGAGAGCACCATAGAATCGGGCTTCTCTAGCCACTTGCTGTTCCAATGCTTTAGCAGATTGTTTAAAGTATTTTCCAAGATGCTGTAAGTAAGAAGAATGGGGACAAACTTAACACCAAAAAGCATAATTGAACAGAAAATTACCAGAAATATAAATGAATGGCTTTTGCTGCAGCACCTAATTGTCAACATATAAAATATTTAAAACAGATGAAGACAAGTAAACCTGGGGATGCTACCAACATGGTATATAACTAAAGGAATAAAAACTTGAGCAGAAGGGGAAAAAAGATACCCGGAAGCATTGCAACTTGGTTGCAGTAGCCACAGCAAGGTCTGACAACTGCTCATTAGGTAACTGCTTGGGCCTGGTCATGCTAGTCACTGTTACTGCATCATTTGCCTCCACCTATAATCAGTAAATCACAAGATAAATATATACATATATATATGTGTGTGTGTGTGTATATTAAAGCTGTTGCAATGATTGTGCAACACTCAACAGAAAAAAGAATATAACAAAAGAGGCAATCCATGGATGACACATGCAAGATGAATGGTGTGTCAAAGCTACCCAAGAAACCTCTTGAGCTCTTCCCACAACATCCCCACTCCCACAAAAGTAAATAATAAACAAATAAAAAAATAAATAAAAAGGCAAAAACATAGATACACCAGATGGCACACCTTTATCGCAAGTCATCATATTCCTGGCAACTCATGTTACGAAAGGTTCAGCTTCTATTTGATTGCATAACTAAATTTCATCTAAACTGGCAATCATTCTGGGTTCAGTCTCCCGAAAAGAAACACAGACAACCATGTCACAGGCCATTAAGGAAAATGTGAATGTCATGCAAAATATCTCCAAACCAGTTTATGTAATCACATTTCGTAAGCACATTAAAAGCCACATATGTATGAAAAGTTTATCCAGAAAGAATAAGAGTCAACAGTATAGCCTATTTATTTCCGAAGTTATTCATAGTACATCAAACAAAGTAGATAAGAGAATGTATCACTAAATTGTCATAATTTCTATTCAGCTATACACGTAAGCTCTTTGTTATATTCAGACCTCAAAACAGAAGCTGTACTCAAAATGCAAGTAAAAGAGTTGCGGAAGCAGAAGTCAGTATGGCGAAATCTTACTGTGTTAATGAGATCAATAATAACAGAAAGCTCTTGATGAGCTAATTGCAAATTCTCCACTAAAGTCTGCCACGGCCATGGCTGATTACCAGTAGTAGTCTGGCTCTCTTTCGACGCAGTACTGGTCTTTTTCTGTTTCTTGTTCGGGTTCTCTCTCTCCAGCGCAAAAGCAAAGTCAATTTTCCTTATCAAATCCACTCTCTTTTCATCATATCCTACATCACTGAAATAACAATACAAAAGAAATATTAGCATACTGATAAATATATCAAACGTGCTTTGTAGATAGACCAATAGACGGAGCATACGGAGGAAAGCGTTCTGCTCCATTATCTTCAATCGCGTCTAAACGTTTGATAGGGAGCTTGTCCAGAGACAAGCTTAGGTTTCCGTCCATCTTCCCGGTGATTTGCTAGCCGGGTAAATTTTCAGACAATACCCTAGAATTTTGTAACGGTGAGAAGAGGATTGGGAAGAAAGCCGGTCAGAAAGAATGGGCCATTATAGGCCCTAATATTTTGGGCTCTGAAGTCTGATCTTCGATTTTGTTTAAACATTGGGCTCCGAGTTAGGACGCATACACAGCGCGCGCGATAGGAATTGAGGGTATAAGCACACTTATTATTAAAACTCTATATTTAATTGATTTATCTTGAATTTATAAATTTTTTTAAAATTTTTATTAATTAATGAATAAATTTATAAAAAAAAAATTAGTAAATTATAATTATTATTTTTTAAAACTATAAGGGAAAAGAAAAAAAAAAAGGAGCATTCATCTTTGCTTTCTCTTCCAAAATTCTAAAGGGAAACTAAGTGCAAGAAGCCAATTTGGATTGTACTTCTTTGAAGCCACTGTTTTCTTTTTCTTTTTTTCCTTATATTCAACCTTTCCTTTATTTATTTATTTTATATATCACGTGAAATTTGATCATAAATAATAATTTTAAAAATTATATATCGAATAACAAAATATATAAAATAAAAAATATATATTTAATAATAGTTATTAAAATATTAATTATAATAAAATCCAATTTCCGACCACTTATTTTTACGACATTCCCTATTGTTTTGGAGAAATGTCTTTCTCACTTTTTATTTTTATACACCAAACATGGGTTTTAACGAGAATATCTCATCCCACGTTGTGCAATAATTTTCTAAATTAAAGATAAATCCAAGAACATTTGCCAATTTTATTTAAATTAATTTCTCAAATTTGACTAAAACCTATTTTCCTTTGAAACTTCAAAGAAAAAGTTGTAGGATTGATTTTGTTGTCATAAATAAAGAAAATAACAAAGTGATTTTCTCTAAAAAGTTGTTTAATAATTAACCATATATAATTATTTTTTATCTCATTTATAATATTTAAATAATAGTATTAAAAATGAGTCATTTTTATTTTTAGGTATTTTTGTTTCGTCTTACTGTGTGTGGAAGTGGAAAGTAATGATTGGTTATTACATCCGGACGCGAAAATCATGAGCCGTTCACTCTAAATTAGTACAAAAATAATATTAATAATAAATAAACATGGGACGAATGAATCATTCAGTTGATTCTTATCCAACTTAAAGAAAAAAAAATGTTAGTGCCGGCCTGTTGTCGCGTCTTTTCCAATTATTTTATTTATTCCTTTTATGAACAATTCTTTTATTTTTATTATTAACATATTTAAATTTTTTATAAATATAATAAAAATATTAAATCACATTTTTATTTAAGTCAAATATATAAATTTAAAACCCCTTATTAAATTAATTTCTCTTTTGTTTAATTGAGGAGTAAATAGTGAGACGATGATGACCGAAAGTGATTTATATATATATGTTTAGACAAGTCCTACTAGATTCGATGAATCCAGATTCTATCTAGGACCTTCCATGGACATCCCAACATTACCAACATTAAAGTAAGTGTTGGATAATTATGAGTTGAAAATATTATATATAAAAAAAAAAAAATATATATATATATATAATATAAAAATAAATAAATCTAAAATTTGTGTATTTATTTTTGTTTTTATTTATAATTTTGTATTATTATCTAACGTATTATAAAATCAAATGTTGTCGCATTCGAAATTAAGAATTTTTTTGTAAGAAACCACGTACTTTGCTCTCCATAATATGTTATACGTAACATTAGGATGGAGACAATATATCTAATCTAAGTCCCATACTTCACCTATTATTTTATTAAACTTCTAATACACTAAGGTTTATTTTATTAATAGTGGTTACAAATTATTGTCCATTTATTGCAATTCTTTTAAACATATTTTTTAAATCAATAAAATAAAATTGAATTTAATTGATGTGACAGATTAGATAAACAAGCAACAAAATTTGTTCTTGTAATAATAATAATAATAATACATTGAGAGATGACACATCAGCATGAATCTCGTAAGCATGCCACGACGACAAATGTCGCTTTCTGATTGGGTAACAAGTAGGAGATGCATGTGAAGATTTTGAATTTAATAATCTTAACCCCTACAATCAGTCAAATCCACACAATTAAAAAAAAAAAATTTCCTTTTTTTTTCTTTTTGAAATTTCACACACACACACACACACACACACACACACACATATATATATATATATATAATATATATATATATATTAAAGGAAAAAATAGAAAATAAAGATAGGAAAAAGAGGGAAAAAAAAAAATCAAGAATTGACGTTGATTTTCCAGCTGTGATCCTAGTCATCAGTGGTAATTGATATCAATCCAATGCATGTCTGCACCAGTTGTCACCTACCACAGTGACGTGCCCAAATCAGCATTGATTTTTTCTATATATACAAACCCTATATCTCACCCATGAAATCACACAAACTTTCTTCTTCTTCTTCTCTCCAGGTTTATTCTTAATCTGTTCTCTGTCCCCAATTAAATTAAAAGATTTTTCTGGGTTTGTTTTTGTTTTTCCTTTCTTCATTCTTCTGTTAATTACCAAGTTTTTGTAGTTACAAAGAAGAAAAAAAATGAAGGAAATGAGAGAAAATCCTCTGCACTTGAAGTCACTAAATCATATATCCATTGTATGCAGATCTGTGGAGAAATCCCTTGATTTTTACCAAAATCTTCTTGGGTTCTTCCCCATACGCCGTCCTGGTTCTTTTGATTTCGATGGTGCCTGGTCAGTTACCTTCAATTAATAAATAAATCCCTTTCGATCATTTTCTGATATATATTTTGCGTGCAGGTTATTTGGGTATGGCATCGGCATACATCTTTTACAATCTGAAGACCCAGAAAAGATGGCCAAGATCAGTACTATTAATCCCAAGGACAATCATGTTTCTTTTCAAGTAAGTTCAATCATAAAGAAAACCCCCAAATCCTCTGTTTTTGTATTAATGGGAAAATGAAATGATTGCAGTGCGAGAGTATGGGAATAGTGGAGAAGAAGCTGAAAGAAATGGAGATAGAGTACGTGAAAACAAGAGTAGAAGAAGGCGGAATATACGTAGACCAATTGTTCTTCCATGATCCAGATGGTTCCATGATCGAAATCTGCAACTGCGATAATCTTCCGGTGATTCCATTACCGGCCGCCGATGCCATACGATCTTGCTCGCTCTCCAGAGTTAATAATTGCACTCTGCAGCATAAACAGATTCAAGAATTGGTTTAAACCAAAAAAAAAAAAAGTTTGTAATCTTAGGTATATATGTTTATGGTCCATATTTGATTCAAATGGAAAACTAGTCCAATTAGATACATAGATATATGTTTCTTGGGAGGTTCCATCATGTGTGGAACCTATATTTATATATATATTTGTTATAAATTAGTGTCAACAATTTTATTTACTTTTAGCCCAATTCGTAAAAGCGTGCTGTTTATGTATAAGTTTGTTCCGTATCAAAATTTTCTTCGATGTTTGCATATTCAATTTACCTTTTTTTTTTTTTTTTTTTTTGGTCATAACCCACTTTTGTATGGATTCCATGTATCAATCATTAAAGAAAAGAAAACCATGATAATGAAATAAAAAATGGCTATATAATTTATACTTAATTACTAGAATGCATGCACTTACGTATACCAACTGACTAATACTTAAGTTTCTTGTTCAAATTCTTTTGATTTTCTCTCTCTCTCTCTCTCTCTCTATATATATATATATATATATATATATATATTTATAATGTGAAGATATTTCATTTTCTGTTACAATTTGTTTCACATTCTTAAAAAAATCTCCCATCAAAATAATAAATAATGATAATGATATTCCTCTATCATTAATATGCTTAATAAGTTTATATCAATTTCATACAAATTAAAATGATAATTAATATGAAGAGAAATTATGTTTTAACGTTAACTTATGAGTTGGTGTCATAATTATTACATTCAAGATTAAGAAATTGGGATCGTTACATAATATTAAAATATTAAAAGAATATCTTAATAATGAGCGGTGGGAAGGTATATGTTTGGAAGTATGGGAACAAAGCCAATATATTGGAGACAAATATGCCCCAATAACATAAATATATCAAATCTTCCATTCCTCTTCGACGACGCCAACGTTGGCTGACCGACATCAACGAGGACAACCATGACTTAGAACAACTTTCATTTGTGTCTTGTGTATCATGTGCTTTTATTTTTTCACTCTCCAATTCAATTTCTTGAAAATAAAGTTTTCGGAGGCCTTAGGACATTTTTTAAGAAAGAAGAGAATTTTTGCAGAAAGGTGCATCTGATTGGCGTGAATCTTTGTTTTCATCCATTTCTCAAAATTCAATCCAATTCAAATTGAATCCATTTTTTCTTTATGTTGTTTTGTGGATCAAAATAAAGATAGAATTTTTCTAAGAAAAAAATTTCAAAGACTTACAATAAGAGAGAAGACTTAAATGGAACAAATATATGTATATATTTTTTAACTTCTCAAATTGTTTATTTTTTTTATAATATTTTGTTTTTTTATACAAATACATGTATATATGGGTTTTTCTCTCTTTCTGTCTCTCTCAATTGTAGTCAGTCAATATATGAATTTATCATGATTTGTCAAAGTTTTGCAATATGTACAATAAAAATAAAGAGAAAAAGTATATTTTGTGAAAATGTCAAGAAATTTCTCCATCTTTACATCTCTTTTTGGGGAAATTTCTTATGGGATAGGAAATTATAAATGTCCAATTAAAATTTACAGAATGACGACAAATCTACTCAAAAATCTTTTGAAATTTTATTCTCTTTGTTGGGCTTTGATCAACAATGGAATCTCCATAATTTTGTTGGGTTTTCTGAATCTTTCTCTCTTTTTTTCTGCAGTTGAAGTTGGTGTAGCCTTAAGAAAAAGGTGGTGGTGAGGGGCTAGTGGCTAGAAAGAAGGAAGAGAGAGAAAGGAGGGAGAAGAAGGAGAAAGAAAGAAAGAAGAAGAATGAGAGAGAAAAGAGGAAGAAGAAGGAGAGGGAAAAAAGATAAGAAAAAAAATAATTGCATATTATTTTAGATAGGTTGGATAAAAATGTCCATGACTGGACAGTGTCAAATAGTAAAAAAAAAAGTTGATTAACGGTAAAATTAAAGCTCTAACAGTTTAACTTAACAGAAGTGTAGAGACGTTTTAAAACTTCAATGACACTATAAATGAAAAAATATTTTGAGGTGCAAAAATTAAATTTTAAAATCTAACAATCCCAAATAGTTTACTTATATAATATATACATACATATCATTTACTCAGTTGTATCTCCACAATTTCATTTTATCAGCCACTAGAATAGGCAACAGTAACACATGGTTTGCTACATTTTAATTAATTTTAATTATTAGCATCTCTACAATATACATATACATACATATATATAGATATATATATATATCTATATATATGTGTGTGGTGCTGCCTTCTCTTTCTATTTCTTGATCTTCACAATTAATGGCGAGTGCAAAGAAAGGAGTCATGTACGTCTACAAGCTGGACACCGGAGGAAGTAATGTAAAGTCAAAGTCAAAGCCGAAGCCGGATCAAGCTAATCCGTCGGCTGCTAAGAAAGGTGGCGGGTGGGGAGTGGGACTGATGAGAAGATCGAAGACGGTACGTGAAGTCATGATGAAGGGCCAGGATGAGGAGGATGGTGGGAGAATAGAAGGCGGAGATGTGGAGGCAAGGAAAACGGCGTCGTCGATTACGAAGGATCAGTCGAGAAAGTCAGTGTCACATTTGGAATTAGTGAACGTGGCATCAATGGCTGCTTTTCTTCAGGTGAAAGTTTTGGTCACCGATATGCCGGGGTTCATGCAGGTCCATGCATTCCGGTGTGCCCGAAAAACATACGATTATCTTGACACCTTCAGTTCTAAACACATGGCTTACAACCTCAAAAAGGTAATAATATTTGTTCTTAAATTCCATTTAATTTAATTTAATTTAATTTAAGAAGGCTGCTGCACATGTACGTTGTCGGGAAAATTTTGCTTAATTTTATATAAATTTGGACCACTTTTGATTGATTAATAATAATACCAGGTTGGCCATTTGATTAAGGTAAATAATTGGAGATTGGATCTTAGCTTATATATACATATATGTTTATATATGGGCAGGAATTTGATAAAGTATACGGGCCGGCCTGGCATTGTATAGTGGGCTCAAGTTTCGGGTCATTTGTGACCCATTCAACAGGAGGTTTCTTGTATTTCTCCATGGAAAAACTGCATATTTTAGTGTTCAAGACAAAAGTTCAAAGAGCTCTTCACTGATCTTTCCTAGTAAACTTTTCTTTTTTTCTTTTTTTCTTTTTTCCTTTCAAGAATCAAATCTAATAATAATAATAATAATAATAATAATAATTGTAAATGCATGGTGGGTTTGGATTCTGATTCTTGATTCTTGATTCTCAGCTTAATTTGCTTGTTTTTCCCTTTTGTAGTAAAATATATATAGTTTCACCATTATGTTTCTTCAGTGAATATAAAATATATTATTCATGTTTCATGTTATAGTTAAAATATAATTGAAATTCATTTGGGTTTTTATAAGTTTGGAAGTTGGATATATATAATGGAGAGGATAATGTTGACAAATGTAGAGACAGAGACTACATTTTGTAGTTAACGTGGAGATTTGCAATTCGACAAAAAAAAAGTTACGTCAAATGTAAGGAATTGTAAAAATTTATTGCATTCAAACTGAAAGAGAAAGGGAAGGTAGTGCCACTTTGAATCAAACTTGAATTCTTGAATAATGACAATCTTATATTATTATTATTATTTTAGAAAGAAAGAAAATAGTCTTCTGCAGCCATTGAAGGACTCAAAGGGTTGGGAAATTGAGTTCTTAAATTAAAAGTCCCACATATATATATATATATGTATATATATATATATATTATCCCAAACAAAATTACGAAAAAAATGTTAAAAAAAAAAAAAAAAGGAAAGTGGGGGGTAGTTTGCTCCATGAAAATGACCAATTTTGAAGTTGATATGTCCATCCAAAAATGATGGCCGGCAGCCATTGTTATTAGGTCATCCAACTTAGAAAATTCTAAACTATATTTAAAGTTAGATAATAGTATTTTTCTGTCTTTAGCTAATAATTATCTTCTTGTATGTTTAGGTCTATGTTCAATTCATAATCTTTATTTAATTAATTAATTAGCTTACACATCATGCATGCACTATAATTATATTTATTTTGTTTTTTTGAAGAAAAAATAAAGTTAATTAAATAGTGACTGATTAGCTTGTATTAAAGTTTATATATATATATATATATATATATATATATATATATATATATATATTGTATAAAATTAAAGCATGCATGATGTTATAACAGAGGAAAGCTAGAAAAAAAAAAGAAGTAAGGATAATATTTTGAAAATGAAATCAATATCATGACATCTTACTAGAGAAATTGTGATGTAAGTAATCACCATTTCATATATCTCTATCTCTCTCTCTCTCTCTCTCTCTATATATATATATATATATATATATATATATATATATATATATATGTATGTATACATTGAGGGAAGGAGGGAGGATAGAAAGACATAAATATTAGGTTAAAAATCCATATATATATATATCTCCGCCCATCTTTGTTGAACAACTACTACATACTTACTACCTCTTATGTGACTTCAACCAAAACCTGGTCCCAATCCCAAGTTTTATATTTATATATTATAAATTATTTCACAGATTTAAGTTTCTAGTGTTTAATCATATAAATAAATTTGTTTATACATAGGATGATGAATTGTTTCAAACAAAACAAAACAAAACACAGCATAAAAAAAAAATTTTAAATAAAAATAATTACACACCACACATGGAAGATTTTTCCGGTCTACTGAAAAATATATATCATGACTTACGGTGGTGAGCGGCGGCGGGTTTTGTTTTATGGGATTTAGCTGCAGGTTTGTTTCGGAACATAGCACAGATACCGCAACCGGATACTCTAGGTGAAGGTGGCTCAGCTGCTGGTTCAATATTTACTGTACGATAAGTAGTAGTATGGGATGCCTTGGAAGATTCTTCTTCTTTTGTTGATATTTTCTTGAGCTCCCCAGATAATAATTTGTCATCCCATACTAACCCTGATGATCCTTGTCTTCTAAATGATACTTCTGATCTCTGTAATCCCTCCATGCCCGCCGCCGTCCAAGGTTCTATCTTCTGGAAACTTAGTTTTGATCTCAGGCAGAACAAAATTTTCTTTTTTTTTTGTTTTTTTTGGTTTTGGTTTTGGTATTGTAATATTAACAATGATGAGGGATTAGATAGATTTATATAGAGGGAGAGAAAAAGTAGAGGTCATAAAACGGCATCCAATTTGTTCGAATGTGTAATTACGGAATTACCCTTTGAATTTTACAAAAGTTCTGTATAATACTTGTTTTACTTAATATTTAAAGTTTCCCGTCATCTTTGTATACTTCATTTTACAAGTCAAATCTTTCCAAGGTAATAATTAAAAGAAAAATTAATTTATTATTATTATTATTATTATTTTGACTTGGAAATTAGGATTAATTGTAAAACTACGTACAAAGCGTGTGCAAATTATGAACACTAGACGCAATAATTATGGTCAAAAGAAAGTTGCAATGATTTTGGAGAAAATAAAAATAAAATGCTAGCAAGCTCCAAAACATGGAATATATTATTAATGTTGTTCAATATAAACCAAATTCCTATTAATAACAATTCTCGAGTCTATAAGGTTTGACTCAACACTGAAAATAAATAATACATATATAATTATAATTTCCAATATTTGAAAATGTCCTATATAATTAATATATATATTCAAATTTGAGCATTTGTTTATAAGTATTTATAATTAGAAGAGTTTTCCAGGTCTTCTCATTTATGCTTATTTTATTATGCTGAGCTGTCCCGTGGTCGCCCTCTCTTTCGTGGGTAAATTAGTATAAATAGTTTTAAAATGATATTGGTTTTAAATTATTATTTTTTATATTTATATAAATTATATATATTAAATATATTTAAATAGTTTTTTTTATTGAACTAAAAATTTATAACAAAATAATTAATGTTACAATTTTTTATAATTTGGGGACTAATTTTATGAAAAAATAATAATTTAAAGACTAATGTCACTAAATATTTATAATTTGAGAACTATTTATGTTAATGTCTACTATTAAATATATTTAAATAATGTAATAACATAAATACCGTTGATATTTTTTTACTTAAACGAAATTTTGACCAATATTTACAATTTAAGAATGAACATCACCAATTTCTATTGTTTGAATACTATTTATATCAATTTATCATCTTTAATTTTTTTTAAGCTATCCATTTAAAAAATTAAGTTTTTATTATAGGGCTATCATTTCCAGAAGATTCAAAGAATAAGAATTTGAATAAAGCATTTAAGAAGTTTTTTATTATAGAGCTATTCCAGGAGATTCGAAGAATTTGAGAAGTCTGCTTAATAAGAAAACTACTGATTTTTATTTTTTTTCTTTGAATACGAGAAAACCTTGTTATCTCCTCCTCAAGTTCAACGATTCAAAAACCTAATTACAGTGAAAGGTCAACTTTTGTCTTTCTCCAATTGTAAATGCCGAGAATGGAAGTCAGAATGTCACGTTCTCAAGCATCTGCTTTATTACGGTGAAAATGGTGGTCGGGAAGGGCTAAGCAGTTAATGAAGACAGATTTTACAGTGGTAAAAAATGAACTCAATAACAAGGGAAAGGAAGGGAATGGCCTATGATTTCTTTACTTGTTCTACCTAGTATTTGTGAGCAAAACCAAGTCCAGAACTACTACTCATTTCGATGCAGAGATATGGTGGGGTGGGGTGGGATCTGCAAATGCAAAATTAAATTTCAGAAAGGACAAAGCTAAAAGAATAATGAACTTCGTACTGATAATTGACTGTCTGAATCATTTGGACTCCTGCAACTCTGTGTCTATGTCTATGGAGCAGAGGAATCCCCCATTGTCCTGGGCTTTTCTCTTTTCTTCCTTAATTTGAGCTAGAGTTTTAGGTCCTGTAAACAATAATGCAGACTCTTCAGTAAATCTCTGCTTCCTTGAACTTTTCTTCCCTGAGATTTCAGACAAATGATTCTGTCGCCTTTCCTTCAACTGGTGGTTTCTTGACCTGCCTACATGAGAATGTCTGTATCTAGCAGGCTTGTGAATACCACCGTTCAAGTGAGTCCGTGATCCAACAGAATGAACTTCTATCTTGGATGCCAATCTTCCTTGCAGATGCCTCCTGGGAACCATAAGAGGAGGAGGAGGAGGAGGATGAGGTCTTTCCCTGATTTGAGGATAAGTTGGATACTGGCCATCGATCACTCTACGTTTCTTCAGAAAATCTCTCAGGTCCACACCAGAACGGCATTCGTAACTCATATCTGTTTCAAAATGTTCCCTTTTTTGTTCAAAACTGCAATTCAGTGCCATCTCATTTTCAAAGAATGGGAACTTAACGATTGAGTTACGAATATCCTCTTCATCTACGTGTTCTCGTCCAAAGGAGATTCTCAAGTCTGGATATGTAGGATCGTACTCATTTTTGTCCTCATAATCATACTTCTCGTGGTCTTCTACATCATGGTGAAGTAAATATCCTGCATCATCCTCATAGATGAAATCTTCTGATGCATTGTTGACAAGAACATCAAATCCAGGTGGTGACTCCAGCCGCTCTCGCTCAATGGGATCCAGGTCTTGATCATCCGAACTCTCAACAGTTGAAAACAGGGATCTGATGAATTCTTCTGGAGATGGTGAATTTGACCTATTTGCAGTGATTTCTCGTTGCAGAGAAGAAGAAACCAGTGGATTATCAGGACGACTTTGTTCTGCAACATTATCACCAGGGCGTTGGCAGAGTACCCTTTTGGGCTTAATTTTTGTTCCAGCTACACTTTCTGAAACGATTCCAAAGGATTGTGTTCCTAAAGGTGCAGATCCCACGTCACTGCACATAGATGTCTTTTTCTCTGACTCATATGCTGCAGATGTTGTCTTTAAGGAAATCTGCTTAGGCATGCTCTCTTCAGCTCCATGCAAATAGAAGCATCTGTCTCCTTTATTGCAATGTCCATTGAAATAAAAGTAACAAGGGATATTTGTCTTCTTTGCTGGTGCTGCAGACTGATGCTGAGAAGTAATGGTGGATACAGATGCAGTTTCAGGGCGGCCATCCAGTGGCTGAGAAACGCAGAGACAGTAGAAGTTCAGATTGGTAGGGCAAATTCAACCAAATTTACAGATTAAAAATTTGCAAGCAAGTTTCAATTAAATAATCATAATAATAATAATAATAAAAAAAGAGAATGAGTACTTGAGCATTGGATTACAATAGGATATCAATTGCTGCAAAAAGTGCATTATAAAATCAGGGAACTGCTCTTACTCCTTTATGACTGAGATTCCTATAAATTTAAAAAGAGAATAAGAGCACTGAACAAAGTTAAAAGACTGCACAACTTCAATAACCAAATTCAATCTTTTCCAACAACATTACTTCATTGTTAACTAGACCCCTAGTTCTCCAATTCACTATCAGATCTAACTATCTTACACATTGAAAATACTAACAATAATTCTTCGGATATTTGTTCATGTGCAGTTTTTGATAGGCAATCCAATCCGTAACTCACCAGAGACTGCCTCAAACTCTTATCATTATTATTATACACATTTCAAAAAATTAAGGTGTATTTTAATAGAAATATATATATATATATTATATATATTATATATAATATATATATATACACACACACTAGCGCTTGCGGAAAACTCAAGGTTAATTTGTTGGTTTTCTTTATTTTCCTTATTACAACTTTTACTTATTTACAATTATTGAATTAAATTTTGTTTGAAACTAAATATTCCATAAATAATTAAGAATTAAAGAAGAGAAAAGCAGAAAGCAAGGATGGGGAATGGTTTTATCCTGATAAGTATGAGGACAGGCCTGCAATGAAAAATGAAAAGCAGGCAGAGATCCCTAAACCTGATCTAACTCATTGTAATCAATTCCAAGTTATTATGGACTAATTCAATAATCCCTATGCTCTTAAAGAATAATGTAAAAGCAAACAGTTGGGTCATATAAATGTCAAATATATAACAACTGCTTCAAGCAAGCAGTAAAATAGAACTACACAGAAACTTCTTGCCTTCCTGGAAAATAGTTAAATGAGGAAACAAATCACCCTGTAACTAGCAAAATCACAGTGAAAGCTTACAGGATGGCGGAAAGCACAAGTTGGGTTTAGGCAGGCACCAGACACCCAGAACCAGCACTCCCTTGGATTGAGCCTAGCAATCTCACTGTGCCTATATTCACAATCAGCACCCTGAAAGGCATAACCAATAGTCACAAAACGTTCCCAACAGTATTCAAAATACATATTTTTATAAAGACAACTGCTAAATGGATCATTGTAATAAAAGAAGTTGTCCTTCACAAATCCTTTCAGGCATATCCCTAAAGAATTTATGGTCAGCCAGATGTGTACTTCTAAATGGCTGATCATAATTATGCTACATAAAACCTTGAGTACAACCTCATCATCAACCCAATATATCAAGGATCAAATAGGACATCCTTCATCCAACATAAAGACAGCTTCAGAAGACATGTAAAATTAACATTAAGACAAAAAGGGGGGAAAAATTGCTTCATTTCCAAGTCCAACAATCAACAAAGTGGGGATGATTGCTTATTTGCAAGGAGATTTTATTTTGATCCACCCGACAAAACAATAAATAAATAAATCTCCTCCATAAATCAAGATTTCAGAACATAAAAACCCTAGTAACACCTACCGAAAGAGACATCGCCAAATTCACACACACGTATAAACACAATTTTTTTTTTTTTAAAAAAAAGGGTCCAACTTTAAAGTTGGTTTCCTTAATGGGAGCAGAGAATAATTAAAGGGAAAAAAAATGAGAAAAACAGAATGAAGAAAGAATCCAGGAGACCTTCTTGCAGGTGAGGGGCGAGGCCAAGAAATAGACGCAATCAGTGTTCCTTTTCTGAAAATCATCCTCCATTTCTGGTGGTGGAAAGAAGAGAGAATTTGAGGGTTTTTGGGGAGTGAATTCTCTCAATGA
Organism: Asclepias syriaca; assembly: GCA_027405835.1. Lineage (NCBI taxonomy): Eukaryota > Viridiplantae > Streptophyta > Magnoliopsida > Gentianales > Apocynaceae > Asclepias > Asclepias syriaca. The sequence continues at coordinate 23,152,557 of CM049927.1, forward strand.
GGAGGCAGCAGAGAGGGAGAGTAAACTACCAAGCCGCCATCATCATCGTCATCGAGTTCCCTGATTTTATAATTTCTTTCCCCTTTGGCTGCCTCCCCAAGAGAGAATTTTTATTTTTTTATTTTTTGTGGTGAATATAATTGCCCCTAATTTGGTATAAATAGCCCATAAATTATAAATTTTATTTAAATAATATGATAAAAAATAATTGATATTACAATTTTTTTATAATTAAAATTAATTTTACTAAAAAACTTTTAAAAATTAATATTATTAAATATTTATAATTTAAATATTTAATTAATCTATTATTAAATATATTTAAATAATTTGACGAGATAAATACTTTTAAATTTTTTTACTTATTATATAATTTAACAGAATTTTAATATTACATATTTTTATCTTAAGTAATTACTAATTAAATCAATATTTTATTTGTAAAAAATAATTATTAAACAGTAGAAAAATAATAAATTATCATAAAAAAAAATCTATAAACATAGTAAACATCAAACATGCTTCAAATTTTTTAAAAAAAAATCTCTGTACACTTAATTTTAGTTTCTTAAAAAAACTTACTTTGACTCAAATCATACTTTTTATTGTAATAATTCTTGAAATATTTGAATATATATATATATAGGTGTTCCCTTTAAGCTGAAGAAAAATATTTTTAATTTCGAAGATTTAATAAAGAAACGTAGCAAATTCAATAAGAAAGACATATAGTAACGGCACTGAGGATAAGATAAATTATATATAGATAGATATAAAACTACAATTAAATATGTTATCTAACATAGTTATTGAATGACTCCACTTTGCAATATCCATCCACATGAGGGGAAAAAAAACAGCAGAAGCTAATGTTCATTTGGTTTCCTATGGAAAACAATGACAGACCAAATGGGAAAACTTAAGTCAGCATCATTTTATAGAAGTTGCAGAGTCTATATCAAAAATATTCATAGAACAAAGCATGAGCATTTGTAACAAACAACCCACAGTTTTCCTGACCTAATTAGAAAGGACCTCCCTTATTCTTTAAGCTCCAGGAAAAGGAGAGATCCAAAACTTTTCCATGGTGCCTGTAGGGACAGCAAAAATCTCCTAGCAAAGCAGTTTCGATATAATATTCTCATGCACGAGGCTTTTAATAAAATGAATGGCACCCCAGGACTACAGATTCTATTATCATCTCAATATGAAGTAAAATTATCTTCTAAATCTGGCATGTTTTCTTAATAACTTCATTTATTTCAAGGTATATCAACAAACATGGGAGACACCTCGTCTATGCTTCGTTAGAATTTGTACACCATGCTTTCTGTATATCCCAGATCCTTGAGTACGCCAGCCAGCTGAAATGCAACACAATTTGCATGGAAATCAGGAAAATTCATAGGGAAAAGGTAACAGCTTGGGGAAAAGGTACATATAGATGGATTGATACCTCTCCCTGTGAATAATCTTTGGCCTTTTCACCAGATATATGTTCCATCATCCCAGGAGGACCACAGACCTAGAAGATCAACAAACATTAATTAAGAACTGTATTACGAAATATTTATTGTCACTTCTACTCCATGCATTAGATACTAAAGAAATTTGAAAAGCGGTATGAGGTAATATTTGACAAGAGGTTCTTGAACGTAGTAGGTATACTTATTGATCAGGGGATGAGAAATTTTTATTCCACAGCAATAAGCCCCTTTGCATCTTCTTCTTCTGTCTGAACTCTATTCTCATTTCAGGTCTCTGTACAAACTCATCCAAACTCATGGACTTTTGGATGGTTTATTTTACTAAAAACTAGCAGGTAAATAATGTACAATTATAATTTTTGATCGATCACACTGAGTGCTCTTGACAATAAACTATCATTCGTTTAATGTTTCTTATTTAATACATTGCATGTAATCAAATAAGAGGAAATGGTTAGCATGTATAAAGCAGGATCCTGTTCGGAAGCCAGCCACAGTTTGACAAATGGGCTGCATTCAGCATTAAGATGTTTCTGCCTTATGGACATAAGTTAGGGGACTTCTGGGACCCCATACTTACCAACTCTGAACAGACTCTATTGGCAAAATCTTTTAGAAATGGAATTAATTATCATGCAATAATATCAGGAGCAATAATGATATCATGCTAAAGCCAAATAGAGATGAAACTTCCATGATTGCAATAAAAACAGATAGCTAATTGGACATTAATTCCTTATGGAAAGACTTGATCTGGTACAATCATCTAAGGATTCATTAAGGTCATCACGGTGGTGCAGAATACAGTAAATTCTGAGTACTTACCAGGATCAATGTGTCATCACCAGGCCCAGGTAACCCCTTTGCAGCCATGTCTTTTGAAATGTAACCTTTCCCACCTGTCCAATCATTTGTTGGATTATCCACAGTGTAGAATACCTGTAAATTCAAGTGCCAAGTAAGTTTTAAGCAGAGTGTACCAAATAAGATTTCAATTTTCCACGGGTGGAGCATATGAACAGAAAACTATCCTAACTATATCTCAGCTTGGTACCTTCAAATTTGGGTGGCTAGCCGCAAGTACATCGAGTTTCTTTTTCAAAAGGATGTCATCAGGGGATATATTCGCATAGAGCAGAGAGACCTAAAGATATAATAAATCATTATTAACAAATCCATATAGATAACTTAGTCTTTCAAAAGACGATGGGGTTTTATGATATGATGTAGTTAAATTAAAATAAGTACAAATCAAATAATCATGCATCAAAAGATTAAGACAATAAGCTTACTTGAGTATTATCTTCAGGGTTCTTAAGGATAGCCTCTATCACCTGAAGCATTGGAGTAATGCCAGTTCCACCAGCTACCTGATAGGAGAGAAATAATTTTAAGCTACAAAAGCAGATTCCTTAAACTAAAGCTAAAAAGACACACATGTTCTGTGTTTCTGCAATGAATATAATTTTCAACTAGAGACATCCATTCTTCATCTTATGGAGAAAACTACAAAAGGAAACATTGTTTACCATGCCAATGTGTTTCTTCATATTTGGGCTATATCTCAGTTTCTCAATAGGCCTGTAAAATAAAGTTTGTTTGCTTTAATGTCTTGGTAATGCATGCACAAACAAGAAGCATATATCAGATGACAGACCCAAGTAGTCTAGATTCATGTTCTGTTAACAAAAAACTTACCCTTTCACTTCCAGTACATCACCTGGCTTCAAGCTTGCAAAATGCTGGCTCATTTTCCCTTCTGGATATACCTGTAAGAATTTTTTTTATTTTTTTATTTAAAAAAAAAAAAAGAAAGAGAGAAAGAAAAGAAAGAGTTTAGGGTTGTGAAACAATGATTCTGAGATTAAAACAAGAGAAATGACTGTAAGATTAAAAATCACACCTTAATCATCAAATCAAAGTATCCCTTGGCATCTGGATCAGATATTGGAGTATAACTGTAGATATAAAACTCTTCAGGGGATTTCATTATAGACAGATATTCACAAAATCTTACATAAAACAGGTGAAATAATAGCTGATTTTGATTCTTCTCTTCAAATATAAATGGAAATGACGTTTCATTTTCTCTTTCAAAGACACGTTCAACGGAATATGAGCCCTCACAAACTATGGGTTGCATATTGTCCTTACATTTCCAAAGGAACATTTTGGAGTCTATGTACATGGGAATGAAAACCAAACCAAAAAATACCAATTAATTTGGAGGACAAAATTTGACCTCTTTATGCCTTTTGATTTTTTTTTTTTTTTTTTTTTTTTTGTACTTTGAAAATGCACACACTCCCTTCAAGCACTTGAATATGGGAAAGAGAGAAATATACTAAGAAGACTTCAGTGAGAAAGCATTGTATTCATTCTGCTACAAACACAAAAGGACTTACGGGCGAATGACATATTTTGTTCTTCCTTCAGCATTTTGTCCATCGGGTGCCCTGAAAGTGGAAAGAGCATCACATTATGGCTATAATGTTCTTGCTAGATTTACAGAATTGGAAATTCTGCCAAAAAAACATGCTTCAAGTGATCATTAATTTTCTTAGATCCTCTTGACATAAAGAATTCAGAAACATAGTTAAACCATTAATATATGGCATCTACTACACACAACTTACCTTGTAACAATGCATGAAGCAATATCGAGACCTAATTTTGCAGAAGGATCGAACTGAAACCTACATCCAAAAATGCAGAAAGTGTCAAGCAATATAAAACTAAATGATAGGTGGATGTAGTAATTTAAAGTGCAAAAGTAGCACTATTGACAACATCTCTCTCTACACATCATAAAAGCATTGTGAGTGTAATGTAAGAAATGGAGGTGAAAATGACAATCCAAAACCTCCAACAATGAAAAGCTACATATTTTTCTTTCTAAACCAAAAGCTTAGTGTAACAAAAGAGTTCTTCTTTTGTACTAAGCATTTATTATAAAAATTTAATTGAGAAAGAGAGTCTGAAGCCAATTAAAGATTGAGCATGGTGGATAAATACCAGCATACCAGCAGCGAAAGAGACAAGGGAAAAGAAGATAAAAAGAGAAAAGCTCAAATTCCATCAGGTTGCCTATAGTCTCCAATGATTTAATTCTCTATATGCCTCCTTTTTTCTCCAAAATGTAAATTAATTAGAAGCAGATTTTCACGTCACATTCCATCACTTCAAGATCTTGTTCACCGAACAAAATAAAATTATGTTTACTCCTCAATATTTATTTGGTTCCCCATTTGTTGCTAGTATTACTCAACCCAATGGCTCCAAGCAACAAATAGCTAAGTGAAAAAGCATCAATAGGTAGAACTTAATAAAAATGGAACTTCCAGTAAACTGATTCAAGTGATGACAGAATATAGTAAGAAACAAAAATGTAAAAAATAAAGCATATATCAGGTATTATCTAGTAGCTGTGGCACCTATACTTTGAAAAATGATAAAGAATACAACGAACCTGAATAACTGAGTATTGTGGCTGACCTGTGCCTTCTCTTGCAGCTTAAATTCAATCCATTTATTAGGATTGAGTGCTAAAAATTTAGAACTATCAAACTAAATACAAATTGCAGAAAAAATCATTCAGGACAAAATTGTATTTAACTTTTCAATGACAAGTTTAAAATCAGGGGTCAAGTAATGTTAAACAAATCATAGAGAAATATTTCACACGCATATCCTAAAGGGAATTGGTTAAAACGAAAAATAGTAGAAACAAGAAAACATAGGGATTTTCTTTTTAGATTACTAACAGTTTAATTGGCCCTTTCCGCAAGTAGAAGTTTCGCTAGTTGGTTTCCTTTCTTGACCCAAAGCATAAGTTTTATGGCTTGGCTCAAAAGAATTTATATCAAAATTTCACTCCAGAACAAAATGATCAAAAAGTACTGCATCATGCTTATACATAATAATAAGATTTTGTACTTTTAGAAGGGGTAATGCGCTATTAACTTTTTCTTTTTAAAATGTCCAATCCCACCCTCCCAAGCATCTAGAAGCTATTTTGGATCTCAACTAACCCAAAATGAGTCTACTACAACCCCCGAGGAAGCTCTCTCAACACCACTCATCATTCAATCTCTTATTGCTGTAAATAAATCAATGCTGAAATACAGAACTTAAGTTGGATATGTGTTTTCCTATGAGTACATAAAAAAATGGAGAGAACATAACCTACCAGTCCTTGGGCCTGACTCATCTTTGAGCTCATCCAAATAGACCTGCATACAGGAAAAGAATGGTGTGTGACAATGTCTCTTGTTTTTAAGATTTCCAATTAGGTGAACATGTAAATTAATATTCTGAATGTCAGTTATTGCATGGGCATAGGTTATAAATAAGAAGAAAATTTGTAAAGATAGGAATAAGAATGAAAGAAACATGTAGATGAAGCAGATAGCCGAACTAAGCAGTTAACAAATCTGACGAGATTTTTCTTCTGTGGAAAAAGATGCATAAAGAAGTTACGAGTAAAACTATAAAAACAAATTCATAATCTTAACATAAAAGTTTCATTCGAATCCCCACTGTTAATAGTTATCCCAACTTACGGATTCAATTTTTTTTTTCAGCAGAAAACTCCAATGGCGGAAATTGAAATCACTCAAGCAAGCTAAAACTCTATTGTAAAGCAACTAAATGACGGAATACCAATTACTCATTAACACTCTTAAAACATGGGAACTGCTTAAATTAAAAATAAGTAAAACTTTTAATCAAATAACCTACACAAACATTCAATACCTAACTCGTATCACCCTCACGATTCCATCAAATCAGCTTAGAAAGAACTCAAACAATTAAAGCATAGCGTGTTCATGGCATTCCCAGTATAAAAAAAAACAATTACTACAAGGGTATCAAATAAAAGGAAAAGTAGTCCTTCATTAATCGTAAAAATCATAAACGGATCACTTACAAAGGCAGATGAAGAAGAACAATAATAATACGAAATGCCACCAGATATTGCCGCAATAGCTCCAAAAGGAAAACGGAAATTGTTGAAATTTGATTTTGATCGGCCTCCAAATCCTTGTGAAAATCCGATGGGTGCAGTCTTTGCCAGTCTCCTAAAGAACGACGCCATTTTAATCCGTTAAAAATCAAAGCAATAGTGAATTAGGGGTTTATGATGTGATTCTAAGCTTTCACTTCCAGCAACTGAGATTTCTCCACTCTTTCCTCTAAAATCTCTACAGTTCAGGAAAACTCTACATAAATTCCTAGAATTTTATTATTTGCACATTACGCCTTACATTTGTGGTAAATTAAATATAACCTTATCCATTTTAAACTCAATGTAATTAAGAATAATTTTTTTTGACAAATTTAACAGAAATCCTAAGGGGTTACTTTTGCTGTATTTTGTATCCGCTTGTGAAACCTAAAACTACGAATGATTTGAAGAAAATGGAAAGTTGTATTCTTTTAGGGCTAACCATCAAGATAAAGAAGGAAGAAGAAGGGCAAGAACTTTAGCATGAAAATGTCAGTGCTTTAATGGCTTTTTCCTTTTCCTTTTTCGGATGAAATAATAAAAATCTAAACTTTGATTGATTTTTGTTGATAGTATTTATAATTAGAATAATTGATGTCCCAAATAAATTTATATTTGACAAATTTAGTCTCAAAATATATTTTTTTAAAGTTTTAATGTCCTAAACTTTTTTTAAGTAAATAATAAAGTTTCTTTGGATAAATTCTGTCAAAATTTAATAATTTTTAAATTTAATTAATTAAAAACAATGATAAAAAGTTATTTCAAAATGATAAAATTAAAAATAATATTTAAATAAATAAATAAAAATATGCTCATATTTAAAATTTAAATAATAAAAAATCAATAAAATTGTTGGTTAATCTTCTCTTCTTCGAATACAAATTACATTTTTATTATTTTTTTATATTTTTAAAGAAAAAAAAGAACATGAACATTTTTTATTAATAATAAATATTTTTCTCACAACAAAAATATTTTAATAGAATTTTTTTTTACAATTTTTTTTTCTTTCTTCAGAGATGTCAAATTCTTTGATATTCTCACTATTTTGATAAAATTTTTATTTTTTAAATTTAAAATATAAAATAAAAAAATATTTTTATTCATTTATTTAAATATTATTTTCTTTTTTTTATATGTAATGACTTTTTTTACCCTTATTTTTTATTTATTTAAATGTAAAAGTCGTTAAATTTTTAGAATTTTTAACAGAATTAGTCGAATAAGACTTTATTGTTCAATCAAAAAAATGTTTAAAACCTTCAAAGTTTAAAAAAAAAATATTTTATGACAAAACTTGTCAAATATAAATTTGTTTGAGACGAAACATACCAATTATTCTTATAATTATTACAAACAACAAAATATGAGTCTTCTCCTAAAATATAATGGGGTTATCAATCAATCACAAGGAAGAATTACTGATATAATCTGAAATCTCCATGTGCTGTCTCTTCAATGTTTTCAAAGTACAGGTTCAGTTTTGTTCCTTTCTGATGTGAAATCGTTGTCTTGTATTGAAAATGAAGACACTGAATCTTGTGAAGATGATGAAAATCTGTCTTTATGTGAATTTCTATATATAATTCTCATTGTCAGTCTGAAAAAATTAAAAGAAATTACTCATTTATTGAATGGCAGAAGATGGTACTGTAGCAATCATTATCACATTCAAACAAAACTTTGTCCTGATTGGACAACAAAAGTTTCATTTCCTTACATACTATCAAGTTCAATCACCACTCTCCTCACCATGCTCCTTTCTTACTGGCATAAGCCAATTCTTGGTGCTACTCAAATCATACCTCTTGGTGGGGGTCTCTGAAAAAAGTTTGCCTTTTTTTTTTTGGTTTTCCAAAAGATGAAATCTTGATTTTAGGCAGCTGAATGTGGGAAACCCACAAAAATTTGGTTCTGAAAACCCTTTTCAAAGAGAGAAATTGGAATTCAGAGGCACAAATTACCAGTCATGTTAGAGGAAGTTAGGGTTCTATCCTTGCAGAAGCTTTGCTGCCCTGCAATGTTTACAGGTCTTGATATTATCCAGAAGATTAGGGTAAATCATAGGATGAACCTGTGTACTACATCCATGAGGTTACAGGTAGCTCCTTTATCCGTTTCTACTAAAGATGACAGGAGTTTAGCAGAACTGAAGAAAGTAAACAGCAAAGTTGATAGCTTTTTGCTAGGTGAAGAAAATACCGTAGGAATCATTGGTGGGTTATCTTCTTTCTCAACTCTAATGTTCTTGGAAAAACTTGTTTGGTGGGGTTCAAGAAATCAGAAAGAATCCATCCCTTTTGTTGTTTGTAGTGGTGATCCAACAATCAGAAGGGAACTTTTAATGAACAACTCTGAAGTAATTGTAGATAATTTGACAAGTAAGAGGAAGTTTCTAGAGAAATCTGGAGCTCAGTGCATAGTCATGCCTTGCCATGTATCTCATGTCTGGCACAGACAAGTATCCCAAGGATGTTCTGTAACATTTCTTAATGTCGGTGACTGTGTCGCCACGGAACTCAAAGATGCAAAACTCAAACCACTTGAACCAGGAAGTGATGTGAAGATTGGAGTTCTGGCTAGAGATGCAACTTATGTGGCAGAGTTTTACGAGGAGAAACTACAGAACGAGGTAAAAAACAAAAAATCTCAGCTACAAGATCATGAATCTTGACTTTTTCTTACCTATTTCTGATCACTTCATTTCCTTTTTCGTTTTACTTATATTTATATTCAGGGTTTTGAGGTTGTTTTACCAGACAAACCGACAATAGAACATGTAATAATTCCAGCAACTGAAGCACTGAACAGCAAAGACTATGAAGGTGCAAGAAATCTTTTAAGGGTTGCAATTCAGATCCTTTTAATGAGGGCTGTAAACACAATTATAATAGCTTCAGATGAATTTCAAGATCTATTGCCCCGTAATGATCCTCTTCTTAAGAAATGTATTGATCCCATGGATGCTTTAGCTAGATCCACTGTTCAATGGGCACAATCTATTGGAAAGGGATAAATTTACCATTAAACAGAATCCAATAATAATAATACAATGCCAATCTTTTCTCTTTTTCTCTTGGTTTTACTCAATCAGAATCTATAACAACAGAAAGCATTCACAGAATGTACAATAAAAAACATATAGTTCTGATTCTCTGATAGAATTGGAGTTTGTTTAAAATTAAAGAAGAGCAGTCCTCTATAGACTGGAAAGAGAAGAAGGAGCTCCACTCACAGCCTTCTGATTGGCCCAGGCAGAAATGAGATGGTGAGCAATGGCGAACGGTCCCGGGATAAACATTGGAGCAAGTTCACCACTTTCAACATTAAAGTCTGTTGATAAGTTCTGTCCTTTCTCAACTCCTCTACAGATCTGATCTATTTTAGCTGCAGCTGTTTTTTGCGCTTTCTTGTACTCTGCGCACGATAGAGCTGTCTTAACTTCTTCCCTGCTATGCCATTGAGCATCTACGACAGCCAAAAACAAAAACATCGAACTGATCAAAACATGTTACGAAAGTATTATAGCGTAAACGTAGAAACATACCTTCCAGCTCTTCCTTGTCCACATCTATTTCAAATGATTTAGCATATGCAAAGAAGCCTATCATAAGCTGACATGGGATAGTATCAGGTCCAACTGTGACAAAACAAAACAAATGTAATGCCGAGAGAAATGGTAACAACATTCCACAAGTACAACACATGTAAATTTACCTTAAAAGAAGCAAGATCACATATAAATGTTCTAATTAGGAAACTGGATATCAATGAAATCTCATTAGATATGCTAACTCTCACAAGTAGTACGCGTACCAGGCCATGGCTGAGAACTGTGGTAGACAACGTCACCAACTTCAATACCAGTTTCCTCAAATGTCTCTCTTCTCACAGCTTCCTCCAAACTTTCTCCTGGCTATTGAAAATCAATAGAAAACAGAGAAGTTGTTTAGATTAAAAGGAACCTAAAAGATGAAGAATCACGGGTACTAAATCATCACATACCTCTATAAAACCAGCAAGACAACTCCAAAGACGGGGTACAAATCTTGACTGCCTACTTAAAAGAACACGATCGTTCTCTTTATCTATGACTAGCATAATTACGACCTGTTTAACCAACAGATTATCGGAGAAAGTGATATAAAAAAATCAATTCATCTTGAAAATGGTTAAATCTTCTTTTTCCCTCCATGGTTCAAATGGCCTACCGGATCAACTCGAGGGTAAACCCTTCTTTTGCACAACTCATTTGAACATTTCTTCCGCCTTCCAGCTTCTGTGGGTACTGCTTTTGCACCACAACCTCCACAGAAACGGGAACTGGTATGCCATTCCAGTAAAGCTTTAGCCTGATCAAAAGTCATGTGAAGGATTTGCAATTTTCAGAAATTACCTTTTTCAATTAAAAGTGAAGAAACAAACAACCAAGAGTTCAGAAATAAACTTAAACTAAATCAAGAAAAGAAATAGCAGCAAGAGACCATAAACAAGTAGAAAACCCTCTTCTACCCAAAACCCCACCTGCCAATCCCAAAGAAAGGGTATTTATCTCAGGTATTGAGAAATTACGACTGAAATTAAATGCCAGCAATGCAACTTAGTTCCTAAATCCTTCAATATGCTAAAAAGCTTCAATTTCTACTGCTGTTAAAAATGGCTGAAAAAGATGTCTGGTGGCCAAAGGAGAATTCAGATATCTTCCCAAATGATCATTTGCAAAAAAAAAAAAAAAGATCTTTTTTAGGAAAAAAAAAAAAAAAACAATCTTTTAACTAATATCTAATCACATTTGACAAGAAATGAAGTTCCGTCGACACAAGGAGGAATTTCCACTAGCATTTAATAGAGAAACTAAACAGAATTCATATAAATCACAAATAAAAACTAAACTCACATGTCCAGCAATGGCAAGTTCACCCATGGCTCTAGCATCAGTCCAATCAGTAGCAACCATCAGCGTCCTCAACCCCACAAAGGTAAATTTCTTAGCCCCCAACACATTGACCAAGCCATGGGCATCAGACAAATCAATAGCCCAATACACAACATCCTCCTCAGCCATAAACCCCAAATAAATAAACGAATCTTCATTAAGATTCTCCTCAGAATTCTCCAACAAATTCCTACATTCACGCAAACTAAGCCATCCCAGATGCCAATTAAGAGCCCCAGAGTCAGCTTCCTCACTTGAACCAGCCAAAGGCCGTCCCTTTTGGAAAGGCAAGACCTTGAAATCAGGCGAAGATAGCTCAGGACTGTGGGTGGAAAGAAGCGTTTTGAGGGTTTCAAAAGCAGAGGTAGGTGAAAATGGGTCATTGGTTTTTGGTGTCTTCAATCTTGAAGGATTACCTGTAAATGCATGATAGCTCAAATTGGCGGACATGTTGGAAACTGATTGAGATCTTGAGAGGATTAAGGTTAAGGAAGGCCGACAGAGGATTGTTTTGGAATGGGAAAGGATTACAGAAATTGCTGAAGAAGAAGAAGAAGATAGGAGACAGAGCATTGCATTTCTCTCCTTAAATTCTTTTCCACTGCACCTTTTTCCAACAGCTTTCCTAGGTTGTAAGGCGGCCGGGGGGTTATGTTACGTGGCGACTTTAGGATATGACATCTGGACCTTTTTTGCCCTTTCCTATTAAGTGGGACTTCCTGCTGTTGTCTTTTCCAGGCCCATTTTATTTTTTATTTTTTCAATTAAATTAATATTTTTCTTTCTTAAAAAAGGAAAATTGTTTTTTTGGTAAATCTTAAAAAAGGAAAGTAATCCAATTTGATTCTGTAATTTTTTTTAAAAAGTATTTGTTTATTTAATTTTGATTGTCCTTTATTAATTAATACATTTAAATTAAAAAATTTGTATGCAATCGTTTCATTGTAAATTTGTTTATTTTCAATTCATTCAATTTCAGAAAATTTTACCATTTATGAATTTTTAAAATTTCATTGTTTGCCTAAAAAGAAAGACAAAATTTTATAATCTCATATATCCTCAATATATTGAAATTCTTTCACAATCCATTTTGATAAGGAGATGCAACTGTTCAGAATTATGAAATCTTTATATAGTTTAGGGCTTATCAAATCCTTTTTTTTTATGTCCAAGTAATTGAAATGACCAATTTCATTTGAAAGGTAAGCAAATAAAAAAAAGGATCAATTTCAGTAGCCGGTGCCTCTAGCACCAGGAACTCACTTGAGGGAAATTTGCAGATAGGCAGAACTGCAAGACAAGGATGATATAATACAACTAGCATTGTCCCTTGGTACCAAAAAAAATCTTTATTCTTTGATATTGAAAAAGAACATGTGATCCTAGCTTCAAAAAATGCTTCACCAAAGTGAAGGGACAAACTATATAACCTATATCATTAACAGTTAGTATTAAGTTTTCCAGTACAGGAGAACACTTGAAGAGAAGAGAAAAATAATGGCTGGGATAGTGTATTGTCACTCCTTGCGGATGGAAGAGAATATGGGGGAGCTTCCAACTTTCTTTGACAGTTTGGAAACACAATGTTCAGCTTTTTTCAGCATCACTGGGAAATTTTTGAGGTGTAGTAGTAGTTAGATCTCCAAAATCATGAATCCAATCACCATAGATGGTGTTGGTCTTTCTTCCTAGCTTCCACTTTGATATGCCGGGGTCCTCTCTTTCTTCCTTCACAGGAGCTCGTGTAGCAGAGGGAATTGAATCAATCATATGAACAGCCACAGGCTTTGCTGGGATAGGGCCAGAATAAAGGGGCACTTCAATATCTACATGGCCAGTCGAACCTTGTAATTCTTGCCAAAGGGATAAAATCAGTGAAACTTCTAAGATGCTGGAGGATTGTTAAAAAACTAAAGAAAGCAGAAGAAGAAATGTTTATGCTCAATATATAGTTCAGAACAAGGCTACAGCTCTAGTTCTGAGACCAATAAATATAAGACTGCCTAGATAACAAAGCTTGCAGAGTAGAAAACTGCAAACTGATCCTAAATTGTTTAGATGGATACAGAAAAAAGAACCTAGCATGTGAATCAAATGTAAATTTTGCTGCATTTTGCGCAATATCTTGTGGTAGAACTGAAGCAACTTTAAGTGACAGAAAATATTATATACTATAAGAAAAGGGGTCCACAGATACTTGTATATTTCTTCCATCTATTTATCCAGTAAATGAATATACCTTAACATATGGTTAATGCAAGAGAGAGATAAGCACTGTCAAGACTTTTAATATAAGTTAATATGCAGACATATAAAAGAAAAGAATCAACTCTCGCAGCAATATCCTTCCAGACATCCTCTACAGAATTATGACGAGAACAAAGAAACATGTTAAACTAAATATATGCTTATCTAAAATCTAAAACCATTGAAATGAACAGAATCAAGAGGCAGTGCTCAACAGAATCAGAACAATAACAAAGATGCTAACTAATCAAGAAAAAGTAAGGCAGTATAAAAGCGAAGTAAATGGACCAGATACTGAACCCTCAATATACCTGATTGGCCATGAGCAAAGTGGCATCTTTCTCCAAAAGGACATTGTCCTGTTATTTCCCATTTGCTGCATAGCTTTGTTTTCCAATAAACAGGTTTAGTCCTTGTAGCGTCCATGTTTGAGCCCATAGGCAGGTTGTTCTCCAGCGGATCAGCTTCAGTTAGGGTCCCAACTGCAGGTCCCCTAGTTCCTATTGCTGGTCCTCTTGGAGCTATGTTTATTGCAGAGCTCTCCCTTTCCCTTGTAACTTCAGTCCTAAACCTAGTGTGGTCTTCACGAAAACAAGGATTTGGACGTTCGTGAAGAAAATTGCACTTTTCACCATAAGGACACTCTTCTCCATTATAAAACTTCTTGCAAATTTTCATCTTATGAAGTAATCTCTGATCATCATTCCAATTTCCTGGTACCCCATCCTTATCTTTTTCCCGAACAAGTTCTTGCCAATTTGGTGGTGGTTCCCGTAAATCTTGCTGCCCATGGGCGAAAGTACAATGCTCCCCATTCTTGCAATTTCCTTCATGGAATTTGACACAAAGGCGCGTTTTGTAAAATATATGACTTGTTCCTTTATTTCCAGAAGAATTCATCTTGGGAGCGGAAGAAGGGGGAAATTGTGCAAAATTTGTTGAAGGATAGTTTTCTGAATTCCTTGGTCTCTTGAAAGGAGGCCCATTGTCAAACTGTGCGGGAAACTCATGATTTTCAACATTAAATGGAAAATTAGGATGGTTGCTTGGATGTTGAGGCCAGAAGCCACTAACATCGCCTTCAAAAAAGGACCTCTGAGAAAAGGACTGAGATGTTGGTTGTGGTGGAGGATTAGGAAAACTCATTCTTCTCTGTTAAGATCAGGTAAATTCTGAAAACTTAATTTAAAACCAAAAAATTCTATCAACTCGGTTGTAAAGAAACCAAAATTTGAACACTAATATATGGCAATCAAAATTTTCAAATTTGAATACGATGATGAAACCTAAAACTAATTGAGTGAGAATAAAAGAACCAGATTCAATAATATAAATTCAGAATCGAGAAACCGTAAACCTGTACATGTATGAAAAAAAAAAAAAAATCAAAACTCAACCCTAGGAATTCTTCCGCCACCAGTAAAAAAACAATTTCCGATTCCACATTGAATTGAATTCCAAATATATTGATATAAAAATTCACAAACCTGATTGAATGGTAGTAGTTGATCAAAGAATCAGACGAAATTGCCGTCGAACAATACTAATATATATAAAAAATCAAAAAAACAAAAAATGAAAAAACCTATATATATTGAATGTATATTAGTACAAATCTGAATCTATATATACTTAGATACGTCTCACATAGCCGCCCAAAATAACAGAGAAAGAAGATGAAAGAAAAGATATAGAACCCTAAACCCAGAAAGCAGAAAAGGCTAAAACCCCAACTGTCTCAGTATTTTCTCTATAATTAATGGAGAATTTATATGTGATTATGTTAAAACTGTGGGCCTATAATACAAATCTGAATATTTTAAATTTTTTGTTTTTGCTAATATATTTATATATAATATTGAATACTTAATTTAATTCAACTTCTTATTCTTCACTTAGGAAGTCCTAAAATACTACTACTATATTTACTTTTTTATTTTTTTTTATCACAATATATATATATATATATAATATATATACCTTTTTTTTCCAATTTTTTTAATAAAAAGTTAAGTGAATTTTATCTTAAATAATTTATATTTCACAAAGTTTTAAAATATATTTTTAAAAATTCAAATATTTTATTTAACAATAATAAAATTCAAATTTTTGATTAAAATTTAAAAAGTTTTATAATGTATATAGTTTTGAAAAAAAAAATAATTAAATTATATATATATATATATATATATATATATATAATATTTTGTAATATTTTGTGAATAGAGATCACAGTTCTATAAAATTTATAGAAATTTTAAATAAAGTAATTTTATTTTTTATTGATTAAAATCATGCAAAATATTTAATTTTTAAAAATTTGACGAAATTATATTAAAAAATAGTAAACAATGACCTTAAATTTTTTTTATAAAAAATAAAATTTAAAAAAAATAAAAGATTTTAGTATTTAACTTGCAACGTAAATTTATTTATGCAAAAATTCAAGATTTATTTTATTTTATTTTATTTTATTTTATTTTATTTTATTTTATTGCTAATTGTTGTATTACGTATTATAATTCATGCATAGGGTACAAACATTTTAATTGGGCCTTTTTGAAGGATATATTTAAGATTATTAGGGTTGGGTCAACTATCTAGTCGGGCTGGTTTAAATTAACTAAGTACAGAAATGTTTAAATGGTAAACCCAATTGTGCTTCTATAAGAATAAAGAAAAAAAAAAAAAAAAAGAAAGAAAGAAAAATGGTCGAATTAACTGACGGGATGGAGAAGATGGGGAGGCCAGCGCTCCCGCTGCCTGCCATCTACCTCTAATAACTAGTAACTACTGTGATCGACGACGAATACCGGCTACTCGGCGAAAGAACACGCCGGAAAAATGACGACGACGACGATAAAACTGATGATGGTTAATTAGTGAGTTACTGCAATCAAGTGAACAATTAGTATTCATCCAAGTTCAATATGGGTAACGAAGTAATTAATCCATCTTCTGCGCATTAAGAGTTTAATTGTGTTGTTTTTGTTTCTACCATGTGTTATAGGATATGTTGATAATTAGGGAGCGAAGAGACATATCATGGGAATTGGGAATTGACTTTGTAGGTTCTGCTATTTGTCAATTTTTTTTGTTGATTGACATTTCTTAGTGATGATAATGTTGAGAACTTTTTTTTGCCCCTCGTGAAATATTCTTCGTTGGAGAGTTCATCAGATTTTTATATTTCTAATTATGGAGGATCTTAAAGAAGAGTTTAAAAATTCGATGTTCCATGAACTCTAGAATATGGAGAAAAGTATTATTATTATTATTTTAAGGAGTAAAGGGAAATTATGGATTAAATTTTAATAGCTTGAGATGTTTGGACCTTGGGAGATATGTTGTAGGAAATACTTTGCATGAACTTGGGCACTTGTCTAGCATCAAGAAAGCATAAAAAGTTGCATAAAGCAAGTGATCTGGGGAGCAAGAATCTTTTAAAAGTTAAGCAATGTAGTGTTTAAAAGTTAAGCAATGTAGTGTAGAGGGGGAGAAAGGATTATGCTCCAAGATAGATTTAATGACCAGCTCATATTCAGCATTTCTATCAAGTCAAATAAGGGCACCTAGATATATGCTTTCGGAATTCTAACTATTGGATGAAAAGTCCAAACCAATCAAAGGAAAGTTGGAATTGACTCACATAAGGTGATCATAAAGGGGAGCATCAGGTTCTTATCTATATCATTATTTTGATTTCTTGGTGACTAGATGCTTAAAGGAACCCAATATTGCTCCAAACACATCCATCTTTGGAATTCAACTACTCATAAAGATACCTGAATCTCATCTCTGATTCTTACAAAATTTTCTCTTATTTTATTGCTTTATTCGTGGTCCATGGAAATGCATTTGAATTATTCTCTGGCCTTAAGCAGCTTTGATTGGCAGTTGATTCAGGCAATACCACCAATATTTTTGACCACTCACAACAAAAATAGAGCTGAACAGGGTATCGTAATGCTTCATCAAGAGTTCTAATGTGATTAACAAGAAAAAGAACGAAGGGATTCATTAGTTATATGTAGGAACGTACTATAACATATAATGAAGTTATAAACCCTTCTTAAGTTACAGGACAACTAATGCTACAGAAATTTTCCATTAATCCAATTTTTGTTTTGGATTTTGAGGATGAAAAGAAAAACAGAAAATGCTTTAGTTGGATGTTGTGTTTCTGGAGGATGCTTGATGCTGGTCATACTGAGGAAAGCTAACTCTAAATCATTCTGTGTGCTGGTTCTCTTTGCTTAGAAACCACCTCCTGGATAAATAAAGAAACTATACAGTTAGGAAGAAATGAACAGCATTAGAAAGAAGAAGAGGTATAATGATCTCGGAGTAGACTGGCTACCATGTTCCTTTGGCGTCATGCATTTATAACAATCTCTCTTGTTAGCAAAGTTGTGTCCACCACATCTGGAAAATATAGAATGTACTTACATTAGAATAATAATTTTCATTCAGTTATGCTTATCATTCACTAAGAAAGAGACAAAGTTCTTGTTTGAAACTTTTCTGGTCGCAATTCATTGTGAAGAAACAGCATGCAGCTTTGAACTTGTTACATCTTCTTAATCAGCATTTAAGTGTTAAAAAAGAAGGGTTTTGGGGAAACTCAGATCTGCTTGTATCTCTATTCTATTAAGTTGTGACTAACCTTGAGCACATCCAATCACCAGTTTTGTAACCAGGAAGTGTACTGGCATCATACACATAGCCTCCAGGTACCATACCACTGTTGTATCCAAAGTAATCGGGCTTTCCTGCGCCACATCTATAGCAGCTTGTTCGGCTTGCATAGTTGTGTGCACCACAGTTCACAGCATTGCAGTACCAGTCCCCTGCCAAGACTTCTGTTCTGCTTAAATTTAGTGCGTATGAGGTAATTTCAGCTGCTGAGGCATATTTTGGGCAGCTACATTTTTGGCATACATCCCTCCTCTTGAAATTTGAATGGTTGCATGCAGCACACATCCAGTCTCCTCCTTCCCTACTCATTCTCACTCTAGCTAGTCTGAAAGTAGAAAATAGAAACTAAATTACCAAGTAAGAATATCAATACCTCGTGTCTTCTTTACATTCTGTATGAGATAAGAATATGAAACAAATTAATGAAGTACAACTATCCATCTTGTGTGATTCATAACCAATGCTAGTTATGGTAAGACTTGGTAGTATAACGAAGCTGCACTCTTCCCTCTGTCCAAGATCCTTTGGTTCTCTAATGGTCATTCAAAGACTTTTTATTAGCCTATTGATCTTTCTCTCATAAGACAAGGGAGGCTCTTCAATGGTGAGCTAAATACTCTGGATTGTATGCATGCTTTGTTTTGCAAAGTCACCTAATGTATCTCTGTTGTATTTTTTTGTTTCCGCCAGGTGAATTAAAAATCTTTGAGTTTCAAATGGCCTGTATAATACAGAAGATAATGCACAGAATGAATGTCTCACCTCAGAAGAAAACAAGAGGCTGGAAGAAATCACAGCAGCAGCACTTGGAAGTTGTAAGTTCTGTTAGTTGCTCGAGCTACTTGGTGAGTTTGAAGAATGGGCTTGGATGGTTTATATACTAGATTCAGGCTGCTTTAGTGGGGTCCTGAGGGCTTACCATGTCACAGAAGTTATGGTGTTTTGCTTCAGATTGGATTCCAAAATAACTGAAAGATTTAGATAAAACCTCCTGCTTCTCTGCAGTCTTTTGGTTGTGGAGGGATGGGAGAATGGGCTATCTGAAGTTCTGAACTTGTAAGTGCATGCACAGAACACACAGTCTCAAACCAAAACCCCAAATTACCCTTCTTTACACGATTCCCATTCATTATTTGAATCAAAAGAGTTCTCAAATTTGATTCTTCATTCTATATCCATTTCTAGCAAAAGTCTTTTTTGAGGGGAATTGTTATTTGAAAAAGCAGAATGTAGGGATATCTCATGCCACGTGTGCAACATTATTGTATATTTCTAATGAGTTTGATGTGTATATACGAATTCTTCTTGAGGAGATAACTTGACTTTCACCAAAATAATAATAAAGTTACATTTATAGTAGAGATCTAAGGTTTTCTGGCTTTGATGCATGTAAAGCATATGCTACTCAATACTTAAAAGGAGAAATTGGCTTCTATATAATGTTTTGATATTGTTTTTCCTTTCTTTCTTTCTTCTGTATCTTGTCATCTTATTATTTCAGGGAAATTTTGGCCCGCCAGCGCTGGATCCCTGAGACTGGTTGGCAAGGGATACTGGAACTGAGACAGTTAGAGCAGGAAGGAACTTGTGTTCATATGTTTCCATGCACACAAAATAGATCAATGACAGGTAAGAATATAGGTGTGCACACAGGACATACACGTTGCACACGCCACATGCATATGTGGCATCCACGTAACTGGCACATACACCTTCCTTATGAGCAGGCTTATGTGGTTCAGGTAGACACAGGTGAGGTTAAATGAGAAAATCTAGCACGTAATTTTCGATGTGGGAATAAATTCCTTATAATGCACATCAATTGGAAAATTCTATTATGCCTTGCCATGTCTCGATTCCTTTTTCCTCAATAATTCAAAAAGCCATCTAAAGATACATATCCAGCTGCCATTCTTTGCTTCTCCTATTCACACATCTCTAAAAAGTAGAGCACCCCCTCCCTCCCCTGCATGCAGGTTCATTAGCATCTCTCAGCTACTTTAGGCCTTTTGCATGCAAAACAACAAAAGTCTAGCATGATGCATGATGCACCTTATTTGATTAATATGCTAGGATTATTTTGTGCATTTTCTATTTTCAACGTGCTTTTACTGCTTACTAAAGGCCAAAAGAAATGTTGATAGGAGAGAGAATTATCGCATTTTCATTTCTTCATCGTGTAGCATGCTGGCATTCTTTATTGTAAATTACGTAAATTATTTCAATTTGCATTTGGCATGGTTTGGAACATTTAGGGGCGTAGTTTAGGATCCAATTCATTTGCTTTCCTTTATTCTTTTTAAAAGTATATATATAGCGGAAAGGGCATATATTCAAGAGGCATTAGATGATACTCCTTTGGCTAGCCAAAATTATATCACATGCCGTTAACTATAGGAATTGACTATGTTTGCCATAACTCTTTAAAGATTCTTTTTTTTTTTTTTTTTCTTCGAAGGCACATCTATCCATGTACGAGGTTGAATTCGTCCGAATAGATGCCTTTCAAATTTTATGAGAGTAAAAAATGATGGCTATTCTTGTTAGTATTTTATTTCTTTATGGGGAGAAAGTTTCTTTTATAAGGGAATACACAGCTAACATATGAACCTTTTCTTTTTCCTTTTTTCAAAATGATTTTTTGGCTGCGAAAAAAAGTTTTCTGAAGATTTATTTGTCTTTTAGAGAATAAATATTCATTTATACTGATTTTTTAATTTAAATGTAGAATTGTGGAAAGGGTGGCGGATTACTATATGCTAATATCCATTTACTCATTAGAAAAGTCCCAAAAAAAAAGGTGCCACATGAAACTTTAGAATCCCCGAACAAAGATGCTTTAAATATCTTACAACAGCCAGAAACTAGAGTTCAAATTGAAGAGTTGAAAAAAGTGCATAAAAGCTATATACTTTGCAAAGAATTCGATGCATAAAATTTTACTTCGTTTTCAACATCTTGTGATTAAGCTATTAGTTTCCTGCTGTATATATGAGTATTTTACTTACCAGTTTGAATTGATTTTATTTATTCTTGCATGAATAAAGATAGGATTGTAAGATTAGACAGCCATAGAGGGAGAGGGAGAGGGAGGGTTAGCCTTTAGACTAGGTGTCCACAGTGCTGCTGACATGGCGGAGGAGTAGAGGTTCCACGTAAGCAGGAGATGCTTGCGTGTGGACATGGGATTCGATAAGGAAGAATCCTAAAAACCCCATATGTTTAATTTAATTTAATTTAATTTCACTAGACAAAATGAATATTCGTTATGAAAACCTCAGACAAAAAACCCAATCCTTTATTCCTATAATATGTGACCATTCTCTAAAGGCGGCCAATTCTCTCCTCAATAATACTTCAAAAGAATCCACATCCTAAACGGTGACGCTAAAAATAGCCGTTGCTTTTGAATTTTAGTATATTCTAAAACTGTTAATTTTTGCATGAGTTGCAACTTTCTGATCATAGTGCTTTGTTCCTGTGTTTCTTGCTAATCATGCAGTGCTAGTGACATTTATTTTTTTTAAGAAATATGCTTTTTTCTTTTAAAAATTAAAACTAAAATCTTTGGAAAATGAGGGATCCAAAACATATGATCAAGATTAATGATTGTGACTGGCATAAGTAGAAAGCAAAAGACATGATGGCCTTTAGTTGCCTTACCTCTCTGATTTCCATTAATGATAGAAACAATATTACTGGAACAGAATCTGGAATAAAACTTGCGTGGTCACCCAAAGAACAAACCCTAATCTTTTGATCATTGCATCTGTCTCATCTTGCATGGCTTGAGGATTTTTACTGCTTCTTTCTTTCTTTAGGGTTTTTAGATGAGCCACGGAATGAGAATTTAATACAAAAATTAATGTTTGAGAATATGTTTAAAGTTATTGTGGTGATTCTATAACTTAATTAGTGACTCTTACTTGGGTGCTTGGCTTCTCGGCTTTTTCTTTCTTTCTCCTTAGTTTTCTCTAAATAAATAAATATGAAGTAAAAAAAAAAAATATATATATATATATGTGCTTTAAATGTTCTTTCTCAGGCCAATGTGACATTGAATTCACTTTCTGATTATGTGTATATATATATATATATTTTCAGAATTGATGGGTTACCTCAAAGACTTTATGCCCAATAATGTGGTCTCTTTATTAGTAGTCTCCTCCTAGGGCTCCAATGTGTATAAATGGGAATACTTTTCTAGTATTACATATATATCTGGATGTCGAATGATTTAGATTTTTGGACCACCAATTTCTGATGTTTTAATCTCTCCCTTTGTATTGCATGTTATCTGAAATCATCCTCAAAAGAAAACAAAGGAAGGAAGAAATTTAATAGTTAAATTGATGTTCTAAGTCTGGTTCAGCTCCACTACAATCCATCCATGGTGATCTGACTCCCAACTATATCACTCAATTTATGGATAAAATTTAGTATGGATTTTTCTTACTGTTACAGAGACCCGAGCATGATTGTATCTTGCACTCCACTTCCAGTTACAAACCCAAACCCACCTCTTCACTTCGCCCCAAAATCCAATCAAAATCCTCCAAGCCCACCCATCTCTGTTTCTTCTTTCCAAAAGCTCAACTAAATTCATGCCCAGCTCGTTGAGTTTTGCGCTCTTAAGTCCATACCGTTGAAAGGAAGGAGCCGTGTGAATGCAATAAAAGGGAAGAAGCCGTTTTTATAGAAAAAGGCATGTAGCCGTTAGACTCATTTCTATATAATAGAAATGATTTTCTGTAAACAAAACATAACAAAATAAAATAGAAAAACATTATTACATTGTTATACAATTCTTCATGGTATCAGAGCAAAATTGATCCACATATAGGATTTGTATTTTGTTTCTCATCATTTACCAATCATGAGTAAAGAAGATGGTTCTACCAATCCAACCTCAAAAGGTGGCGGCCAAACCACCGTCATCACAACCGAAGCCCTCGAACGACTGTTAAAGATCAATCAACAATCGGAACAAAACAGCAATCCTCACGTTAATATAAAGCTCAACGAACACAATTTTGCACTATGGTCCGATTTGGTAAAATTGGCGATTCAAGCACGAGGCAGAGAACACCACTTGACTGGAAATCCACCGCCACCAAGTCCCAACAATCCCGAATTCGGGAAATGGAAGCAGTCGGATCTCCAAGTTTTCACATGGATCATCCAGGCCATGGACCCTTCGTTGATTGGCCGGTTCATCCAATACCCATCTTCTAAAGCACTGTGGGATGGCCTCAACACCACCTACAGATCGGGAGAAAACTCCTTGCAAATATTCCATCTTTCAGTCAAGGCAAATACATATGCACAATCAAATCAATCATTGGAAGAATACTATTCTTATTTTCAAGAAATATGGCAGGAGATAGATCGCAGGAAAAAGAACCCAATAAAAAGTGTCAAAGACATTACCGCGTGGGATAACGAAAGGCAAGAGCAAAGACTCTTTCAATTCCTCCATGGACTAGACGATCGGTTCGAACTGGTCAAGAGGGACATCTTAAAAGAGAGTCCACTGCCCACCGTACAAGCCGCCTACGCCACAGCCCGCCAGGAGGAATCCCGGCTCCAAATCCTTGGACGATCCTCCGGCGAGGGCATAGGATCGGGTCTTAGTACGCGGTACAAGAACAACCAACAACCCCAGAAACCTGAATCATGGCAAGATCGGAGTAAGAACAAACCAAAAACCCTCAAATGCACGAATTGTAAGAAAATCGGACATGAGAAGCAAAATTGCTTCTTTATCCATGGCTTCCCCGAAAATTGGAACAAACGACGGCTGCCACACGACAAGGCTGGCCAAGCGGCGGCGGCCATCAATGATCTCGATAACTCCGGCATGATCCCGTCAGACGAGGGGTTCGCAGCGTACGGAGCCACAAGAGTTCTGCCCACGGCATCCATATCTTCTGGAGAAACCCAGCCAACGAAGGGTCCGGGATGAGGAGTTTTTCACATGGAAGTGGCGGCCAAAGAATTAGGGAAAAGAAATGGGCCAAAACCAAGTATTGGGCCTGGTTTCTTTGGAACAAGCCCACAATCCTTCTACAAGGGCAAGGAACGGGCCAACGGGCTAGATGATGGACCAAAACCAGGTATTGGGTCTGGTTCCTTTGGAACAGGCCCACAATCCTTTAATAATTATTTTGTGCATAAAATTATTCCGTCTAATTATGAATATTTGTGTGAACCGATAAAAACTAGTAATAAGTTTGGTCCGTTAAATGAAACAAAAAGAAAAAAAGAAAAAAGAAATTTCCTAGGAATAATATATTTCCAAAATTAAAAGAGATTAATAAAAAATATTTTGCTTTATCCTGTCAATCCAAACAAAACAAAGATGAAAATTGGATTATCGATTCAGGAGCCACTGACACTATGACATACGATATTAGAGATATCAGTGCTAACCATCTCCCGATAAATAAAAATATTTCTACTGCTAGTGGAAACTTAGTAAAAGTGGAAAAAATAGGAAGTGTTGAGATATCACCAAGCTTAAGATTATCAAAATGTTTATATATTCCTTCACTTTCATGCAAATTACTATCTGTTAGTCAAGTTACTAAAGAGTTAAATTGTGTTGTCTCTCTTTATGCCGACTTTTGCTTACTACAGGACATCCGGACCAAGGATATTATTGGCCGTGGCACTGAAAGAAACGGTCTGTATTACGTCGATGATATTGCCCCTCAAGGTTCCGTTCTGATGGTCAGTAACCAAAATAACAGATGGGTCTGGCATAGACGACTAGGTCATCCCTCTGCCAACTATTTTAAGGTTTTATTTCCAACCCTTCCTAATAATTTTGTATGTGAAACTTGTATCTTGGCAAAAAGCCATAGACAACCTCATTTTCCATCAAATACTAGGGCATCAAACTTATTTGATTTAATACATACAGATGTTTGGGGCCTAGCACCAAGTACTAGTCATAATAAATTTTCATATTTCTTATTATTTACTGATGATTATTCTCGAATGACATGGGTATATATTTTAAAAAATAAATCCGAGGTTGCTCAAATTTTTATTCATTTTTTCTACATGATTTTAAATCAATTTCAAAAGGGAATAAAAATTCTTCGGTCAGATAATGGAGGAGAATTTGTAAACCAAAAATTAAAAGGGCTTTTTTCAAAAAAAAGGGATTATTCATCAGACCTCGTGTCCAAACACACCTCAACAAAATGGGGTGGCAGAAAGAAAAAATAGAATTATTTTAGAAATTACAAGAGCTCTGCTAATTGAATCAAAGGTTCCAAAATATTTCTGGTCAGAAGCAGTTGCAACCTCTGTTTTTTTATTAAATCGACTTCTAACAAAGGTACTTAAAATGCAAACTCCTTCTGACATCTTTTATGACTCTTTAGGACAGGCACCACCCTCTAGTCTTCCACCAAAAATATTTGGGTGCTCTGTGTTTGTTCATATTCAAAAGGAAAACCGCACAAAGTTGGATCAATGTGCCCTAAAATGTGTTTTTGTGGGATATGGAATCAACCAGAAAGGGTACAGGTGTTATCACCCACCTACAAAAAAAATGTTCACAACTTTTGATTGTAATTTTATAGAACACAAATTTTACTATAACCACCTTAATAGTCAGGGGGAACTTACACCTAGTATTGACCCATTAAGTTGGTTAGACACACTTCCCACAAACAACCTTGAAAGCAATCTCATCACGGAAATACAGAACGACGATGCAAGTGCCATTGTTCCAGAATCACCTTCAACGGATGTGTCTAACGAAGGTACTCCTGAAAATACTCAAAATTTTAGGGACAATTCTTTACCTTCCGCAATTGTATACTCTGATCACAGTGATGCAGATAATATCCCAGAATCAAGACTACCGGCGAGGAGTACAAGGGGAATACCCCCGAAACGATACTCACCAGAACATCCGTCACGGACCGCAAGATATCCGGTAGTTAATCTTGTCAGGGGGAACGTATCAAAAGAAGTGAAGACATTCAATTAAAATCTTTACACAGTCCAAATTCCAAAGAATGCACAAGAAGCAAAGGATAGTTCAGAATGGCACCAAACAATGGAAACCGAGATGCAAGCACTAGAAAAAAATGTCACGTGGGAGAAGTGCAACCTACCAAGTGGAGTAAGACCAGTAGGATGTAAATGTGTGTTTACAGTCAAACATAAAGCTGACGGTACAATCGAAAGACACAAAGTACGGTTGGTAGCTAAGGGATACACGCAAACCTATGGTATAGATTACTCTGAAACTTTTAGTCCAATTGCTAAAATCAATACCATCCGAGTCCTTTTCTCCCTAGCAGTAAACTTAGATTGGCCCTTACATCAGTTTGATGTAAAAAACGCATTCCTACATGGAGATTTAAAAGAAGAGGTCTACATGGAAGCACCTCCCGGTTTTTCTGATGGGTTCAAAAGAAACGAGGTATGCAGATTAAAGAAGGCCTTATACGGACTAAAACAATCTCCACGAGCTTGGTTCGGGAAATTTACAATTGCAATGAGAAATTGTGGATATAGACAGAGCAATGCTGATCACACTCTATTCCTTAAAGGAGAGAAGGACCAAGTTACTTGCCTTATCATATATGTGGACGACATAATTATCACAGGCAATGATAACGAAGAGATTACAATACTGCGAGAAAACCTATTCAATGAATTTGAGATGAAAGATTTAGGAAAACTTAAGTATTTCTTGGGAATTGAGGTCATGAGATCAAAAGATAAGTTGTTCTTATCACAAAGAAAATACATCTTAGATCTTCTAGCAGAAACATGACTCATTGATTGTAAACCAGCAGAAACTCCGATGGTATCAAATTACAATTTTCGAGAGAATAAGAATAAAGAGGCAGCTGATCGTGGAAAATATCAAAGACTCGTGGGAAAGCTCATCTACTTATCACATACTAGACCCGACATAGCCTATGCAGTTGGGATCGTCAGTCAATTCATGCACAATCCTCAAGTAGAGCATATGAACGCAACTATCCGGATTCTACGGTATCTCAAAGGAACTTGTAATTTTGGCATTCTATTTTCTAAAAATGGTCATTTGAATGTGCAGGGTTATACAGGTGCAGACTGGGCAGGGAATCAAGTGGATCGCAGATCTACATCTGGATACTTTACCTTTGTCGGAGGCAATCTAGTGACTTGGCGAAGTAAAAAGCAAAAGGTCGTTTCTCTATCAAATGCTGAAGCTAAGTTCCAAGGAATGTCTAAAGGAATTGCAGAATTATTATGAATTAAGAAACTACTCACCGAAATCAGATTTCCTCCACAAACCACTATGAAATTAATGTGTGATAATGAAGCGGCAATCAGTATAGCTAAAAACCTGTCCAACATGACAGGACAAAACCTGTCCACAAACCACTTTATTAAGGAAAAGATTAAAAAAGGCATTATCACTACTCCATATACTCGCTCAGAAGACCAGTTAGCCGATATACTTACCAAGGCAGGAACTAAACGGACCTTCTACGACATACTAACAAGTTGCACGTTCATAATCTCTACGATACAACTTGAGGGGGAATGAAAGGAAGGAGCCGTGTGAATGCAAGAAAAGGAAGAAGCCGTTTTTATAAAAAAAAAAGGCATGTAGCCGTTAGACTCATTTCTATATAATAGAAATGATTTTCTGTAAACAAAACATAACAAAATACAATAGAAAAACATTATTACATTGTTCTACAATTCTTCAACGGTGACCTCTCATATATATATATATATATATATATATATATATATATATATATATACTCTGTAATTCGTGGGTATGCATTGAGTTTAACTCCAGAATTAGCTCTAAAATTTTACTTAAAATTGCTTTCTTCGGGTAATCATCCAAACTCGTATACTTTTCAAGTCTTGCACGAAAATGATGGCAGCCCATGTGAGGAAACAGATTCATGGACATGTATTGAAACTCGGTTATCATAATGTTGTCTTTGTACATGTTTGAATAATTCATATGTATGTTCAAACAGGTGAATTAAGCTATGCTAGAATGGTGTTTGATAAAAGCAATCTTTTACGGCTTTGATTACGGGTTATGCATCCCGGGAATTTTTATATGATGCCCGGAAACTGTTTGATGAAATTCCTGACTGAGATGAGGAAAGCAAAAATGAGTCCTGATAAGAGAACACTACTAAGCGTTCTGTCTGCTTGTGCTATGTCAGGTGCACTTGACCTGGGTAATTTGGTGCATTCTTGGATTGATGAATGCGGACTTGGATCGGATTGTGTCACCTTGTTAAGGTTCTTATGGATATGTATGGAAAATGTGGCGAGTTACAGAGAGCACGGAATTTGTTTGATTTAATGGTTTGGTTACTCAAATGGGTGAGTATAAAGAAGCCTTGGAAAAGTAATGGTTTGGGCAAATCGGTTTCACCATTTCAAGGATGGTTCTTGTTCGTGCATGGATTATTGGTAAAAAGAAAAAAAAAATGGTAGGCAAACTTAAACAATTCTTTTTTGTTTGTCAGTTTTTAAGTGAATATAGATTGGATGGAGGAAAAAAAGTGGAATACATTTCTCTTGCATTAGAAACAGGAAAAGCCATTAGAACTTTATTTCTATTGACAATGGATAACATATTATAGATAGAACACGTAGGAAAAGCTCATAGAACTGAAAAATAGTAGTAAAACTATGGCTTTTCTTTGACCAATTTTCTTTTTGGGCTAAAGGAAAAACGCTAGCACTTCAAGTTAATTTAATTGTTAGAGCTCTGGTTCTTTTGGTTGAAGGAATTTCTTCGGGCTGTAGCTAAAACAGTCTTGTCTGCAACAATGAAATAAGCCATTCCAGCCACTGCATAATTACAAATAAAAATTTACTTGGCTTCTTCTTCAACTCCAAGCTATAATTGCGTGTGTATATATTTTTATGTATGTATGTATGTATGTATGTAAGAAACGGATAGAGAAGCCATGCTAACCAGTGGAGACTATGAGGGCTTGAGCTGTGGGGTTCAGATTAGCTCTTGCCCATGGCAGCATCCTTGCACTTGCCACCTACATACAATTTTACATATATAATTCAATGTCGGAAACAATACATATACATACATATATATATATAACTATGTTCGAGCAATTATGAATCCAGGTAGCTAGATCTGGTCGGCAGCAGAGAAACTTACAGTCGGAATGGCAGTTGCAACAGAAGCAACCATTGCTGCTTTAGCTCCGGCTACAACACCCTCTGCACACACATATTTTCAAATTTCTGAAATCAAACGCTCTCTCTCTCTAAATGGAAAACTTTTATGACAAAATTAATTGAGTGCGTACCGTGAGAGCAACGCTTGGCCATTGCTAGCTGCTGATCCAGGGAAGATAAATTGCAGTTTCTCTCGAGAGGAGATTGGGCAAGGTTGTTAGGCGCCATTGTATTGATTAATTGATTGATTGATTGAATGAATGAGTGGAGATATTTGGAGCGAGAAGATCGTCCTCCATTTATAGAGGAAATAGTGCGTTTGGTTTAGTTCGGTTCCCCTGGAACGAAAGAGTTTGATGGTTTCTGCTAAATATCCAACGTCGGGAGTCACTTGTTTTTTCACAGTGGATGTGGTCTGGTCGGTTGATTCTTTTTGTCACATGAAGTTACATCTTTACCCTTTAAAAAATGAATTACTGTTGAGTTTGGTGAAGGTTATAGAGGTAATATCCTCTGCTTTGATTTACTCACAAATCGCTAGAATCCATGAAACCTTTTTTCCATTTTTTTATTTTTCACTTTCTGCACAATATATGAAGAATCGGGAAGAAGCCGGTGGTTTGAAGAAGGTGAAACGCGAAACCGTGGGTGAAGAAGACACTCTTCATCAGATTTGCTCTTTTGGATCCTTAAACAACACGTGTCCACAACATCTGGAATCAGACATATATATATATATATATATATATATATATATATAGTAACATAATAACCCACTTGATGGATTTATAGGTTTAAAACAAAATATGATAATAAAATAATAAAGAAAATTAGATATAGTAATTTTTAGAAATTAATATATTTACTGTTTCTGGGATAATCTTACTTTTTTTTTTTTTTAACCAACATTATAGAATATGATAAGTTGAAAATACTACTGTATAAAATAATGGAAATAAATAGTATTTTTTTCCAAAAATATATATTTCAATTAGTTAATGGGCCCGAAGAAAGTGAGCCCAGCCCAGTATTGGAAAATCCAAAGTTGCCACGTGGCTTTCATTAGATCGAAAGAGGGTCCCTGGGAGCTTTCCCCGCATGCAGATTGAAGGGAAGCAAAGCAAATCTCATGAATGGCGGACAATACGTTGCAGTCGTAACCTTCCCTCTGCATTATTATTATTATTATTATTATTATTTATTATAAGCTTTTAACAAATAAATAAATTAAAAGAAAAGAAAATACTTCTTTTTCCATAATAATAAATTACATACAAAGTCTATACTGAATCTTCATCATCATTTTTCTTCTTTTTTTTCACTCCTTAATTGTAAACTTTGAAAAAGAATCATTGCAAATGATAAGGAAAAAGGTTGATTTTCTTCTTTCTTTTTATAAATTAAGTTAATGAAGTAAAAAGGGTAAATGAGTAGAAATTAATAAAAACATAAAAAGTGAAAATTGTTTTTTATTAATTTCGTGAAAGTAATAATGGAGATCACATGAGGTCATGAGAGTTCCCGTGAAAAGAAAATGGGACAATTATGGTCTGCACAACCCTTTACACCTGGTTTCTTTCTATATCTATAAAGGCAGCACAACAAGTAGCCGGAAAACCATGGAATTGTATTCCTCGGCCGAACAAACACAATTTTCTACCACCTTTTTTTCTTTTAATTATATATATATATATATATATATATATATTATATATTTATATATATATATATATATATTATATCATATAATAATCAATTAACAGTGCGAAGATTACTAATATTAAAGAAAAAGAAAAGAACAGCTTTTGATTCATGGGTTACCTAATTATTTACAGTTAAAAGTAATCAAAATGATGGGAAATCTGATACGGTGCTTCTCTCTCTTTCCTGCTTAACTTTGGTATACTCACAACCCTATTACTATTACTATTACTATTACTACTGTTCCTTATCATCTTCCTACTACTGGTAACAGGGATCTCCGGTGGCCTCACCGATCTAATTAATGCCCAATTTACTCCTTTGAAAAACTCGTGTCTCTTGATTTCCACCGATCCTTTCAAACTACCCATCCTTTTTCTCGGATTCTTTACCAGTAACCTACTGATTAGGTCTTGAACAGCTTTTACCTCGGCACTATTCATCTCCTTGCTCGTCGTCGTCGGAAAACTCAGCGGCTGTTTTAATATGTTAATTAGTGTTTTCTCGTTGTTTTCACCTTTGAACGGTGTTTTACCGTACAAAAGTTCGTACAAGAAAATTCCAAAAGTCCACCAATCCACTGCACTTCCGTGTCCCTGTCCTGATATAACTTCCGGTGCCAAATATTCATGTGTTCCGACAAATGATTTTGACCTCGCATTTATCGGTTCCGCCACAAATTCTTGGATTTCGTGTCCGCCTCGATTATCCACAGCAATAGTGTTCACGACTTTCTTGTTGTTGGAATTTGACGAGAAGCAAGAGAGTACCGGGTGTATCGGTAGCGCGCAGCTTCTTGCTGCGGCGTTTAATTTGTGAATACTATTTGGTTCGAGTTTAGTTGAATTTATTACAACTAGTTTTGGAACAACCTCGGATTTTAGAGAAAGATCAAAATCAGACAACATTATATGACCATCTTCTCGTACCAAAACATTTTCTGGCTTTAGATCTCTGTATACTATTCCCATCATGTGAAGATATTCTAATGCTAAAAGTGTTTCCGCTGCATAAAATCTGCCGTTCCATTTTTAAATAAACCTAATCATTACGCGCATGCAAATTAACCATACCGAAAAGAAAAAAGAAAAAAAGCTTACTTACTTAGCAGATGAAATGGTGAAGCGTTTTCCAGGCTGACGTTGTCTGGCAGAATGTAAGTCGCCGCCGGGACAAAACTCCATGACCAAGCAAGAGTAATGTGAAGCATCAAACTCGGCATATAAAGTAGGAAGAAAAGGATGATCAAGCATGCTCAAAATCTCTTTCTCCATTTCCGCTCTTTGAAGTTTATTTCTTATGGCTAAAGCTTCTCTATCCACAACTTTCATGGCATAAAAACACGGCTGAAACGAACCTGAACCGCCGCCGACAACAACCGCAACTGGATTTCTAATCTGACAAAGATAAACATTACCGATATCTCCGCTACCTACTCGTCGAAGAAGCATGAAATGTTCGAGTCCAACTTGTCCTTTCTCGAAACGAAGTCGTTTCATGGCTTCCCAAGCAGCCTGGTTCGCTTTGTGTGGCTTGTGAACGTTGTAGGCGTCACTGGAATTAGAACAAACGGAAACGGAACTCCGGCGACTACCGAAACTGAGGTTGCTCATCCAACTCCGGGTAGATTCCGGCACCGTAATCGAAGAACAACTGCTGTCATAATCAGATTCATCTCGGGGTGTGACTGCCATGATGGTTCAAATAGCATGTGTTTGATCTCTCTATCTCTATCTATATATATATATATATAAAAAAGAGTAGAACTAAGAAAGTTACAAAGTCCCACTTTTGCTAGTGGAAAAACCATTCAACAATATTATATATATATATTATATATATATATATATATATATTTAATGCAGGATGACAATAACGCTTCACGTTTGTTGGCCTCGGAAGAAAATAGATACCGTCAGTCAAAGGGGCCATTGCATTTCAAATTGGGAATGCTGAAAAAGCTGATCCTATGGTCCTTCTCCATCTCTTTAAAAAATTATATAAAGTTAAGAAACTTTTTTTTTTCTCTTTTGTTTTCGTTTCTTTTAAAAAAAATTTTATTTTTATTACATCTCAAATTCATTTAAAATATTAGGAACTATTTACTGAGGTTTTAGAAGGTTATTTTCAGGGATATTTGTTGTATTAGTTAATAATAATATGGCTAGCACCGCATTTTGTTCGGACCAACTTATAATTTATTGCACACTCATTTTTGTGTATAGGAGCGGTAAAACCTGTCGGCAAGAGAAGCAGCAAACAACCAACAAACTCGAACAAGAAAACAACACGGATAAATAAATACAATTCAAATAACATCATAAATATTAAAGGACACAAGAAAGTATTTGCTTTTTTTATGTAAACAATTTTTTTGAAAAACTAACTTCTCCCATAACTTTGCCCCATACATTCTTCTCCCCTTATGTTATATATCTTTAAACCCCCACTCCTTTTTGACCTAATTTTTCCCAACCAATTCTGCAAATGTTTCACATTCTTCAGCCTTGTACTTTGGATTCTCTTATTTCTTTTTCCAGTAATTAAGGTTTAATTAATTCAAATTAATTTTTCTTCCTTCAAATTGTCCCTCATTCTTTACTATTAGGGTTTCAAGCTTATCATAAAATTTAGAAAATAATAGTAAAGAATGAGAAAAGAGAGGAAACAAGAAGATCTTCCAAATAAGAAAAAAAATGGGTGGTGGGAAATGAAGGCAGTGGACTTGTAACAGATATGGCCAACCTCACATTTCCATAATCGAATTTATATTAGTTGAAAGTGTATATATACAAAGATATATATATATAGAGTGAGAGAGGCAAAGAGAGAGAGAGAAAAAGCATACAAATCAGTGAAAGGTAGAACAAAATAAGGACATGGCTGCTCATACTGAGGAACTGCATCAATGTCTCCCCATCCTCTATATATATATATATATATATATATATATATATATATCTGTATATGTATGTGTATGTATGTATGTATGTATGGTTTTTTGGGACAAATAATCATGGGCAGCTTAACATTTTATTTTATTTTGCATTCATCCCGTAATGGGGATTTGACTCCTCCCTGCAAAATGGTCTGCACATGACCTTTTCCTCTTTCTTTCTATTTTCTCACATTTCTATTACTTTCGATATATATATATATATTACGAGTTCAAATTTTTATTATCTTAATTATTAATTCAACTTGTGTTTATCTCACTTATAAAATTAGTTATAATCCATAATATTAATTTTTAAAATACAAAAAATTATTATATTTATTTTATTAAAAAAATTCAATGCGGCTTCGTCAAATAGAACTTTGAGTATGAAAAGCCCAATAAAAAAGAGGCTAAAAAGCCCAATTTATTTACCTATCTTCTCATGTATGAGAAATGGACTCACCTACCACTGGATCCCAATTGCCCATATCTAACCATTCACAATAAAAAATAAATAAATAAATAAAAGATAATCTTTGTTAGATTCTGGACAAAGATAATATCTATGTTTATTGGAATCGGATGACGACCTTCGTTGTATGATTGAGGAGTACGAGTCGAGAGAGTTAGAAGGTAAATTTCGTGTCAGGGTACGGATTTTGGTGAAATCTGATAGGATATTAATTTAAGTCTCACATTTAAAAATTATATTAGTGTTGTCTAACATACATACTCCATTAGTAAGAGGCATTTTGGATAGTTATCCAATAACAAAATCGTAATGACTTAGGTCAAAGTGGATAAACTTGTGGATTTAAACAATGTCTCAAAAGATGTCTGATGAAGATGTTTGGTTTGTCTATAACAGTTATTAAAATTTTTAATCAGAAGATGTACATGTCTGATTTTTTTATAACAGTAATTAAAATATAACGAACATGTCTGATTTATCTATAACAATAATTAATTTCTAATATAACCAATGATTAAAAATTTTAATAGAAGATGTTCATGTTTGGTTTGTCTATAACAGTATCTAAAATATAATGAAGATGTCTGGTTTATGTCTGATTTGTCTATAAGAGTGATTAAAATTTGTAATATAACCAATGATTAAAATTTCTATTAAAATTTATAATATCATATTTTTATTATGGTTTTAACCATGTCTCAAAAGATGTCTGATATGTCTAGTGATTAAAATTTCTAATGTTATATTTTTATTGTGATTTTAAACAATGTCTCAAGAAGATGTCGGGTCTTTGTGATTATACTTTCTAATGTTGTATTTTTATTATGGTTTTAAACAATATCTCAGAAAATGTTCGATTTTTTTAAAATAGTGACTATACTTTATAATGGTATATTTTTATTATGTTTTTAAACAATGTCTCAGAAGATGTCAGGTGTGTCTAAAACAATGATTATAATTTCTAATATTATATTTTTATTATGATTTTAAACAATGTCTCAAAAGATGTCTGATCTTTCTAAAATATTGATTATATTTTCTAATGTTATATTTTTATTATGGTTTTAAACAATGTCTCAGAAGATGTCTGGTCTTTCTAAAATAATGATTATACTTTCTAATGTTATATTTTTATTATAGTTTTAAACAATGTCTCAGAAGATGTCTGATCTTTCTAAAACAGTGATAATACTTTCTAATGTTATATTTTTATTATGATTTTAAACAATGTCTCAAAAGATGTCTGGGTTGTCTAAAACAGTGATTATAATTTCTAATGTTATATTTTTATTATGATTTTAAACAATGTCTCATAAGATGTCGGATCTTTCTAAAATAATGATTATACTTTCCAATCTTATATTTTTTATTATAATTTTAAACAATGTCTCAGAAGATGTTTCATCTTTCTAAAATAGTGATTAAACTTTCTAATGTTATATTTTTATTATGATTATAAAGAATATTTCAGAAGATGTATGATGTTTCTAAAATATTGATTATAATTTTTAATGTTATGTTTTTATTATGGTTTAAACAATGTCTCAAAAGATGTTTGATATTTCTAAAATAGTGATTATACTTTCTAATGTTATATTTTTATTATGGTTTTAAATAATGTCTCAGAAGATGTATGGTTTGTCTAAAACAATGATTATAATTTCTAATATTATATTTTTATTATGGTTTTAAACCATGTCTCAAAAGATGTCTGATATTTTTAAAATAGTGACTATAATTTATAATGTTATATTTTTATTATCATTTTAAACAATGTCTTAGAAGATGTCTGGTTTGTCTGAAACAGTGATTATAATTTCTAATGTTATATTTTTATTATGGTTTTAAACAATGTCTCAGAAGATGTCTGGTTTGTGTGAAACAGTGATTATAATTTCTAATGTATATTTTTATTATGGTTTTAAACAATGTTTCAGAAGATGTTTGATCTTTCTAAAATAGTGATTATACTTTCTAATGTTATATTTTTATTATGATTTTAAACAATGTCTCAGAAGATGTCAAATTTCTAATGTCTGGTTTGTCTATAATAGCGATTATACTTTCTAATGTTATATTTTTATTATAGTTTTAAACAATGTCTCAGAAGATGTATGGTTTGTCTAAAACAAGGATTATAATATCTAATGTTATATTTTTATTATGGTTTTAAACAATGTCTGAAAAGATGTATGATCTTTTTAAAATAGTGACTATAATTTATAATGTTATATTTTTATTATCATTTTAAACAATGTCTCAGAAAATGTCTAGTTTGTCTGAAACTGTGATTATAATTTCTAATGTTATATTTTTATTATGGTTTTAAACAATGTCTCAGAAGATATCTGATTTGTCTGAAACAGTGATTATAATTTCTAATGTTATATTATTATTATGGTTTTAAACAATGTGTCAGAAGATATCGGGTCTTTCTAAAATAATGATTATACTTTCCAATGTTATATTTTTATTATGGTTTTAAACAATGTCTCAAAAGATGTCTGATCTTTCTAAAATAGTGATTATACTTTTTAATGTTATATTTTTATTATGGTTTTAAATAATGTTTCAGAAGATGTCAGGTGTGTCTAAAACAGTGATTATACTTTCTAATGTTATATTTTTATTATGGTTTTAAACAATGTCTAAAAAGATGTCTGATGTTTCTAAAATAGTGATTATAATTTCTTACGTTATATTTTTATTTTGGTTTTAAACAATGTCTCAGAAGATGTCTAATATTTCTAAAATAGTGATTATAATATCTAATGTTATACTTTTATTTTGATTTTAAACAATGTCTCTGAAGATGTCTAATATTTCTAAAATAGTGATTATACTTTCTAATATTATATTTTTATTTTGGTTTTAAAGAATGTCTCAGAAGATTTCTGATGTTTCTAAAATAGTTATTATACTTTCTAATGTTATATTTTTATTATGGTTTTAAAGAATATCTCAAAAGATATCTGATCTTTCTAAAATAGTGATTATACTTTCCAATGTTATATTTTTATTATGGTTTTAAACAATGTCTCAGAAGATGTCGGGTGTGTCTAAAATAGTGATTATAATTTTTAATATTATATTTTTATTATGGTTTTAAACAATGTCTCAGAAGATGTCTGATCTTTCTAAAATAGTGATTACACTTAGTAATGTTATATTTTTATTATGATTATAAATAATGTTTCAGAAGATGTCTGATGTTTATAAAATATTGATTATAATTTTTAATGTTATATTTTTATTATGATTTTAAACAATGTCTCAGAAGATGTCGGGTGTGTCTAAAATAGTGATTATAATTTTTAATGTTATATTTTTATTATAGTTTTAAACAATATCTCAGAAGATGTCTGGTCTTTCTAAAATAGTGATTATACTTTGTAATGTTATATTTTTATTATAATTATAAATAATGTTTCATAAGATGTCTGATGTTTCTAAAATATTGATTATAATTTTTAATGATATATTTTTATTATGATTTTAAACAATGTCTCAGAAGATGTCGGGTGTGTCTAAAATAGTGATTATAATTTTTAATGTTATATTTTTATTATGATTTTAAACAATGTCTCAGAAGATGTCTCATCTTTCTAAAATAGTGATTATACATTCTAATGCTATATTTTTATTATGATTTTAAACAATGTCTCAAAAGATGTCCGATCTTTTAAAATAGTGACTATACTTTATAATGTTATATTTTTATTATGTTTTTAAACAATGTCTCAGAAGATGTCTGTTTTGTCTGAAACAGTGATTATAATTTCTAATATTATTTTTATTACGATTTTTAAACAATGTCTCAGAAGATGTCGAGTGTGTCTAAAACAGTGATTATAATTTCTAATATTATATTTTTTTATGGTTTTAAACAATGTCTCGGAAGATGTCTAGTTTGACTAAAACAAGATTATAATTTCTAATGTTATATTTTTATTATGGTTTTAAACAATATCTCAGAAGATGTCTGAATCTTTCTAAAATAGTGATTATACTTTCTAATGTTATATTTTTATTATGGTTTTAAACAATGTCTTAGAAGATGTCCGGTCTTTTTAAAATAGTGACTATACTTTATAATGTTATATTTTTATTATGTTATTAAACAATGTCTTAGAAGATGTCTGGTTTGTCTGAAATAGTGATTATAATTTCTAATATTATATTTTTATTACGGTTTTAAGCAATGTCTCAGAAGATGTATCTAAAACAGTGATTATAATTTCTAATATTATACTTTTATTATGGTTTTAAACAATGTCTCGGAAGATGTCTGGTTTGTCTAAAATAAGGATTATAATTTCTAATGTTATATTTTTATTATGGTTTTAAACAATGTCTCAGAAGATAAGATGTCTGATCTTTTTAAAATAGTGATTATACTTTCTAATGTTATTTTTATTATGGTTTTGAACAATGTTATTTTTATTATAGTTTTGAACAATGTCTCAGAAGATGTCTGATGTTTCTAAAATAGTGATTATATTTTCTAATGTTATATTTTTACTATGGTTTTAAATAATGTTTCAGAAGATGTCGGGTGTGTCTAAAACAGTGATTATAATTTTTAATGTTATATTTTTATTATGGTTTTAAATAATGTCTCAGAAGATGTCTGATCTTTCTAAAATAGTGATTATACTTTCTAATGTTATATTTTTATTATGATTTTAAAAAATGTCTCAGAAGATGTCCAATCTTTTTAAAATAGCGACTATACTTTATAATGTTATATTTTTATTATGTTTTTAAACAATGTCTCACAAGATGTCGGGTGTGTCTAAAACAATGATTATAATTTCTAATGTTATATTTTTATTATGGTTTTGAACAATGTTTCAGAAGATGTCTGATCTTTCTAAAATAGTGATTATACTTTCTAATATTATATTTTTATTATGGTTTTAAATAATGTCTCAGAAGATGTCCGATCTTTTTAAAATAGTGACTATACTTTATAATGTTATATTTTTATTATGTTTTTAAACAATGTCTCAGAAGATGTCGGGTATGTCTAAAATAGTGATTATAATTTCTAATGTTATATTTTATTATGGTTTTGAACAATGTCTCAGAAGATGTCTGATCTTTTTAAAATAGTGATTATAATTTCTAATGTTATATTTTTATTATGGTTTTAAACAATGTCTCAGAAGATATCTGATCTTTCTAAAATAGTGATTATATTTTCTATTGTTATATTTTTATTATGGTTTTAAACAATATCTCAGATCATGTCCGATCTTTTTATAATAGTGACTATACTTTATAATGTTATATTTTTATTACGGTTTTAAGCAATGTCTCAGAAGATGTCGAGTGTGTCTAAAACAGTAATTATAATTTCTAATATTATGTTTTTATTATGGTTTTAAGCAATGTCTCGGAAGATGTCTGGTTTGTCTAAAACAAGGATTATAATTTTTAATGTTATATTTTTATTATGGTTTTAAACAATGTCTCAGAAGATGTCTGATATTTTTAAAATAGTGATTATACTTTCTAATGTTATATTTTTATTATGGTTTTAAACAATGTCTCAGAAGATGTCTGATGTTTCTAAAATAGTGATTATACTTTCTAATGTTAAATTTTTACTATAGTTTTAAATAATGTTTCAGAAGATGTCTGATGTTTTTAAAATAGTTATTATACTTTCTAATGTTATATTTTTACTATGGTTTTAAATAATGTTTCAGAAGATGTCAGGTGTGTCTAAAACAGTGATTATAATTTCTAATGTTATATTTTTATTATGATTTAAAACAATGTGTCAGAAGATGTCGGTCTTTCTAAAATAGATTATACTCTCTAATGTTATATTTTTATTATGGGTTTTAAAGAATGTCTCAGAAGATGTCTGATCTTTCTAAAATAGTGATTATACTTTCTAATGTTATATTTTTATTATGGTTTTAAACAATGTCTCAGAAGATATCTGATCTTTCTAAAATAGTGATTATACTTTCTAATGTTATATTTTTATTATAGTTTTAAATAATGTCTCAAAAGATGTCTGGTTTGTCTAAAACAATGATTATAATTTCTAATGTTATATTTTTATTATGATTTTAAACAATGTCTTTGAAGATGTCTGATCTTTCTAAAAATAGTCATTATACTTTCTAATGTTGTATTTTTATTATGGTTTTAAACAATGTCTCAAAAGATGTCTGGTTTGTCTAAAACGAGGATTATAATTTCTAATGTTATATTTTTATTATGTTTTTAAAAATTGTCTCAAAAGATGTCGGTCGGGTATGTATAAAAAGTGAATATAATTTTTAATGTTATATTTTTATTATGGTTTAAACAATGTTTCAAAAGATGTCTGATCTTTCTAAAATAGTGATTATACTTTCTAATGTTATATTTTTATTATGGCTTTAAACAATGATCTCATAAAATATCTGATCTTTTTAAAATAGTGATTATACTTTCTAATGTTATATTTTTATTATGGTTTTAAACAATGTCTCAAAAGATGTCTGGTTTGTCTAAAACAGTTATTATAATTTCTAATATTATTTTTTATTATGGTTTTAAACAATGTCTAAGAAGATGTCTGGTTAGAACTTTCTAATGTTATATTTTTATTATGATTATAAATAATGTTTGAGAAGATGTCTGATGTTTCTAAAATAGTGATTATAATTTTTAATGTTATATTTTTTTATGGTTTAAACAATGTCTCAGAAGATGTCAGGTATATCTAAAACCGTGATTATAATTTCTAATGTTATATTTTTATTATGATTTAAATCAATGTCTCAGAAGATGTCGGGTGTATCTAAAACAGTGATTATAATTTCTAATGTTATATTTTTATTATGGTTTTAAACAATGTTTCAGAAAATATGAGGTGTGTCTAAAACAGTGATTATAATTTCTAATGTTATATTTTTATTATGATTTTAAACAACGTCTCAGAAGATGTCGGGTGTGTCTAAAACAGTGATTATAATTTCTAATGTTATATTTTTATTATGGTTTTAAACAATGTCTCAGAAGATGTCGAGTGTGTCTAAAACAGTGATTATAATTTCTAATGTTATATTTTTATTATGGTTTTAAATAATGTCTCAAAAGATGTCTAATCTTTCTAAAATAGTGATTATAATTTCTAATGTTATACTTTTATTTTGGTTTTAAACAATGTCTCAAAAGATGTCTAATCTTTCTAAAATAATGATTATATTTTCTAATGTTATATTTTTATTATGATTTTAAAGAATGTCTCAGAAGATGTCTGATCTTTTTTAATTAGTGATTATACTTTATAATATTATATTTTTATTATGATTTTAAACAATGTCTCACAAGATGTCTAGTTTGTCTGAAACAGTGATTATAATTTCTAATGTTACATTTTTATTATGATTTTAAACAATGTCTCAGAAGATGTCTGATCTTTTTAAAATAGTGATTATAATTTGTATTGTTATATTTTTATTATAGTTTTAAAGAGTTCTCAGAAGATGTCTGGTTTGTCTAAAACAGTGATTATAATTTCTAATGTTATATTTTTATTATGGTTTTAAACAATGTCTTAGAATATGTCTAATCTTTCTAAAATAGTGATTATACTTTTTAATGTTATATTTTTATTTTGGTTTTAAAGAATGTCTCAGAAGATGTCTGATCTTTCTAAAATAGTGATTATACTTTCTAATGTTATATTTTTATTATGATTATAAATAATGTTTCTAAAATAGTGATTATACTTTATAATGTTATATTTTAATTATAGTTTTAAACAATGTCTCAGAAGATGTCAGGTTTGTGTAAAACAGTGATTATAATTTCTAATGTTATATTTTTATTATGGTTTTAAACAATGTTTCAGAAGATGTCTGATCCTTCTAAAATATTGATTA
The DNA here is from genome assembly GCA_027405835.1 of Asclepias syriaca. Lineage (NCBI taxonomy): Eukaryota > Viridiplantae > Streptophyta > Magnoliopsida > Gentianales > Apocynaceae > Asclepias > Asclepias syriaca. Next base: position 23,195,141 of record CM049927.1, read on the forward strand.
TAATTTTTAATATTATTTTTTTATTATGGTTTTAAACAATGTCTCAGAAGATGTCGGGTGTTTCTAAAATAGTGATTATAATTTCTAATATTATATTTTTATTATGGTTTAAACAATGTATCTCAAATCTTTCTAAAATAGTCATTATACTTTCTAATGTTACATTTTTATTATGGTTTTAAACAATGTTTCAGAAGATGTCTGATCTTTTCAAAATAGTGATTGTACTTTCTAATGTTATATTTATATTATGGTTTTAAACAATGTCTCAGAAGATGTCTGATCTTTCTAAAATAGTGATTATACTTTCTAATGTTATATTTTTATTATGATTTTAAACAATGTCTCAGAAGATGTCTGATCTTTCTAAAATAGTGATTATACTTTCTAATGTTATATTTTTATTATGATTTTAAACAATGTCTAAGAAGATGTCTGTTCTTTCTAAAATAGTGATTATACTTTATAATGTTATATTTTTATTATGGTTTTAAACAATGTCTCAGAAGATGTCTAGATTGTTTAAAACAGTGATTATAATTTCTAATGTTATGTTTTTATTATGGTTTTAAATAATGTCTCTGAAAATGTCTGATCTTTATAAAATAGTGATTATAGTTTCTAATATTATATTTTAATTATGATTTTAAACAGTGTCTCAGAAGATATCGGGTGTGTCTAAAACAGTGATTATAATTTTTAATGTTATATTTTTATTAATGTTTTAAACAATGTCTCAGAAGATGTCTTGTTTGTCTGAAACAGTGATTATAATTTCTAATGTTATATTTTTATTATGGTTTAAACAATGTATCTAAGGTCTTTCTAAAATAGTCATTATATTTTCTAATGTTACATTTTTATTATGGTTTTAAATAATGTTTATTGATTATATTTTCTAATGTTATATTTTTATTATGATTTTAAATAATATTTCAGAAGATGTTTGGTGTGTCTAAAATAGTGATTATAATTTCTAATGTTATATTTTTATTATGGTTTTAAACAATATCTTATGGTTTTAAACAATATCTCAGAACATGTAAAATTTCTAATGTTCTGATTTGTCTATAACAGTGATTAAAATTTCTAATATAACCCATGATTAAAATTTTTATTAAAATTTCTAATGTTATATTTTTATTATGGTTTTAAACAATGTCTCAGAAGATTTCGGGTGTTTTTAAATTTCTAATATAACCAATGATTAAAATTTTTATTAAAATTTCTAATGTTATATTTTTATTATGGTTTTAAACAATGTCACAGAACTTGTCTGGTGCAAAAAAAAGTGATTATAATTTCTAATGTTATATTTTTATTATGGTTTTAAACAATGTCACAGAACTTGTCTGGTGCAAAAAAAAGTGATTATAATTTCTAATGTTATATTTTTATTATGGTTTTAAACAATGTCTCATAAGATGTTTAGTTTGTCAAAAACAGTTATTATAATTTCTAATGTTATATTTTTATCATGATTTTAAACAATGCCTCAGACGATGTCTGATCTGTCTATAACAGTGATTAAAATTTGTAATGTTATATTTTTATTATGGTTTTCGGAGCAGGGTTTTCGAATATGGAGAACTTCATCCAACAAGGTAAGTAGTTTTTTGTGTTTTTTATTATTAGGATATGATTATTAGGTTTTCACTAGAGTTTTCTTTTTTATCCTTTCAGAACGCCATAATAATTATAAATAGAGGCATAAACATTGATTATTAGGTTTTTTACTAAAGTTTTCTTTTTTTATCCCTTTCAGAACCCGATAGCCCCAGAAAGCAGGGTTTTTCGAATATGGGGAATTTGATCAACAAGGTAAGTAGTTTTTTAGTATTTTTGATTATTAGATTTTTATTAAGGTTTTCTTTTTTATTTGTTTCAGAACTCGATAGCCACCAGATAGCAAGATTTTCTGAATATGGACAACTTATCAACAAGGTAAGTAGTTTTTAGTATTTTTTATTATTAGGTTTTTATTAGAGTTTTTTTTATCCCTTTCAGAACGCGCGATAACCGCCAGATAGTAGGGTTTTCCTAATATGGAGAACTTGATCAACAAGGTAAGTAGTTTTTAGTGTTTTTGATTATTATGATCGTAAGATTAAGATATTAGTTATGAATTTAGTTTTAATATTCTTATTATATGAATTTTTAGTAGAGTTCGAAGGGGATTTAGAAGCGAAATATTTAAGTTAATCGAAAAGTATGAGAATGTACGCAAGCGCTCAATTGAGGTACTCTCCGCTTTTTTATCTATAGTATTGATAATTTTTTTTTGAAGTACTGAATTTGAAGGGTATGATATATGAAAAGATTGTTTGATTAATTGTTATCTGCCTATTAGAATTTTGAAATTTTAAAATTTTAAAATTAGTCTTTGATTTCTAAAATATTTTTAAAAAAAAAAAAAAATATTATATAATATATATATATATATATAATATATATATTTAATAATTCTGACAGCGGCGAAAAATTCAGAACTGCCGTGGTTTAATTTTTTAAAGTATATATATATAATTTTTTTCAAGCGGCAAAATCAAAATTGCCGTGATTCTTTTTCGCATACTGATATTTTACATACTTTTGTTTTTCTTGTTTTTTTTACTAATTATATAAAAATATTGATTTTATTATAATATATATATATTATATATATATATATATATATTTAAATTAGTTTGAGTTACAGGCAATTTATATTTTTTTATATAGTTTTGACTAATTATTATTTTAGAATGTTAAATATTTATATTGAAGTTTTAAAAAGTAAATTATATGTAATATTTTTTTTATATTTGATTTTGTTGGTGATTAACATGATGGATAATAATTGGAGGAACATGTTTCATTATTTATAAGATTTTTTTATTTGGCATGGATAAAAAATCACCCAGATATAACATATAAGTATGGCATTTCCTAACGGGTATAAAGTTAGAAACTAATATGAGTTAAGATTCATTCGCGAAACATTCTTATTATTACCCCAATAATAAAAAGAAAAAAAAAAGAAAAGAAAAGAAAAATGAAAGATATTGATTGAACAATGGTGTTATGTTATTTTGCTCAATGTAGGTTTTGATTGAATTTTGATTGAACATTTAATTCATATTGAAAAAAAAACGAAAATTTGTGTTTCATTTTCAACAAATATGGCAATAAATCTAAGAAATTAGGTGGTGATTGTTTGAGAAAGATGGTATCGAAGCAACCGTTATTAGCGAATAGTTTAGATGGAATTCGAAGCTCTTGCGTAGTATGGATCATTTGAATGAGAACGGTATTTCTCAATCACGTCCTAAACATTTACTCTCTGAACTTGAAAATCCTTTGATTTCTGAATCCAATAATCTTAATGTTTGTGCCGATATTCAGATTTATGATAAAATTTCTCCAGTGGCAAAATCTACTTCTTGCCCCCAAAATTCCAAAGATGGAAACATACATATCAGAAGTTTGGTCAGTCTTGACGATCGAAATGATCACTATATCTTAAGTTCAAAATCGAATCAGCCTGTTCCTGTTCTTCCAGAGAAGTCTGGAACGATGCCAATTAATGATAGTATAAATTGGATGGTAAATGGATTAGACCCTAATTGTGAGCTTGGAATTCTCGATCTTAGGGAAGATATTGTGCCACCTAGTGTGGATTGCAGAAGAGGGGATTTGTTCCACCAATTTGCCACCATTTGATTTGCATAGGTGACCGCATCCATATCCATGGTTCTGGTGAGGCAAGATATCAAAGAGCCTGTCCTTGCCGGATTAGTGCTCGAAGCAATGCCAATGAGTCATTGAAATATCAAAATTTCCGGTTGGAAGGGAACTTACAAGCCTGCTGGTCATGTAGTTCCACAACAGGTGACAGCAAATTCTAAAGATTGTCAATTAGTTCATGATGGAGGCAATGAGCAATCCTTTAAGCAGTTTTGATCTTGAGAAGATTGATAATGCAGATCAGACTCTTGGTGAAAATTTCCTTGATGGAGTGGGAATGGATGGCCAAACTCCTATGAACTATGATGAGGAGCCACACGGAAAGGATCGATCCAGTTCTCCCCATAGTCCTTGTAAGAGCATTCTTACAGAGCTGAAGAGCAAGAATAAGTGCCTTGTGGATGCAAAAGGCATTCACGAGACATTGGATATACATCAAGGAGGCGGTGCTAAAGAATCGAAATATTATAATGCATCTGTTCTTTAACTTTCTTTACACAATATCTCCATAGAGTCAGATGAAAAACTGCAGCTGCCAGCTCATTATGCGAAATATCATACTTCAGAAACCTCCCTAAAACCTCAGTCTAATGGTTCTAATCTGGTGCATAAACAGCAGAACAGCTTGGGGTCTAATGAAAAGTCAAGTGACACATCTGATGATGCTTCATCATGCAATATTTTAGAATGTGACGACTATGATGATAAAAAGGAAACAGTGCAGCATAACCAAAAGTCTGATTCAAGTAGCCCAGAAAAGGTACATTTCTATACTACTTGTATTAAAAGTTTAATTCCTCTTTTTATTGTCTATCCGAAAAACAAATTATTCCTTTCTCATTTAACAGGACAAGAATATGAAGACGGATTCCTGTTTCAAGGGGCTTGATGGCGTCCCAGCTAACAATATTGCATTTTATGCTCATCTGGCTAAAAGGGAGCTGCAAGTGAGAACAAACTGTTGAATATCAGTTCCCTTGAATTTGGATTATAAATACTAGTGCATATGTTTATACTTTTATACAAAGTCACTCTCATAACATGTGCATTAGCCTTTTCCTCTTTTCCACCAGTTGGTTTCTATAACTATCATTTTACTGCAGATCTAGGTGTACTAAGGAACTTGGGCATGGAACATATGGTACTGTGTAGCATGGAAAATGGAAGGGGTCTGATGTTGCTATCAAGAGAATGAAATCTAGGTGCTCAAGTAAAGATGAGCAATTGGTAAGTAACATTCACAGTCCTTGTTACATTAAAAAAAAAAAAGAAAAAGGAAAAGGGTTATCCACTTGATTTTGTTACATATTTCGTGTAGTAATTAGTACTGGAAGGAACGGTATTAATGATCTGCCATTAGTGCTCTCCTTTGGCTTCTATTTGATGATAAAGGTCCACCAAATATTGGAATTTCTTGCTTCTTAGTGTGTCAAATGTGTTTAGCTCTCTTGTTTTTGGTAAATTAATGATCCGTACTACTTTTTATAAATCCTTACAAAACTCCATACCTTCTTTTTCTAGCCTAGGAAAGCAGTCTTCTCAATTAGAAGAATAGAATCTTCTAAGAAAAAGTTACTAGCATGGACCAGAACTGCTGAAATAAAGCATTGGTGGTTAACTTTCTTTTATAGGTGGCAGACTTCTGGAAGGAGGCTCACACATTAAGCCAACTTAACCATCCAAATATTGTAGCACTGTATGGTGTAGTTACAGATGGTCCTATCAATTGTTTGGCAACGGTAACAGAATACATGGTAAGGATTATTTTGCCACCACACTCTTAAGCAATGACAATCAGTGAGTCTGATGGGATTGCACTAAGAAGCAGATTGGTGATCTTGGCTTATCAAAAGTTAAGCAGACAACCCTTGTATCCCCTGGATGGCTCCAGAACTTTTGAGTGGAAAGAACTTGGTTTCTGAGAAGGTGGGGATACAATTAATATCAGTTATAGCATATTCTACTAATCACTTGATTTCGTGAAATTACTAATATATTCGTCAAATTTACATAATTTAGGTTGATGTCTTCTCATTTGGCATTGTGATGTGGGAACTTTTGACTTGTGAGGAACCTTATGCAAAAATGCGATTCGAGGACATAATTGGTTGGTACGTTCTCAAGTGAATCTCTTATGGATTGTTGTAGCTACCCTTGCATTAATAAATTCTGATGCAATGCTAGGAACTTTTCAAATAGAATTCTGCAACCTCTCTAAGCCTATTTAAGTTGTCATTTTTGGAATGATAAAGAGGAAAGAAAAAGCAGATTTATTCTCTACAACTCAGTCTATTTTCCTTGTGCTTGTGACACAATCCGCATGTAAAATATAGAAACAGTGAAATTTCATCTTCAAAATCTTTTGGCCTCTAGATATTTTTGCCAGTAAAATATTCTGATTCTAGGAGAAGGTTGAATTCTATGCTTTTCTGTTGATTCCTTTTGTCTTTTTGTTTACCTTTCTCAGCTGGTGGTATAATCAGAGACAATCTGCGGCCTGAAATTCCAAAATGGTGTGATCCCTCGGAGAGATGCTGGTCATCTAATCCAGACTTAAGACCATCCTGAGCATCTGCTAAAATCAATGAATTAGGTGTAAATATTAAATACTAAGTACGACCAAGACCCTTGGGCCCGTGTTGTAACTATGTGCCTGACAATATCCATAATCAACTACTTGATATTGTCCTCACTATACTAAAAAGGATACCACGAATTGACTATGAGTACCTAAACTCATTCTTATATACTATTGTATACTTACTTCACTTATGGACGAGATATCACAGTACTGAACATGTTGAGATGTGTTAAGATTGTGGCATCCACTGTCTTGCCAAACACAAGTTTCAGTTTCTTGTTCCACTAAATCTAGTGAGTCTTTCTTTCTCTTTATCCTTTTGGTTGGTGAAATCACTTGATATACAATGGCGATGCACTTTTAGTTTCTTAATTTTTAGTAAATACTTTTAAATTTAAAAATAAAAAGAATTTTATAAATAAAAATAAAATAAAAATAAAAAAGGCTAAAAGGGAGGTTAGATAGGGAGTTTTGAAATTTTAATTTGTGAACAGTCACGCAACACCTCAGCATCCCTCAGCGGCATTCACACGGCCTCGCCTATCTTTCTCTATCTCTCTCTCTCTCTATATATATAAAAATATATATATGTGTGTGTGTATATATACACGCATTTCTCTTTTCCGCCGTTGTTTTTACTTTTGGCCTTTTAATTTTCTTGAGGCCTGGACCAACAGCTGCTCCATTAGCAGCTGACAAGAGCGCATCTTCCTTCCTCCCGTCTCTTCGCATCCGAGTTCGGACCTCTCGGACTAGGGTTCTTCGATCTTCCACCAACAATCTATACCGACGTGTTATTAATTCCTACAAAACTCTTTAAGGTCAAGATTGAAGCTGTTCCCCCCAATTCCCCAAGAAGTTTCCTTTTGTAGCAATTTGTTTCTTTACTTTTCTTTTCGCTATGGATTTAATTTGAGTTCGTCTCTTGATTATGTGGGGATCTGGTTGTTTCTTTTGTCTTGGGGCTTCTTTTGTTGACTGATTGCTTTTTGTGAGAATTTCATCATCTACTTGTCGGTGATTGGCTGATTTTCCTTTTTCCTGTTTATTTGGGATAATTCTATGGCTGTTTTTGAGTTTTTAGGGTTCTTTTTTGTGGATATCAGTAAAGAAGTTTTTCTTTCATCTGGAAATTAATGGATTCTTATTTTTCTCGTTTGTGCTTGTGTCTGTATCTAGGGTATGTTTGCTAAAACCAGATTTAATTCAAGTTAAGAAGTATATAGCTTATATTCTAGATGTATCTAGGGTGCTTGTGAACAGGAGCCGACGGAGCTCACTTCATCTCTGAATCAAGTCTATGTGCGATCCTGTTGGGCGATCATCTAAGGTGGTACACATGGATCCTAATGTCTTCTCTTCTCAAAGGGTCTCCCCCGAATGTTTGTATTTCAATTATGTATACCATCTCGATTTGAAAAATTTATGTCAATTGACATGCCATAGTAACATAAAATTTTTCAAAATTTGTATTACTATTTTAGAAAGGGGATTGGCACTACCTCTGCCGCATAAATCTTATCAAAAGATACTTGTTAATCTATTCGCTTTCATTATTTTCTTTTAAACATACCCTTTAACTAACTCATTCCAAATGAGGATGCATTATTTGTTTTGAATTTGTCAGAAATATTAAAGATGACGGGACTGAGTATATTCAAAAGTGTATTTAGTGATTTATTGGTATCGAGTTAAGAGGTTGTGAAGAAAAAAAAAAAAAAAAAAAAGCAACTTATTCAATTTTTAGGATGCTGGAGTAGATGTCAAAAAATGGAGGAGTTGTCTGGTGTCCTATAGGTTTATCATGGTCTTCAGGCTGTGATTGAAAATATTAGATGTTTATAACATTTTAAATTTCACCTTCTCATGGAAATTTTTGCTGTAACTGCTGTGGTTCCGCTATCTCTTCTGTCATTTCAATCAGCCTGTTGAATGCCATAACGCTATGTAGAATTTTTATTTAAGTTACAGGAAATGGAAATCTTCTGTTCTGGTCTGTATCCTTTCAGCTTTTTTCACATACAATTAGGATTGCAAATGAATTTGATAAATTCCTAACAGTCCTTTGTTTTATGTTAAACACATCAAATTATCTGTGAAGTATGCTTCTTGTCCACCTTAAATGTAACATATGTGTATGTATTTTTGTTCTTGTGCAGATGTCTTATGCATCATCTCTTTTCCTTGCAGAAGTATTCCGTTTTCTCTTTTTTGGATTTTTTTAAATCCCTTTTTAAATAATTGTTTTTGGAGAATCTTGTTATTTTTGATCCAATGACATCATCGAGTGGTTGTGACTATATCTTTCTGTTTGTTTTACTATCATTTTTCAGGGGCACAAGGTTTCGTTTGACTAGATATATAGTCAAAAGAAATGCCTAAGGAGAGAAGAGGTCGTTCTGTGTCCTTTGATAGGTCTAGGGCATCTCCATACCCTTGTAGTTCTAGTCACTCAAAGCAATCATTGCCAAAGAATCCACTGGAAAATGATGATAATGTTGGAGAGTGGGAAGAAGCTCGTTGTCCAGTTTGTATGGAGCATCCTCATAATGCTATTCTTCTTATGTGTTCCTCTCATGAGAAAGGTTGCCGTCCTTTTATGTGTGACACAAGCTACCGACATTCAAATTGTTTTGATCAGTTCCGGAAGTCATTTGGGAATGGTTCACCAACAACTTCGCAGCCGGAAGAAGCCCCAACTAACCTTGAATCTGCTCCAGTAATCTCTTCTGAAGCCGCCACAGTTGCAGAATGGCTTGTGGAGAGACGTGAGGAAGGGTCAACATCAGTGCCAGTAGAGTCTTGTGATGACCCACTGAAACCAAAGCTGGTATGTCCTTTATGCCGAGGGGATATTAACGGGTGGATTGTTGTTGAGTCTGCTCGTCGTTTTATGAATGCAAAATCAAGAAGTTGTGCTTGTGAGGCATGTGATTTCTCTGGTACTTACACAGATCTGCGGAAGCATGCCAGACAAATACATCCTCTGGCCCGGCCAACAGATGCTGACCCAGAAAGACAGCGTAACTGGAGAAGGCTGGAGCAGCAGAGGGATCTGGGAGATTTGCTTAGTACACTGCAAACCTCTTTTAGAGAAGAGAGGAGTGAGGATAGCACCATAAGTTTTGATGAAGGCGGTTGGCTTACTGTGTTCTTCCTGGTTCGTATCTTACGACCTGGAAGTTCCTCAAGGAGCAGTAGTTGGTCTGGTGCCTCAAGGGCCCGGGCTCAAGTGACCATCAGAAGAAGGCCATCTAGAAGGCTTTGGGGGGAGACTTATGATTGGGACACAGATGCCCGGGATGATGAGAATGAGACTTCTGATGGTGACTCGGGTCAATGGCGACATCGTGATAGAGCACAGAGGCTACCATCCCCTGAAAATTAGTCTTGCGTCCAGAGTCCTTGCTTTGGGCATCAATTCCCTTGTGAAGCACAGTGAGTGCTAGGTCAGTGCAGTTTGTACTAGTGTGGTAGAAGGTGGCATTGTTGTTGTTTCTTAACTAATCAAATCCAAACCATTTGTTTTGTTATTTTGCAGGTGACGCAAGTAAGAGCAGCATATAATTTGAACCTCGTGAATATTGTTGCCGGCGGGTAGAAGATTCGCATATTCAGAGGAGTGAGAAGTAGTAGGACGTTGTAATTCCTACATTGAATTATATATAGTTTTACCAAAGTATACATTCCCTTTTACAGGATGTCAGGATGTATTCTTTAGTTTTTCGGTAGCATACTTCAAATTAATTTCCAGCTTTTTTCAGTTGTGAATGTTATGTGTTTTTACTACTTTACTTTGCAAGTGGTATTGAAATAAGAGTAAGCACCGGGCCGCCCTTCTCTCCTTAAAACTCTAATAGAAATGTTATTTTATGTCAAAGTGTACAACAGACGATGACATTCGTTTTCTTCTTTTAATTATAGGTCATCCTCCAATAAGAGGAAAATAAATTGTTTTTCCATAATAAATTTTTTTTAAAAAATAAAATAAAATAAACTATTATATTATTAAAATATTATGGAATTCATCATTTTATTTAAATTTTGATTTAGCAAAATTTGGACAAAAGATAAATTACCAAAGGCCAAAAAAAATCCTGACTAACGTAAGGTAATTAGCCAAACAACTTTATGATTATCATATATATATATAGTTCCAAATTTACCCTTTTCCTTTTTATAGTTCTTTCCACCTTTCCCAAAAAATTTCCTGCCATGTTCTCTTGCTGGAGAAAGCAACAGAATATGGTGAAAGAGATTCAGAAACCAGTCCCTACCTGATGAGATATTTTCCTTCTTTTCGCAAAGATATTCAGTTTCGAATTCATCTCGGAAAGAAATTTTTCTTTCTGTTCCGGTTTCTGTAAAGATTAGAAGGAAAGAGCGATTTTTTTTTTTTTTTTTTTTTTTTTGGGGGGGTGGGAGGAATTTTATTTACATAGCAAAAACTACCAATCTAGATTCACATGGAGGAAGAGAAATTTTCCAACTCCACCCCTCTAAATGGTGAAAGCAATAGTGGATATTCTGGTACCAGCTCGGAGACTCCAGTTATACTTAATGTGTACGACCTCTCGCCTATCAATGATTACAGCTATTGGGTTGGTCTCGGCATATTCCATTCCGGCATAGAAGGTGAGAAATAAGAACTCATTTCGAAAGTCGGTGGTCTAATTTTTTAACTTGATTTGTAAAATTACATGGTTTGGATTTAGTAATTTTGTTTTGATTTGGGTTTGTATTGATCTTCTCGAACGAGTCGTGAATCGTGATTGGATGTATGAGCTAAAAGAATTATGGAAGAAGAACCCTAAACTAAATTGATGAGCTCTCAGAGTGATTTTTTCATGTTTCTCTTGATTGATGTTATTTGATCTTGATTATGGGCTTCTTGAATCAAACGTGTTGTTTTTTCTTGTTACCTTGGGCAGTTTCGATTTGAAATTTAAATCTGCAATGAAATTTTCTCTTTATATGGATTCAGCTTTGATTAATTGTACTCTCGCAGACTTCTCCCAGAAGAAACGCTGATTTTTCTTGCCTTTATTATATTTAAAATGTTAGATCAAGGTTCTGCATTGTACTATTTATGGAGATGTGATAAGTTATATTTTCTATATATGTGGCATATATATATAAATATATATATATATATATATATAAAGAGTAAAAATGTAATGAAAAATAATCCAGGGCTTCCCCCTCCCAAACACAGAACCAGGAGTTGGGGTGGCTGTGAGGATTAGTAATGCTGCTCTACAAGTTGTGTTGTGCTTAACATCCATGAGTGTTTTCCATGGACACTGATATAATATTATATACAAGTAGATTCTTTTTGGTTGCTTGTTTGACCATCCTCAAGGAAAGGGGCCTGCTTATCATTTCTCAGATTTGAACATCAAACGTTTTAGGATCACATCTTCAGTGAGTAGTATATATGGATCTTTTGTTACTGCAGTTCTCACTTGGTTGCTTTCCTAACTCATTACACATGCATATTAATTTAATTGTTCTATACATAGAAAACCAAGTAGAACCGTAGTAAAAGATTTGATCTGATTGTTGTCTTATTTGAACCTTTTTTGTTTCCTCAAGTAAACAGTTCGTTTTATGCATCAAATGCCCAATGCTTTCTGCTGAAGCGACATGCTCAGAAGATTCATATATCTATTTATAGGAAACATTTAATTGTTCAGAAGTTCTCTATGTAACAGTTTGCTGGTTCTAAACTCTGAGATATCTCTGATGCAGCTTTTAAATATCAAGATAGAAGAGAGTCAAAAATCCTTTGTCTCTTTTTGTTAGAAGTGAAACTTTTAATATGGGGCAGATGGAGTCTTCTGTATTTTATTTACTTGGTTCTACCTCTTGACTTCTCTTTCTATAGACTGATCCTAGTATCTGAAGATTTTGGTTCCATAAGTTTAATGTTTATCCTATTTTGTTGATAATGTTCCTCAGTTCTCTTTTATTGTTTTGTGTTTATCAATTTGACCTGAGTGACTTGGGATTTCAGTTGGATGAGAAGATGCTAGTTTGATGGACAAATCAAATAATATGTATTGGAAAGTTTTCTTTTATAGATTGTTGTATAATTTACCAAATGCTGGAAATTTTCTTTTCATAAATTGTTTGACCTGATGGAAATCAAAATTTGCAGTTCATGGCATGGAATATGGGTTTGGTGCACATGACTTACCCATTAGTGGAGTGTTTGAAGTGGAGCCGAAGACCTGCCCTGGTTTTATCTATAGATGCTCAGTCTCATTGGGTCATACCAACAAGTCTTATTCTGAGTTCAGAAATTTTATTGTGAGTGTTGCTTCTGAGTATCATGGGGATACCTATCATCTCATGTCCAAGAATTGCAATCATTTTACAGATGACATGGCACAAAGGTTGACAGGGAAAGGAATTCCTGGGTGGGTGAACCGACTGGCACGTATAGGTACATAACCTTCCCTTGACATACACACTGTCTCACTATATTAAAGAGCAGTTAATTTGGTACAGCTTGGCTGCTTTTGTTGTGGTCACTAAAGCTTTTATTTGCTGTGATTTCCTTTCATGTTATCCTCAAACCCTATTAACAATCTAAAACAAGAAAAATAGCATTCATATATTTCTACGTTTATTTAATTTCAGGTGCTCTCTGTAGTTGTCTTCTCCCAGAAAGTCTTCAAGTTACGACTGTTAGACAGCTTCCGGAGTACCATCCTTATAATGGTAAACCCTCTTTTTATTTTTACCTTTTCCCTTAAATGCTATAATTTTTGACTTATTCTCATCACCTTTTAGGTACCTTAATATACTATTTAGTGGGATGAGAAAGAAGTTTCACAATTATTGTCATCATCAGCATCTTTTCCTTTTGAGCATAGTTAATTTCTTCTCATTCTACAAAAGACAATTTTGAGATTTTTATTTTCTTTATTCAATATACAGACGAAGATGGAACTGGTTCTTTCTCCACAAATTACACACACCATGAACAAATAGATAGCGATGATGGAGATCAAGATAAGTTCCTGCTATCACCAACATCTGGTGCTGATATTGCTTTTATAAAGGAAGCATCAAAGTAATTTTTAGGGGTTATCCCTGTATTTATTACCGAAACATGCTTGAAGCAGATCCCAAGCTACTAAAACAAAGATCCTGTTGGTCATATTCTTTATTTGTTGCATATGCTAAGTTTGTTAGACTCGTTGCTCTGAAGTTGTTTCTTAGAGAAACCTCCAATAGTTTGGAGCTCAGAAAGTCAGAATATGCAAGTTCTTGATTCGTGATGTTAAATCTCATCAAATTCTTTAGAATCTGAAAATTTCAGTGATGTGGAAATGTAAATACATGGATTGTCCAGGTGTTCTGAGAAAATGGGGTAAACAACAGAGCAGGAGAAGTTTGGTTGGTCAGGACCATTTTTTTTATGTTTCGGATATGTAGACTTTTGTGGTTGGGGCATGGCCTAGGGTTGGAAGTTTTCAGCATCCTAACTTCATTTGCTGCAGTGCAATGTATATTTTTAAAGTTCCACATTCGTTAAATTTTAAGAGTTTTTGTTCATGATAATACTGAAGATATTCATGCCTGTATCATCATAACAATGTCCCAAAAGTGCAGTTTTCTGCTCTGATTCAGAATTAGGGAAGACAACTTCTTTTGTTGCCATAACAAATCAACATTCATCATTGCAATGAGAAGTTGTAGTGTAGTTTTCTGCTCTGATTCAGAATTAGGGAAGACAACAATTTCCTTTATTGCCATAACAAATCAACATCCATCATTGCAATGAGTTGTAAAACATAACTCAGCATGCTAAAATTCATGGAAAACATACAGATAAATAAATTGCACTAATGAGGACATCTTTTCCAAATGAAAAAAAAAAAACCAATCACAATCTGGACAACTACAAATGCAATGAAATGAGACTATAAGCATTCAATTGAATGATGTTTAAGGACTACATTCTCAGCCAGAGTCAATAAGTACTTTTTCCAATCATTTATAGTTTGAAATGATTAAATAACTAGAGTGCCCAATGGCACAGTACACAAGCTGCAGCAAAAGATTTGTAACAAATAAAAGGATTATTCCTTTCCCTCTAGCCCCAATTTTGAATTTAGCCATGCACATACTTCATCCATCTCCTCCGGGATAGTATAATGACCCAACCTGATAAACAGAATACTTGAAAGTTATGTCAAAGAAGTAGGATTTCGTAAAAAGGATTTGTGTAAATCGGGTTTACATACCCATTGTAAACCTTGAATGTCACGTCCTGAAATCTAGATCCAGCCAACTTCTGTGAGGATTTCTCCCCAAAATTAAAAGGGACAACTTCATCTCCTGTATCAGATAGTTTGGAATTACCACACCTTAAAACAACAAAACCAAAGCTTGAAACATAATGACCAATATCAAGATATCCCAGGATTAACAAATGAGAAATCATCCGAGAGGTGGAAAAATATGTTCCTGTTTCTGTTGTATCAACACCTGTGTTACTGTTATAAACAATTCAATTTTACCTCTTCCATGACACAGGAGAATTGGCAAGGATGCTGCCCGTGCTGCAGCCTCATTGACCCCTTCCAACTTGCCACTTAGATTCCTGGAAGAACATACCACTTTGTAAATTTGCATAGAAATCCTTGTCAAGAATTAATGATGCATGAGAATTGAGATGGAGGACAAACTTTGCACATGGGAGCCATCCACTTAATCCAACAACTGCACTCAAATTGATGAGGTATGGATTGCTATTTTCATATTTTCCACAAGCAAAACAACATGCTGAGTAGAGAGCAGTTGCTGCACCCATGCTGAAACCTCCCACACCAAGTTTGACTGAAATACAGGTTGGAAATATGATGTTATCTCATGCTAAAGCCCTTTGAGTCAGACAATGAATGAATAGACGGGTGTATTCACTTGACGGAGAAGCTCAAGCAATTTCAATACTCTCATTCACATAAACATGAAATGTCTATACAGTTCTTACCGCAACATTTCAAAGGAAATACTATAAATACATTGGTTACTTTTAAGTATCATCACATGAAAATTGCATAGGAAGACACTAACTCCATATTAAAGTTTCCAGAGTGGTTAAAATAAAATATTTGTAGGTAGAAGTTGAATATGTACCTTACATGCTAAAAAACCATAAAGAGCATCACCAACAAAGCCCATGTTTGTGCATAAGATGATAAAATACTATAAAGAGGAAAAAGACCACAAGTTTGAGCTGTGACAAAACTCACTTTCGGGGGGCTCTGTAGCCAACAAACTAGCAACATATGCTGCTGCAGCATCCAAGCCCTCTATATCATCTTTAGCATTCTCAGAAAGGTCATTTACATCAAACCCTGGTATAAATGTAGAGGAAGACAATAGTTGAGAGATGATGCAATTTTCTCAAGAGTTTGAGGTTTACCTCTGTGGAATTTCTACGTTAGTAAGCTTGCAACCGAATTACTCATAAAACTCATCTAATCTGATTACAGACCATCACATGACTTTTTGCTGTCCAGGCAAGATGACAAAATCTCACTCATGTTATAGCGCGGATGAAGCTAATATCACATACTTACAAGCAGTTGAAGGAAAGCCACCAAACAGAGTAATTGGTTGGTGTGGAGCAGTAGGACAGATCCACTTAATCTGCAATGTATATATATATATATATGTATCAAAATAAAACTATTTTACTCTACGCCAAGACAAAGATTACATATATAGCTTGTCAATATTGTTGTTAATATGTTACTATATTTTGAAAGATGCAAGCTTAGTCTCTTTGTTTGATATAAATTAGGATTCTAAGCACCTATTGGTAAACCTTACATTTGGCAGAGGAAGGGTCTCCAACAGACTGGACCAGCTGTGAGAAAAGCCATCAGACAAAAGAAACAGAATTAGTGTCAGTGCCTCCATCAGATAGCAAACAAACCACACAAATCACTATATAGGACCTTTAATTATCCCTCCATCCCAAAATGAAAACGTTCTCAAATGTCCCTTACCATTAATAAATTGCAACCAGAACTATATAATTATTGAATGTTCCATATCATGTTTAATACTACTTAGGAAGTGTATTGGTACTACTAAACTCTTAATGTGCAGTTCCCACATTGGTAGCAGAGAGGACCTGATATCTTTATAAGAACTCTTAACATTGTATATTCATTTGAATTCACTAGACTGCTCTAACCAACGTAATGTAGATTACAACAAAAACAATGAGAATGAGATTAGTTCCATGGATATGTTGATTAAATTGCTACTTCCTAAGGGTTTTTGCACATATTGAACACCTCACCTCATCTCCCCTACCCCTTAAAAATGCACCATATAAGTCAATGAGAAAAAAAAAATGAAAATTTTAAAAGATGTCTGAGAATCAACTCTTGACCTACACAGGTTATTATATTCCAGAGATGTATTAGCCAAAAAGAAGAAACAAGGAAAGTATTTACATCTAAAGTTTACCCAAGTTGCATAACAAATGAAAATGTTTAACAAAAAATATCAGTTTTCAAAGTAATTACATCTAAAGTTTACCCAAGTTGCATAACAAATGAAAATGTTTGACAAAAAATATCATTTTTCAAAGTAATTACATCTTCAGACAACAACCAAGCAAGTACAAAATCATGTTACCTTGCGCCATTGTCTCCAAGACCATGCAACCAGACTATGGTTGCTTGGTGTTTGCCTTTAGGCCTAACCACATAAGTCCGCCCAAACTCAAATGCCCTTCTGGTAACCCTACCACCTTTAGAAATTATAACACATTCCACCAGTCAATGAGTAGAAACAAAAGCACAATATCGACATAAATCAATAAACCAGAACACAACAGTCCTGTTTCAATTCAGAATAAGCTAATTTACAAAGGTACCAGTCTTTTCTATATTCACAACGACTAGCACTGCAATGCCGCATACCCGTGCCTTACCCTTTTCTAGTATAGGACAACAATAAGTGTCTTAATAGGAATAACCTGAATAACTATTTAGCTTACAGATAGCTTAGAGAATCAACAAGAGTCTTGCAAGATCTTCAGAGATTAGGAGATCATGGAAGAACTCAACCCTATTCCCTTGACGCACTCTTATGATGAATTTAAATATTGATGAAAGGGTCTAACTTATTTAAGCTGCAGAAAGAGTTGAAAGAGAATCAAGCCTGTACAACGTGGAAGAAAATAACATAAGCCAAAAAAAGAATCATTCGAAGCATTTTGGACACATTTTAAATGTTATTTGTAATGTAATAAGAATAGGCTTATAAGGTTTCTAAACATCTACTACTCATTACAAAACGCCCTAGTGCTTAATATGCATACATATCTCTCTGTTTCTTTCATGAGGGTTTGGCATTTTGATGAATGAAAATATTTATAGGGAGAAGTTCTCTCCATAAAGTTCTCTATGTCTAAACTTATGCAAGGACTTAATCTAAAATCAGGTGTCTCTAAAAATTTTGGATAATACACTTACTAGATTAGGGATTTTATTTTCTTGGCTATTGTATTTTCTTGTTTGGGAGTAGGTCAGTATCAATCCTATCCCATAGTTCCAGTTTCATTGCTTTGGGAAGAATAATCTCTCTGTTCCATTGGGTTTTCTTACCTTTTTCCTGTTAGGGTTATTGGGTGAAAGATTGATAGAAATCTCACTTGTTAGGGCTCATTGCTAATTACATCATTGCCTTCCTACTATTTCATTGCTTACTAGATTTTAGCTTTTACAAAATTCTGTATCAAAAAGATATTTTTAAACAATATCTACCAGAGGTACAAGAGAATTCCAAGGAAATGCAAAACATGCAGAAAGTAACCAGTACCCGCAGAAGGACCAGAAAAACTCATATTCTTCAGATACAGATGTCTGCTTGGAGGGTAGTACAAATTGGTGGCTGCAATGAAATGAATCAGCTTGATTTACATGAACATTGTTTAAAATAAGGGCCAGTAGAAAGCAAGCAACATTTTCAGTAGCCAAAGGAGATACCAAGAACAACATCATACAGTATCAGTAAAAACAACAGCATCATACACCAAATTCCCCCTCCAAAATAAACAAAAGTAAAGTCTACATACATACATATATAATATATATATATATATAATATATATATATATATATATATATTATATATATAATATATCTACTTGAAATTCAATTTTCCACTCCAAGGGTAAACCTCAACCAATTTTTTAAAAATAGTGCAGATTAAATTCACATTTTCTTCAAAATATCCTAAAACATACTGATAACTTTAAAACATCAAATGAAAATGCCAACAAGCAATGTACCTGAAACGCACAAGATATATGCAAAAGTTCAAGAAAAATAAAGATAACTAACTATCAAAATGAACAAGTTAACATTTTTAACAATTGCATTGTATAAAAACAGTACTTTCCCAAAACAAATTAGTTATGTATACAAAACCCAACTACTAAAATGGACCAAACTATGTGATCCTAAAATTGAACCCACAAAAAAAAAAATTAAAAAATAAAAAACCCTTAGCCACCATGTGATCTTATTTATTAAGCCCAAAAGAAAAGGAAAAAAAGAAAAAAAAAAGAGAGGGTTCCACCGAAAGACGAAGAGGAGAAGAACGAATTTACCTTACCTTACTGGGGTAATTCAAACACAATCAGTAACTAATACTAGGTTTACCAATAAATTTCATGGTTTGAGGAAATTTAACATATGACTTAACGAATAATAATAATAATAATAATAAAGAGGAAAAGATTTATGTGAAGCATGACAATGCTTACCTCAAAATCTCAGAAGGGCAAAGGCGAAGACGACGATGAAGTTATCAAAGATTCAGGAAATGACTTTTTTTTCTTTCTTTCCTCCCTTTTATCTCGATTCTCTATCTATTACTACGGTTTTTCATTTCCTTACTTGTCCTATTTTCATTAATAATTATAACAAAATGTTTGGCTTTTTTCAGTAAAAGTCAAGCGGGATTTTTATTTTTTGTCCTTCTGGTTTCAGTTTAAACGTTATATTTTTCTTTTTTTAATATACACATAATATATTTTATTTTATTATTTTTTATAATAAAAATAATAATAAATTAATAAAGAAGTAGAGATATAGATATGGTAATATTTTGAAGAATCAGCAAAAATGGAGTAATTTTCTGTGAATGAATCGAAGTCAAAATACATGGAGAAGAAACTCCGAACAGATTGAAACAACTATCGGCCGGAAAGCACAGAAATTGCAAAAGAATAGTTAGCAGAAGTTGATGATTCATCTTCCTTTTGTGGTTTCACTATGACAGCTTGTCTGTGCCTTCCAATTCCTCTACCCATGTTATGACCGAGATTTACATCTCCGGTAGGTGATAACAGATCAACAACCAACATATCTGTTTCCGGCGGTTCCTCCACCGGAACTCGACCTTCCAACATTTCCACTACTAAGGCCATGCTTGGTCTCAGTTTCGGCTTCTCTTGTATACACCATAAAGCTATACAAACTAATTTCCTAACTTCACTCTCGTCAATATCTCCGGCCTCAACTAATCTCCGGTCAACAATCTCCATCAGCTTCCCTTCCCTCAATTTCTCCCCCACCATCTTCGAAAAACATTCAAATTTTCTTTTAGATCTGTCCTCGGCGTGATCAATTACTCGAATATTTCTCCTCCCTCCGATGATTTCAATTAGCACCATTCCGTAACTGTATATGTCAGATTTCTCGGAGATTCCGTTCTCCAAAATCCATTCCGGAGCTAGGTATCCTCTGGTACCTCTGACATTGGTCACAACTTTACTCTCTTCTTTCCCCATTAGCTTTGAAAGCCCAAAATCAGAGACCAGAGCATGAAATGCAGCATCGAGAAGGATATTCTCGGGCTTGACATCGAGATGTAAGATACAAGACCTACAATCGTGATGAAGATAAGAAAGTGCTTTGGCAACATCAAGTGCAACCATACATCTCAAATCCCAAGGTAAACAACCACCACAGCCATGGCGAATTTGTTGACCAGGGCGTCTAGGGAAAATCCACTTATCCAAAGATCCATGATAAACAAAATCATAAATTAAAAACCGCGGACCTGACGGTACGCTGCAGTAGCCAAGAAGACGAACCAGATTCACGTGCTGTACACTAGCAATTGCTGAAACTTCCGATTTAAACTCCTTCTCACCTCTCTCTAGATCTCCTTCGATCCTTTTAACTGCTATTTGAGTACCATCACTCAATATTCCTTTAAACACAGCACCCGAAGATCCACGGCCCAACAATGAACAAAATCCATCCGTAGCTTCTTCGAGTTCTCTGTATCTGTACTTAATTGGAAGCCCAGCAACTTTCCGAAGAAAACTATACTCCATTCGCAGCTCTCGACCTTCAGAAACCATCTGATTTTCTAACCGTTTTCTTCTGTTATTGAATCTCCTCCTGACTACCATAACTGCAAAAACAGCAAGGATTGCTGCTACATCAGCCCCAATAAACAGAAAAAATGCCTTGGAAAGATTTAAAGTGAAACGAGCAACGATGACAGAGATAAGCAGCACTGTAACCAGTGAAACAGCGATTATGTAAGCTTTCCTGTCTTCCATCAATGATCTATCATTTCTGTTAACAACTAATTTTCATGAATAGATTGCAAAAACAATTCCACATTTTCCTTTTGGCCATGTTTTTCCTTTTTTTTTTTTTTTTTTTTGGGGGGGGTATTGAAACTCTCCCAAGTCCAAAGAAAGGAGGGGTAGATGCGGTCGGCTTTGCTTCCCATTTGCAAATTACTATAATATTATATAAAGAAAGTTCTTTGGGGATTAAATGAAGACTAGTAGTTGTCGTTCTCTCTCTTCAATTTTTGCCAATTTGGTCTTACTGCTGAAATATCAAAAACACGGTTTGAAATGGTTCATCAATCTAATGAAATTACCCCCAAAACTTTAATTTTTCCAAATCTAAACCATTTTTACTTAATATTCTTATTTTGGATGAAAAAATTATTAATAATTATAATAAAATACTCAAATACTCCTCGTCTTTTTCTTTTTTTTTTAATATTAGTTATTACAGAGTAGAGAAAAAATAATATATTTTTAAAATTAGACTTGTAATAATAATTTAAAAAATAGTAATAATTAGAATATCACAATCACGAAGACCAAGCCAAAGTCAAATTTTTGACTAAGAGATATATGAAATAATACTTGTAATACTATTCCTCTAAGTCAAAATATTTCTAGCAACCAAACAAAAAAAAAGTCAAATTTCGTATGCCTCATCTTTCCCTCTCGTGTGAGAAGTTCATTTTTAATTAGAGATTTTTCTCTTCCCCATATTTCCGAACTTCATTTTCACTACATTTTTGTTTTTATCTATTTAGGAAAAACACTCGACTCCAAAGTTAGAGTTTTTGTATTGGTAGAGACCTTTTTCTTTTCCAAAAAAAAAAAAAACTTTTAAACTCAATTTAAGTTATTTGTGATTTTTATAATTCTCTCAATTAATTTAAATAAAATGAAATATGTGATAAAAGTGATAATATCAATTAATAAATAAAATATAGCGTTTTTACCAATCAAATAATGACACGTCAATTAATGAATTTATGTGATAGTTTGACTTTGTAAAAGAAAATTTATTATATATATGACTATTGATCGTATTATATAAATTTATATATTGTATTATTTACATATCATAAATTCATGATTTAAGATATTATTACCATAAATATCTTATCATTTAAATATATATGATATTAAATTATATGGTGATAATAAAAAAATATAACAAAAATCATATTAGTTCAATATATTGAATAATAATAGATTTTACATAATCAATATTTTTTAATTTTAAATTTAAAAAATAAATTACGTATGTTCATCAACTAGGTGTAAAATGTTTGTTTTTTTTCTTTCAATCATCTATCAAAACTAATTTAATTCTTATATAATTCTTGTATTCCCTAATAAAAATTAAGTAAATTAAAGTTGGTTAAATCTAATCATCAAATTTTGACCATCCTGTCGATATTTTTTAATAATAAATAAAAAAAGGCAAATAATCTATATGCCTCAGTACCACCTATTTATATTCAAACGAGCCCTAAAAAATAAAATCTCCCTTTCTCTTTTCGACGCGCCACCAACATTCGACTGTAAGTGCAGTCATGGGGAGCTCAGGAAAAGGAATTGCCGGAAGCTACCGCGCAGTGAACGGCGGTGGCGCTGTGAACGGTGGTGCTTCGACGGTCGACAAAGAGGTTGATTTTGCTAACTATTTCTGCACCTATTCCTATCTCTACCACCAGAAGGAAATGCTTTCGGACCATGTTCGCATGGACGCTTATTTCAATGCTGTTTTTCAGAATAAGCATCACTTTCAGGGAAAGGTGAGCCTCTTCTGAACCTTTATATTTACCTTCTAAGTCTCTTTCTGCGCGCGCGCGCACACACACATATATATATGATGTGAACTTCTGCAATTAACCCTATATGCCTCTAGAGTTTAGGTGTGCTTAGTTTTTTTTTTTTTTTTTAAGTTTATGCTTATGGTTTCTATGAATAACAAATGAAGTGCATCTGTTCCGGCAAACAATGCTTTTGAACTTCTACAGAAACAGTTAAGTACTATGACAATAGAAACATGTTTACTTTCACAGTTATATGATACTTTTGGAGGGGAGGTGTTATAGTTGTTACTTTCACCGTCTTTTGCTAATTTGGGATTTGTGATATACAAAGACTGACTTGTTAAATCTACGGCTAGACTGTTCTTGATGTAGGAACGGGAAGTGGCATTCTAGCAATATGGTCAGCTCAAGCAGGTGCCAAGAAAGTCTATGCTGTAGAAGCTACCAAGATGGCTGAATTTGCGCGGAAACTTGTTAAAGCAAATAACCTTCAAGATGTAGTTGAAGTGATCGAGGAATCAATGGAAGATGTTGTTTTACCAGAGAAAGGTTGTTCTTTTTCTCTTTTCCTCTCCCTGTGTATATTGTAAATTTCAATATAACCACTTTCTCATCAATATTTATGATCTAGTTTGGTTATTGATTGTTTTCTAACATATCTATCATCTACCAGTTGACATAATTATATCAGAATGGATGGGATATTTTCTTCTTCGTGAATCCATGTTTGACTCAGTGATTTGTGCTCGGGATAGATGGTTGAAGCCAGGTGGGATTATGTGAGTGCTTGATCATCTGCTCCTAACTTTTATTCTTTTCAAAATTTCTTTATACTCTTCTTTTCTTCATTAAGACTGTATACATTATGTGCCTGCTTGATTATCTACTATCTCTCTTCGCAGATTTCTTTGCATTTCATCTCATCTTTATTTTAATCAAGAAACAACATACAAGATGTATTTATAACTAAGGTGTGGATGTATATAAACTTTTCTTACTTATATTAGCAGTATGTTTTTGTGAATTTTTTTTTCCTTTTCTGTAGAAGTCAGTATATTATGATCTCGAGTATGAAATGCATCCTATATATATATATTGAAAATTCAAAGAGAATTATGAAACTTTGTGTAGATTGTATTCTAGGAATGGTGACATAAAATACAAGCTTCTAAGGAAGTGTATCCCTAGAATCCCATAATTATATCTAATCAAATTTCCTAATCAAGTACATCTACATATTTACACAGTCTGCAACCATTTTAAATGTCTAATCTGTTCCTCTAATCAGTTTGACAACGGCTTATACATGAATTGGACAAAATTGTTTTACTGACATTTTGGAGCATAGCTGAATAAAAAATCCATGTGTTGGTATCTCAAGTTGACAAGGTATGAGATCTCACATTGAGGTCCTATCTCAGGTTAAATAATGTCTTTAACTATCAGTTACTTTTGATTATCTTATTGGCACTCATAGGAAGAAAATTTCTTGTAGACAAATGTTGAGGGTTGCTGCACAAAACAACTACCTATTATAGTTCGTGCTTGATTGTAACTAGGATTTATTAGAAAGACTTAAAGACGGGAATGAGCTTGGACTACTAATGCCATGCATATTATGCATCTTATCAATATCTCAAACTGTGTGGTCTTGCAGGTATCCTAGCCATGCTCGCATGTGGATGGCACCTATTAAGACTAGATCAGTGCAGCAAAGAGCAGGCAGCTATGATGTAGTGATGCAAGAGTGGAATAATTTTGTTGATGATACAAAAGCTTATTATGGTGTTGATATGGGTGTTCTTACAGACCCTTACTCAGCTGAACAGAAAAAATACTATTTACAGGTTGCTATAACATAATCTTTAAATTTAAATTTAAATGTTTTGAAATATCTCGTGATCCCATTGTCTTTTTTCTTAAATTAATACAGTTTTTGATGAATTTTTGATATAAATTTTTATGTAGAATTTGAACATTTTTGTTTTCATTAAGGAAATGATAAACAAAGGAGGGCATGTGTGCTGAAATATGTTCATTCCTGATTTTCATCTTTTGCTGGATTAAGCATTTCCTTTTGTTATGAAACACTTCATCTAGCTAGGCCATCCTCTTTGTCTCCCTCGAGTTGAGAAAGATCCATTGCAGTAACAACTTTTTTATGGTGTTCTGAAGATTTTCTTATTGCTACTAAATACCAGGACACTTGTGTGAATTCTTTTGCTGGTGATTTAATTATGTGTGAGTGGTTTTCTAGTGATGGAGGGCTAAATCTTTCTGGAATTAAGAGTTTTAGGATTTACTGTAGGAAATTGGCTTAGCACTCTAGATTACACCAATATCTCCACGTGCTTCATTGTATTGGAGAGCTTTCAGTTATCCCAATTCAAGTATTGAGAATTTGCTTTATCTATAAATTCATGCCTATGGTAATTTACTTGCTTATGAATCTGTGACTGTATTCGGATTGATTTTTTTTTTTTTTTTTTTTCCCAATCTTCTCTTTGTGTCAGAATGAAAATTGTATGTATCTGGAATGAATATTGTAATTTTGTATTGAATAATTGATATGAGTTAAATTGGACAATATAATTGATAAGAGTATGAAAATGATTCATAGTAAAAGACAATGGTTTACTAATTCTGTGCATTGCAGAATAAGTGTGCACCTGTTATTGGAATTAAGAAATGCTTATCCAATCCTTGTCCTCTGATACATGGCTCTCTAAGGAAAGAAACTTTTTATATATATGCTGTGTGCTGTTGCAATTGTTTATGTGATTAGGATTTGCCAAAATTTTGAATGTGTTACACTTTTTGCTCTTTTTCCTCAGATATCCTTTCTAAATCTATGTCATTAAAATTGCAGACATCACTTTGGGACAACCTTCATCCAGATCAAGTCATAGGCACAGCTGCAATTGTAAAGGAAATAGATTGTCTAACAGCTACTGTGGATGATATACTTAATGTCCGTGCAAATATATTATCTTCGATTAATTGTGAAAAGGCTAGCTTTTGTGGATATGCTGGATGGTTCGATGTCCATTTTCGAGTTAGTTTCATTATCTATATTTGAGTTGTGGGGTTCTTTATAAACTTTGAATATGATTCAGAAATCTGTCTTTTCCTCTCCTGCCTCAGGGAAATACGCAGAATCCAGCTCAAAAGGAAATAGTGTTGACAACTGTGCCAAGTGAAGAGTTTGAAACCCACTGGGGCCAGCAGGTTGGATTTTTTTTTTTTTTTTCCTTTCCATTTTTTTTTAAAAATAAAACAAAATTAAATAGATGTATTTTGGGTAGGGATCTTGAAACTATATATTCACTGATGGCAAAACACCATTTCTGGAAATATCAATTCATAAAGTTATCTACTTTGAGTTATGATAATGCTTTACCATTTTACTATGCATATATCGTTCCTTTAAATAAGATTTTGCTCTGATGACACTTTGGGAGCTAGTGGCTGATGTTGTAATATATTATATACATGTACACCTTTTTTTGTTAGATAGATGCATATTTGTGATGGAGGGGCTGAAGTTAATTTTTGATGATGATCCTTAAACTCTAAAAGCTTGCTGCTAACTGATGCAGTATCTTAAGCAGCAGTAGAGATGTTATCATGTGAATTATCTTGCTCCTAAACTCGTGTCAAATGCATGATATTTTGTTATTTAACTGGTTCTTGCATGCATTGGTCTTGTTGCTTGGCTTTCTTTTTGAATGCTCATCCCTGTATCATCTCTTATCTCTGTGCCAGGTGTTCCTCCTACACCCTTCTTTATTGGTTGACCGTGGGGATGATCTAATCATCAATTTCTCGATGGTCCGTAGTAAAGAAAACCATCGATTGCTGGATGTTGAAATTGGCTGCGAAGTAAAAAGATTATCTGAAAATCTAATTAAGCCATTTGCAAATCGTTTTTACATAGAATGAATAGAACGGCTGCTGCCTGCGAATTGCACAGGTGAAAGTTTCACTCTAAGTTTATTATATACTTTCTCCATTTTTCGCCTTATAAATAAAGAAATGATATAAAACTATTTTTAGAAAGCATTATATTCATTGTATTACATTTTGTTGTAATATGACATCTATGGGACCTCTAATTACTATTTGTAGCTATAGAGCACTTATGTACGTGCTTGATATAATTTGCATTGGCTTTTTAATCTCTGGTATTATTGAACATTAGGATTTGGGTCAAATGCATTTTCCCCCTAAGAAATTAGCTATAAAAGGTCTAGTGGAACAATACGTAGAGTACTTAAAATATTGAGCCCTGGTTTTACAAGTGAAGGTTTTCTTACAGATGTGGTTTATCTTTTTTTGAAGGTTTTACAGCTGCATCAGGCAATTCATTCCTTTAGTGATTGGTAGCTGTGACTGCTCTCCATCTTAATGGGGACTAACGTATTCATTCTCAGTCAGTGTCACCGTGTTGTTTCTTTGGGCTCTTGTACACTTAGTAGGTGTGTTTTGAGATGTGCCCACATCTTTACTTGTTCTCCATAATGGATTGTGTATTTTAGGGCCTCTCCCTTCCCCCGGTGCTACCATATCTTTTTCCATATTTATCAAGTTAGGCAATACTAGGGGGATATACTGGAAAAAGAGGGATAACACGGTTACCCTTTTTGCTGGCTGAAACGCGGATAATTATGTTTTGTATTGTTCATCTTCGTCCTTTTGACTTGTTTTAATGGTGCAAAAAAAATCCACTTAAACAAAAGCCTATCTCTTGACTGGATATCTGAAACGCAATTCATGATTTACTTTATTCTTAGATGTATGAATAACATGTATATGCCATGAATTGCGACTGAAGCTTACCCTCTTTTCTGTTAACTCAAAAGCATTTTCTTCTGTATGAGAAAAGTCAAAAAAGAAGCCCATTTTTCTTCGCATGTATTTTCCTGTTGATAGGTTCTGAAGCAAAGGAGGAGTTTCTCAAATCTCAACTCTTCAACACATTTCTCGAGCTTAGAAATGCTTATCTTTAAAGCTTCTCTCCCTTCCTTTCTTTAAATAGTCATTAAAACACTGCAAGAATTGCATTTTTGGTGGTTGTTTCTTCTTAAGATGTACAGGTCAACCAGTGTTACCCGAGTCTCTGATGAGTATTTGGTGAACTTGGGTGCAGCAGCTGCACAAAAAATGTCGGTAACTGATGATTTACCTGTTTATGTTCCCAGGATTGATGATGTTCCGAAGAAGGAAAGCTCTCACAAGTTGTCCAGGGAGAAGAAAGCATTGATCCACTTAATTCCGCTCCTGTTGGTTGCTTGTTTTCTCATTCTTTGGCTTTTCTCTAAGCCCGTTATTCTTCATGAGTAATTTTGTTAACATTTTAGGCCATTTTTGGGCTCATATTTTTACATGGTAACTCTTCTCTGTTAGAAAAAAAAAAAAAAAAACCATAAACAGCATCCTTCTTTTTTTTCTTATGATTTAAAATAAAAATAGAATGAAAAATCACTTTCAAACAAAAGAAGTAAATAGTATTTATATCTGCCAAGAGAAACTAAAGGATAATGAATAGATTTTATTATTATTTCAAAAATTATATATTATTATGGGGAAAAGGTAACGTTGTTGGATGAGGATTGCCGCAAGCGACTGATTCTGTCGTTATTTGGAATTTGGTATCTTCTCTAATTTTAAATGGGACCCGTTTTGGGTTTGTTGTGACATAAATATAAATATAAAGAGAATTTATTTAATTGTCAAATTAAGAATAAAAATACTTAGAAAACGTTTGAAGTTACATTATTTTAAAAAAAAAAAAAAAAAAAACTTTGTTTCGGGTTGTGTCGAATTTGGATTAATTTCACAAAAAACATGGAGACACGGAGCTGGTACAAAAAAAAATAAAAAAAAAAAAAAAAAAATATATATATATATAATATATTATTTTTTTTTTTTTTACTTCAAATTTCTTATTGATTTAAAAAAAAAAAAAAATTAATTTAAAGAAAAATGAGTACACATAGGCAAAGTGTATGATAAATCAACAAGTTATTCTCCGACAGTTGGCAACTTGGCTAACAATACACCCCAACCCAGAATAGCGTACTATATTTTTATATTAAATATTATTTTAAAGCTTTCTTTTTTTTTTCTTAAAAGAAATGTACCTTTTTTTTTTTTTTTAATAGAAGAAAAATACCTTAAAAAAGGTTTTTTAATATGAAGGAAAACGCAAGAAAAAGAAACAAAATTAGAAAATAACGGAGAAAATTAAGCCATAAACAAATTCCAAAATAACTCCTTCATTTTTCCCTTCCCTCAGCATCTCTATCGATCAAAATTCTGGAAAAGGTTAGTAGATAATCTTGTTCATCTCTTTCTGGAAATTTTCAATTTCAGGTTTTTTTTTTCTTTTTTCGAATTATTTTCGTTGAGTTAAATTTTTTGTTTGACTTGCTGTAGATTTTAATTTGTTTGTGTGTTTTCGCAAACTTGTTTGCTCATTAACTCCTTACTATTATTCTGACGTTAAATTCCTCATTGTTGTTTTTTGTTTTTAATTTTTCCTGTAATGTTGCTGTTGGAGTTTTTTCATTTTTTGTTTATTCATTGCTGTGTTGCTAATGTGTACTACTTATTGTTCGAAGTAATTTTTGCAAAATCTTACTTTTGGAGTATTTGATTTTTCTGATCAGTAAACCTTAATGTATTTAGTTTTTCTCTGTATTTGTGTTAATGCATTCAATCGCAGGATTTTTGAATTCTTTTATGTTCAATGGAATTAGTTGACAGTTACAGACAACGCTGTCAAATTCATTTCCAACATTTTCTTGCACGTTTGTTAATGACCGGATTATCCTTAATGTATCTTTTTACATTTGTAAATATATATCTGTAAATTTTACATCGTATCGAGTTTCTTTACAAAATTAATGGATAATTATAATGCCTTTCGATGTTTCTTTCCTTGTGTTCTTTAGAAGATTTTATTTATTTATTTATTTATTTTTTCCTTGTTTTATTCTCCAGATGTTAATATATTTTAACTTTTGTTCTTGTAATGAACAGGTCTGTATCGTGAAAATTTTGTTACAAAACTGAAGCATGATGAAATACGAGAAAGGAAATAAAGTTGAAGTTTTATGTAAACTAGCTGTACCAGGGAGCTCTTGGCGCTGTGCAGAGATAATATATGGGAATAGAAACAATTATACTGTTAGATATGACATGGCTGCTCTAGGAGAGCCTGTGCTTCAAAGGGTCTCTGGGAAGCTAATTAGGCCTTCACCTCCTCCCGTTCAAATATTTGAAAACTGGATTCCTGGTGATGTTGTTGAGGTGCTGTGTGATTACTCGTGGAAAATGGCCACAGTATCCAAGGTGTTGGGAGGAAATCATCTTATGGTTAGGCTACTTGGCTCCGCAAACGAATTCATGGTTTCTAAAATTGATGTTCGGCATAGGCAATCTTGGACAAATGGAAAATGGATCATTGTTGGACAGGTAATTTTCTCAATTGTATCTATCAGGAAAATGAAGCATTGCTACGAAGTCTTTGTTAATGTGAGGCACACAGCATTTCAGCACTTAACATTGCACAACTCTCTGTTTCTTTTCTGACCTTCTATGACCCACTGCATATTCTTACACAAATGTATTGGGCCTGGTGTGTGATTGCATAAGATCCATGAACCATGATATATGTATGATTGGCATCCCCTTCTCACTCACTAACCTTCACTGTTTCTTGCATGCCTTATTATACTTACTAGCAATATTCTTTTTACCTTGACATTGCCATTAATTTGCACTTAAACTTTTCTTCAAATGCAGGGTCCTGGAAATTGTGAAGATCAGACATCATGTTCTCAAGTTCAGGAAAGAAAAACAAACTTTGATTCTCGTGAAGAAAAAAACAACTTTAGCAATCAAAACAATGCAAAGTTCCCAGAATCATGTATTCTTCCAACTGGAACACTAAAAAGAGGTCCAACCTTTTTCTACTCCCAAGATAGAGCACATGAAGGACTTATGAAGTTTAGAGCAATTGAGAAGGATGGTAGATGTCAACGAGTGGGTGCTGTAGACCTCTCTTTGGTGCATGAGAAGGTAGACAGTTATGTTTATGCCAGAAAGTTGCCCAGACAAAAAGAAATATGTTCCCTTTTAGACCATGGAGTAACAAAATTGTCTGAAATGAATGAGGAGAAGACAAAAATGTATGATGCTGTCAAGAATTCACACGTGCGAACTTTAGAATGTGATGACTCTGTTATAAGCTCTGTCGGTAGCTGTAGCATGGCTAGCAATCCCTTGGAATGGCCTTCCAGGATTTTAGCATGTCATCATGAAGGTGCTGAAGAGCACTCCAGTGATGCTGAATCTACTTGTCAGATGCCTAATGAAGAAGCGAATTGTTTAGTTTCCATTGAAGAGGAACTGGCCGCAGAAATCCATAGGTTAGAATTGCATGCCTACCGTTGCACCATGGAGGCATTGCATGCATCGGGACCTCTAAGTTGGGCACAAGAAACATTGATAACAAACCTTCGTATTTCTCTTCATATATCAAATGATGAGCATTTGATGGAGTTAAGGAACTTAATATCTAATTCAACCAGCATTCCTGCTAGATGACAGAAAACTGACTTATCTCATCATGTCTCATCCCTTGTACTTACTTTCTTATGTAGAATATGTGCTGCATTTTTTGGTCATAACCTGAGAACTGTAAGAAGTAAGATGAATGTTTTTCTGTAGTTTTCTATTTTAAAGTTACAAAATTTATTCTGTCTTAGCTTGCATAGAATTTCCTTTCTTATTTAACATTTTTCTAGTGCTACTTCCCTTTTCTTTTCTTTTCTCTAATTTTTCTATATTTTCCTGGAGATTCGCATGCATTGGTTGTGGTGCATTTCTTAGTTCATGTTTGTTAAGGTTGCAGTGGACTTGTATTACAGCTTCTTGTTAGAAATTCTCTGCTGAACAATTGTGTGGAATGGATATTACTTTAATAGGACACTGCATTATGATTGGTGCTTCTGACATTCAGGTTTAGATTGATGTCTTAGGATTAGAATCCATTATAAATTTAGTATACTTTCCTTCATATTGTTTGGCAGCATCTACCCAACCTCTATCTGGGGACAATATTGATGCTTCACCTGCCTTTTCCAGGGCCCATTTGGAGGCTAGTATCTTTGGCTTCCAAAAGCTGAAGGTAATGTTGGGTTTTCGCCTTTCTCTTGGAGTAGATAGTGGGGCAACATCAGCATCAACTTAGCTGAGGATAGTCAGCTTATCATACCAATTGGTATGATGACAAAATGTTTCTTTGGTTTCTGCTACATATAAGTCTCAAAAGTGTTATTTGGCTTCAATTATGATTAGAATTCCTTGCAGGACTGGAGTAATGTGGCCTTAATCACATCTTGTGCCACATGAACATCACAAAGGTTTTCTATCTGATCTATCTCTTATTTTCTTTTATATTGTAATATCATTCATTTACTGTTTTACACTTCATATTAGTCATCCAATGCCTAAACAAAAAAAAAAAATTCTTTCCATTTCTTTCCCCTCATTTATGCAAGTGCTATATCTGCATCATTTTAATTTGTGGTATTCTTGAATACATTTTAGCAAAGAACTGAGGATGAATTAGAAATGTTTTACAATCTCATTTTTGTTACGATGCCACTGTACCACTATTTTTTTGCATCTCAGGAATGCATATCTTTTCCTTCTTCTTAATATAGATAGCATGAGAAGGACTTACTGGGCATAGATGTTAAGCACATGCAGTATGAGTTTTCTTGCTTTAGCTTATACATGCTATTTCCCATGTGGGTTCCTGACGTTATAGGTGCTGTTCCATAAAGCACTTATGGTTTTAGCAGCTAGCAAGGGAGAAAACTTTATAGACAAAACCAGTTGTCTGCATGGTAAGTGTACTTACTCTCTTGGAGGAAATTATGTTACAGGATTCACTTTAAATTACGTAGGATCAGTCTCCTTATGGTCACTTTAACCTATCTTTGTCCTTTGTGATTTAGATCTTATAGTATGTTTCTTGCATAACTGCACCTTAATTTCTCAACTAATAATGTCTTTTAGGCTGTTGACCGCTTGCCCATCCCCCAGAAAATTTTGCTAGAGCGCAGATATGTACTTGAACCTACAAGAAAAAAAAGATGAAAAGAAGAATTTTGCCTTTTATCCTAGGGGTTCAGCCAAAACAAGTAAAAAGAAAAAGAGAGATGAAAGACCCCCCCTAGCTGTCATCTTGGATATAAATGTAAATTGTTTTTTAAAATTGAAATTCCATATAACTGTAAATATTACACACATCGACTAAAAGAATTTTTGCATATATCTTATTAGATTATATCCGTGTAATAAAGTCAAAAGATTATATATATTATAAAAAAATCTATTAGAAAATTAACAAACTAACTGTAATATCTAAGAAAATTAACTTTTGATTATAAATATATTAAAGTATAGGTAAATACATAATAAAACTCTAAGTGGAGAGGACAGGTGTCTGGATTAAATTTAGCAATGGATCTTTGCCAACCCATTGCCAACCCATTGTTATTCAAAATGAGCTTTTTGTTCCACCAATTGTCAATCCAATGTTCGTTCGTTAAATGGGCCATCTGCGGAAGAAGAAGAACAAAAAAAAAAAAAAAGTAACCCAAAAATAAATGAAGCCCAAAATTGATTTTTTTTTTTTGTTATATATATTTTTTTAGGGTTAGTGGTTGAGATTTAAGAGTTGTCTCAATCAATCATGGGCTCATAATGGATTGTAATTTATGATGTCTCTCCGACCTTTATGGGCCCGACAACCTTACTCCTAGATTCTTTTTTAACTTAACATTTAATGATCCTAAAAAATGGTTTAAACCTATAAGCATTTGTGTATATATATATATATATAAAACAATTTTTTTTATTCGTAACACATTTCCTAAAATATTATATATTTTTTATGATATAACATTACCCATAATAACACTTTTGATCATTTATATAAATGTCATAAGAAACATATATACTCTTCCAAGGAGTGAATGAAATTCACTCGAAACCTACATACATATATATATATATATATATATATATATATATATAGCCATTTGAATATATGTCTTTTTCATCTCTTCACAATCTTTACTGAAATTGGACGTGCAGAAACATCGCTATAGTGGGGTTTTTAAAAATAAATAAATATAATAAAAGAAGAAGAAGAAAGAATCTTTTTCCCTCTTTAGTGTTTAGAGTGTATGTATATATTTTCATTTTCTATTGATAAATCATATGAAATATAGAGATAATGTGAGGGGTTTGCTGTCTCGTCAATTCTATGCAATGGATCCATGTGTCATTCCTAGTTGAATCAATATATATATATATTGATTTGATTTGATTTTTTTTTCCTTTTTAATGTATGCATATAATATAGTCAGTTTAACTATATGTTTTAAAAAATTATATATACATATATTAGGAAATAATATATACGAGTAAACATAATGTAATATAATATATATAATATATATGTATGTATGTATGTATGTATATTTGAGTTTGAGAAGGATTGATGATAAGTTTCATAGAGGGAGGAAAATAACAAATGAGTTGTACATTAATGTGGTTCCACCAAATCCCCTGCCATTGTCTTATTAGCATACTTCATGATTGGTACTCCCATGTGATCATGCCTCCTCCTCTCTCTCCTCAACCCCTTTCAATTCTCTCTCTACTGTCCTATGTCTCTATATATGTGTATATATATATATATATATATGTGTGTGTGTGTGTGTGTGTGTGTGAGAGAGAGAGAGAAAGATAGAGCCCATTCTTTTGTATGTATGTTAGGGTTTGCCTTTTGAGATCTAATAAACATAATCTCAGTTCTTGTCTTGTTCCAAAATATATTTTGGAACTTTGCTCCCAAACTAATTATCACCATATATATGTATGTATATATGTATATATATATATAGGTGTTGAATTGCTATTTTTTCCCCTATCTATTTTTACGAAATGTATGGTGTCATATAATAAAATTTTACTGGTGAAGAAATGACGATTCACTGAATTAGTTAATCATTGGGAGTCTATCTGGCAAGGAAAGATGTGGATTCATCCAGATAAAATTGGAACAAGTAACAAAATATCAGGTTTGCATCTTTTATAACATGTTTTTTCTATTTTTAACAATATTTAACACCAACTTTTTCTTATTATATACAAATTCACCAATTCTTAATTCCACACTAACCATTATATATATATATATATATAAAATATATATATATATTTCCTATTACACTAAATAACTATCAAGATTCAAAATCGTAATACAATATCGATTATTGTAATATATATATATATGTCAAATAATATAAAATTATTGATTTAAAATATTATTTTGGTATGACATAGACAACAAAGGAGTAATTAATATGTTTAGAAATATATATATATATATATATATAAAGAAAAAAGAGTTAATTGGATGGAGGCTTAGTAATGGTAACGGAATAGTTGAGTAATGAAAGGGGGAAATTTGTCCCCCAGTTATACATACATCCACATGTAGACATGTGACCTGCTGGTTGAGCTACAATGGGGGACATCATTTCATTTCATTGCCAATTTCTATGGCCAAAAAATATATATATATACATACATATTACATATATATATATAAATATGGAAGGAGGTAATTGGTTTAATTTGGCCCTCTTCCTGCTCTTTCTCATTCTCCCCGATCGAGTACACTGCACACTCATCACCTTTACTGTTGTCCTCTGTGGCCTAACAACATTGTCACATGATCCTTATGTTCCTTATTCTATCAAGAATATATACATACATATATATATATATATGTACGTATATATTACACACCAGTGGTCCAGTTTGCAAGTACTATACAGATAGAGTTAGTATGTATATATATAGAGAGAGGTTTCCAGACCAATCTGGCAAAGAAAGGCAATAGTAGTGATGGTGTTAATGTACATAACATACAAGTATATATATATATATATATATATATATAAATAAAGCCCTTGTACCAAGTACAACCCACAAAATATAATTGGAAAGGATATATATAATGATATTCCTAATTAATTTCATCAGCACAGAGATATTGGATTATATATGTGTATATATATATATATATATATATATATATATATATATATATGTTATATGGGTAATCATGCATGCAGAGAATTCAAAGAGAGTGGAAAAAAAAAAAAAATGATTACCACTTGGTCTAAAACAGTGGAGACAAGTCGCATTAATCAGGGGCAGCCACAAAATCCAGCTCACTTTCTATGCCAACAAGGAGACAATTCAGATTTAATTTCTATTAATTAAGGGGGTGGGAGATGACAGATGACTCTGCTATACATATACATATATATATATATATATATATATATATATATGTATTAACCATCCCTCATGCATCATCATGTACACGTATGTGTATATATATATATTTTACAAAATCTTCATATAAACAAAAATTAAAAAGGTTAAACAATTAAATACATACAAGTGTGTGTTTGTGTGTGCATGGATATATATATATTATATATATATATATATATATATATATGAGCTGGCCATTTGGGGTGGTAAAAAGAAAAATAAAATTTTGGGATGTCATATGATCTGATCGATCTCACCATAATATAAGTAAATTTCAGGGAATTAATTGAATTGTATTCTTTTCATATCATATGAAATCCAAATCCAATGAGCAGACTACCTTAATTTACTATGTGTGTGTGTGTGTGTTTTTTTTTTTCTTGTCACATGAATATCTGCCTGCATGGATTCTCTTCTTTCTTCTTCTTGTTGGCTGTTAGCCTTGAGATTAGATTGGCCTTTAAAGAATTTGTCTTTTTATATAAAAAAAAATTTAATAAATATTTGTTTGAATTAGTTGCATTTTCTAAATTATTATATTCTTAATCCAATTTAATTATTAGAAAATGAATGGGGGAAAAAAACAAAAACGATGATGGGCGTTAGGCTCCAGATATTTTAGTTTATCATGAATTCTTTCTTTTGATGAAACAATTCAAAATAGGTTAATTTGTTTGTTTTTTTTTCTTATGTAGGACTGCGGGTATTACTTTTGTTTATTTCTAAGTATTATTAAATAATTAGAGTAAGTTGGATTAATAATCATGTAAGAACATGTAGATTAAAAAAATAAAAAGTAGTTTGTCGTTTTTATCGAAGTCATCACATAAACATTGTCCTAATGTGTGTGCTTTCTAGAAATTAATTAATTAATTGCAATTTGGTTTGTTTTGTAATTAAGCATTTGACATTACAATGTTGTTAGCTGGATGTGCAAAATTCCACTGCTAATCTTAATAATTAATTTATCATTAATTATACTACATAGTATGAAGAAGGACAGAAGAAAATTCCTTAGCACGAGAATCAAGAAGAGTGGATTGGGATTCATTTAGTTTTAATGTAACGTTAATTAAGGTAATTATGGATAGGATAGGATTGGAAGGAGGGAATCACATGTGCATGCATGCATGCATGCTTTTTATTGGGACCATCTACTACTACTTTAATTTATGAATGTAAATATTAAGAATTTCTAATTTAAATGGGGTGATGATCTTACAACTCAAAATTTTGTAAAGCCCTATAAAGGGAGCAAATTTTGTAAGAAAAGTGCGCATTTGTCTTGGGCACCGTGCGCATTTGTCCTTTCTTTTTTTTTTTTGTTTCACTTCTACTAATAATTTAATTCAAAAACATTTTTATTGAAAAGCTCTCTTCTACAACTTTTGTAAATAAGGTGACACAAGGTAAAAAGAAATTATATAAATATTTTATAATATTAGTGAGATTTAAAACAAAAGAAAAGAAAAGAAAAGACATACGTAATTGAAGTATGCATATTACAAAACTGTGTTAGAATTTGTGAAAATATACATATTACATACATACATACATACATAAGACAGCTTCAACCAATTAATTGTCTTCTCCTTCTTCTTCATCTTCTTTCTTTCTCTTCTTCCCACTCACAATCTAAATACCAAAAAAAAAAAAAAGACAACTGCTTTTTTCATGCCGGAAAATCTCAATTACTTTTTTTTTTTCTTTTCTTGTTAACAAACATGGTATAACTACTTGGGTTGGGTTGGGTTAGTCAAATCTATTTTCCTAAAATTGCAAAAAAGAAAAGAAAATGAACAGATCAAGAAATGGGTATTAGGGGGAGGAGGACAGACGGCGGAAGATAATTGGAGCACCATATTGAGGGTAAAGGAGCATCAGGACCGTTGGTGCATGTTGATATTGTGGGGCCAAGCGAAAGGAGAAGCGTCGAAGTATGATTGCAAGTGTTAATTTAGCTTGAAGGAGCGCTAGATTCTGGCCTATGCATTGTCGGACACCTAAACCAAAGGGAATAAATGCAATCGGATGCTTAGCTGCTCGGGCCACCCCGTCAGAGAATCGGGCCGGGTTAAACTCGTTTACGTCGTTGCCCCACAATGCTTGGTCGTGATGGACGGCTATGATTGGTATTAGTAGCTCCGTCCCGCTTGGGATCTTGCATTCTCCTAGCTCCACGTCTGCTTTCGCCCGTCGGATTGTTGCCACTATTGGCGGGTATAAACGCAGGCACTCATTAAGAATCATGCTCAACTGCACAATATATTTAACGAAATAATTGAAATGTCAATTTTGCCCCTTCCCCCCTAGATTATTAGTCGGAGAAAAGGGGGAAAAGAAAGGAAGAAAAAGACAAAGCGGTATTTTTGTCGAAATAATGAAAGAATATGACAAAAGGAAAAAAAAAAAAAAAGAAAGAAGGTCGCTGTTACCGTCTTAAGTTTGGGAAGATCATCTTTGGAAGGTAGGTCACGTGGTCCGCACACCTTTAGGACCTCGTCACGTGCTAGGACCTGCCATTCTGGGTGCATAGCTAGCAAAACGGTCGTCCACGTCAGCAGGTTGGAGGTTGTCTGTTCGCCAGCAAAGAAGAAGCTCTTGCACTCCTCAGCTATGTCATTTACTGTGATTATGGAATTGGAAGAAGAAGAATTTGATTCCCTTTTCTTCTGGCTTGCCTGAATCATCAAACCCAGCAAATCTTTTGGACAATTTTCCATCATTTCTTTACCCCAATTCTCTTTCCTCTCTTCTATCACTTTCATCAGCGATTTCTTGATTTCTTTGTCCAATTTCCAAGACTTTATGTTCCTTCTCGTGGGCAGGAATCTGAACCATCCCAAATTATTAAATTTTAAATTAAAAAAAAAAATTAAAAAAAAATTAAAAAAAAAAATACGTACGTAGGTAGAGGTAAAGGTTACCTGTAACCTGGGATAGAAACTTTCTGGAAGGCCTCAGCAGCAAGAAGCATCTGTTGAGCCTGTAATTGGAAGATGGCTTTACCTTCCTCGTAGCTGCGACCGAACGCCGTCCGAGTGACAATGTCTTCCGTCAATTTTTGGAACCATTCCGAGACTTCAATTTCGACCTCGTCGCTGCCGCCGTTAGATGAAGCAAACCATTTGTCCAGCATTTCCGTCACGCTGCTTGCTCCACTTGGTATTAACAGCTGAAGTTTAAAAAAAAAAATTTATATTATTATTGTTTGTGGCAAAAATAAATAAATTAATTAAAGTACAGATTAGACAAAGGAACAGACTTTAAGATTCTCCATATGGAAGGTAGGAGTAATGATTTTTCTGTGGTGAGCCCATTTTTCCCCTTTGAGACTTAGCAAACCATCGCCCTCAAGTTGCCTAATCAGCGGATGAGCTTCATTTTTCTCATAAAATTCAGATTTCGATGTAAATATTTCTCTTATCAGGTCTGGATCAGCTACTGTTACTCGAACTTTAGGTCCAAACCATACCAGAAATGTCCCTCCTACACTCCACATTTCAATCATTTAATTCAAATAATAATTTATTTTTTTTTCATACTGTAGACCCTACACATTGAAGAGATGGAAAGAGAAAGGAACTGGGAAGAAGACAAAGTCGAGGAGACTATACTATACATACAACTACACCTAACAAATATGCAAAAACTTTTGCCATCCATCCCAACAATACCCAAAAACACTATTCTTCCTAACTCCACAAAGAAATCAAGAATTTCAAAATCTTTTCTTGATGATTAAAAAAAAAGAAGACATTTTTAAATATATTATTAGTATATCAGTATAAGAGAGCAGTGTGATAGCAAAGGGTCCTCCTAAAAGGAGAAGATGTACTTGGACACAAACATTTAAAGATTGAATTTTTATTTTTGTTTAAAGAAAAAGGAGGAAAAAAGGATTTTACCGTAGAGTTTCTTCCAGTGATGATAGAAAGGAAGGACTCTGGGAAGAATGTTGTGAGACAAAGGCATAGGTTGAGAAGAAGCCTTAATCATAAGACTCACCAATTCCTTAGCATTACCAACTAAGAATCGATAAGGTGGTCCTTTAATCCCTTGTTTACCAAAATGCTCTTCTATTTTTCTAGGTTTCCACCACAGCAAAGACGTTATCTTTATCAACAAAACCATCACCACTCCTATCTTTAACAAGTTCCACAGTATTGAAAACAAAACCTCTTC
The DNA here is from genome assembly GCA_027405835.1 of Asclepias syriaca. Classification (NCBI taxonomy): domain Eukaryota; kingdom Viridiplantae; phylum Streptophyta; class Magnoliopsida; order Gentianales; family Apocynaceae; genus Asclepias; species Asclepias syriaca. Next base: position 23,235,507 of record CM049927.1, read on the forward strand.
TTCCATGCCTTTCTTTCTTTCTTCCTTTCTTCCTTTCTTACTAGTAGTAGTAGTAGTAGTGTTTTTAAGCACCTTCTTCTTTTTGTTGCTGCTTTCTTATCTTCTTCTCATATATATATACATATATATATATATATGTATCTGTGAGTGTTTTTTGTTTGCTTGTTTGCGTGTCTTCTCTCATTTTAATGCCAACAAAGTTTGTGTCTTTGAAAGAGAGAGAGAGAGAGAGAGAGAGAAGAGAGAGATTTGTTGGGCAAGGCCAACGGCGTAGGGGCCGCCATTGGAATTAGAAGGGTCAACGAATCATAAAATTCCTTTTCTTTTTTCTTTCTTCTTATTTTATATATAAATAATTAGTTTAATTAATATCAATTTTAATTTTACGTAATAACTTCACAAATTAAAAAGTGATAAAAAAAATATATATATATATCTTACTCTTTTAAAACAATGTTACCCTTGTTTTTTTCTGAGAAGTTTTATTATATATCCATTTGATTCTGTTTTGCTTTTTTATCTTTTTGTTCAAATGAAAAATAAATAATAAAGAATATGCTCCCGCGCAATTCTGCCTCCCTCTTCGTTAAAAATTTGCTCTTTTTCATATAAACCAAAAAAAAAAGTTCATTTTTGCTTTTTGTTTCCTAATGTATTTTTCTGGTAAATGTTGGCTTTCAAACCGTAAAAATCAACAGATATATATATATATATATATATATAAATTTCTATAAAATATACACCTCATGGTGACGGAAAAATTACTACAACAAAAATTAACTTATATTTGTTTAATATGCTTTTACCTTCATTTTTTTATTTTTTCAAAAAACATCCAAAATGAGAAAATTTAGCAAAAAAAGTTAAATTTATTCACGTAATAGAAATATATATAAATTTTTATCCCCTAAAAAAAGCCAGAAATGCAGTGTATTTTAGGCAAAGCCAGAGGGCATGAAGAAAAACAGAGAGGCGTGAGGTGTATATTTTCAGAATCTTTTGTTCCCTGCATTATTTATTTAACGTCAAAATGAAGTTTGCCAGAAACAATTTGTAAGAAAAATAAGGAAAATGTAATAAGAAAAGAAAGTCACAGGAGTTTTCCTCTGTTTTTCCCTTTCTTTTTTTTTTTTTTTAAGTTCCTCCATCCTAGGACGACAACTACTGTATTTTGCAAACAAACAACCGTAATAATTTCCTCAAATTAAATTCCCATTTCTCTCTCTTATTCTATAAATATAGGTTTCATCTCTCTTTGGAACTCATCTATTTATGACTAGTTAGATAATTATAAGAAAAAAACAAATTGAGCAAAAATTATTACGTAATAATTCTGTTATTATTTGCGTATAATATGCCACCTGGGATTATTATTATTATGAATTCCAGAATCTGCTGTAACGTATTTCTTTCTTAGTTGAAATGTTTGTGATCATCCTGTCTGAGCTGTATCCTCCCTAAGCCCACAAATTTAAAATTCCCAATTATTTTTTTCTAAGTCTACGTTATTTCTTCATTTAAAAACAAAATAAAATAAAAACTCTCTCTCTCTCTCTCTCTCTCTCTCTCTCTCTATATATATATATATATATATAATATATATTACGTAATAGGTAATTCCAAAAAAATTAATAAATAAAGAAATAAAAAAAAAAGAATTCGGTTGGAAGGTCACTTCAGCAGGGGCAGTCTTTTCCCAACAATTACAATATTATCTCTACGCGTCTACGACCACATTACTCCAAAATTGGCCTCTTTTTTTTTCCAAAAATAAATATTATTAATTATATATATATATTAAAAAATTCCCACCGTGTTAAATTGATTTTTTTTTTAAGGAAATGGAAAGCGAAATGTAATGTAAGAAAGAAAATATCATATTAGGAATGGCGTTAATTATTTTTGATTATCTAATGCTGAGAGAAGAGAAAATTAAAATTCAACCCCCACATATATTAATAATTACTACCTTTGAGAATAGACAATGCCACGTGACAATTTTTGAGAGAGTCAACTCAATTATTTTTCGCAAAATTCTTCAACTGATTGTGCAATTTATTTTTTTAAAATGGTGCGTAACATGTAAAATTAATTTGATATTATTACCCTTTATTTTTTAATTATTCACGCATGAGATGGACTTGATTATTAGTTTCCCCCATACTTTTAGTTTTATATATATATATATAACAACGATTTCTTATGAATGAATTTTAATTATTTGATCAAATTTATGTTGAAACTGAATTAAGTAGATATATTGAATGACTTTAAATAAATATGAATGAAGAAGTATATTTAAGTTAGAAAAGGGGTGAAATGGATTGGATTAGAAAGGGATTGTGTAATCTGGAATGTTGCTCTTAAATTAAAGGCACATGGAAACACAAATTTAGAAGGTTTGTGTGGTTCTTGTGGGGAAAGTGGGGAAATATGACTTAGGCTCAGGCAACAAAGGAGACTACCCACACTCTAATCTTGTCCTAATACTCCTTCGACATGTTCGTCCCCTGGGTCCGACCTGCATTTATGTTTTTTAACGGTAACCATCTTTTTTTAGTTTTCCTTTTTCCTCCTCCTAAAAGACTTCAAATTTTTAAAAGTAAATAAGTGAAAGCTGTTCTTGTTCTTGTTAGTACTTTTTCATTTTTGATTAAAAATCGCGCCTTTTTTCTTCTCCTTTTCTCCCTTTTTTTCCTAAACTCCCAAATAAGGCAAAAAAAAAACTAAGAGTTAAATATGTTATGCACGAAATTTGAATTAATGACAGGATAAGATGAAAAAGAACTTCTCAGTACAGTAGCTGTCATCACTGTAATTCAAGCAATGCCTGCAATCTGAATAGGTCTTTCAGCTATACTTTGTGGAAGCTTTTTTAAAAAAAATGAAGAAGGGGGGGTTTAGAAGATATTGAAAAAGAAAAGGCAGAAAAAGACAAAGAAGAAATATGTAATAATTGAAATAAGGGGTGGAGGTATCGAAAGTAACCAAAATGTTCCAACTAACAAAGCCTGCTGATGCTCAAGTACCTTCTTTTACCTAAGCTACTATATTTATCCATCTTTTTTTTTTCTAAATGTTTTTTTTAGAGAGAGAGAGAGAGAGAGAATTTCTGTGGTGGCTTATAAAAGAAAAGCTGCCACAAGTTGCCATTTACTCGAGAAAGGAACCGCTATTTTTGTCACTTGAAATAATAAATAAATGTGCAGTGGGGAGGGTTTAAGCTTGATTTTTCATGGTCCATTCTATTCTTAATTTATTACATTATTTATATATTTTTTGACAAGGTTCTCCGGTGGGTGATTGATTGACGGAAAACTACAACCGGAGATGCGGAAGAAAAATAATTAAAAAACAATTTGGTCACAATTATGCATGAAAAACGATGGTGTGGCTTTGGGGAGTAATGAATAATAGATTTAGTCGTTGAAGACAAGTAAAGCGCAAATGAAGGGATTTGCATGATTTCCCATAATCCCCTTTCATATCTCTCTTCTTCTTCTTCATTTTTTTTTTCTATGACAAATTCATTATCTCTAATCCCACGTATAATGTGCCAATCATGAATTATATGATATTAGATTTTTTTAGATATTTATTTTCAAATTTTGTAAGACAATAAAAAAAAATTATTAAATAATTGATCATGAATATTATTTAAATCAAAAAATTGTTAGAAAATTACAAATTCAATGTATTTATTATAAGGGTTTCGAATTAGATTTGTAGATATAATTTAAATTGGATTGCTTCTTGAATAAGAATACAAACCCTTGTTAGACATTTGTAGTAACAAATGTTATTATATGCAACTCACTATAATTGTGTTGAAGAGAAAAACCATATTTCATTGTCATTTATGGTAAAAAGTTGACTATCAAATTGTCATTATATATAAAATAGTTTGTGTATAAAAACCCATATTCTTTTTCTTCCTCACTATTTCAAAAAAGGAAAAAAAAGATTGCTTGCACTCATTTATAAGTTAATGAAAGCTTCATTTTGAGGCTATGGCATAGGTAGAGTTTCTTTGAATAACTACTTTTCACGAGTGGCAAATCTTCTTCCATGAGTGGATTATCTTCTCATGTCAACTAATCCTTTTTTTCTTTTCCTTCATGATTAATCATTCAATATATTGCATTATATATATATATATAAAGAAGTCAAACATTCATATTCACAAACGAGATTTTTTGAACCTTTTGATGTGGATTTACAAATCTAAAATCATGATTAACTTTTCTTAATTACGAATTACCAAAATTTATAAATTAAAATTGAAATTATTCGTGAAATCATTACTTAAAATTATAAGTTTTGAATGTTTAAATTTTATAAATATAAATATTCAGTAATTTTTTTAAAAAAAAGTACAAAAAGTGACGTCAAGTTACCCATATCTTTGATTGTATATATATATATATATATATATAAATGGGGGAAATTAAGAAAAAGAAGAAGAAGAGAGAGAAAGAGGAGAGAGAGAGGAGAAGATGATTCTGTGAATCAGTGACAGAGAGTATAACCTACATACACATAAGGAGCTTTCGTCCACGCAATCAACGGTGTGACGAGTCTTAGCAAAAACTGTGTTATTGTTGTGCAGCACTCTGTCTAATCACCGCTCGCCAAATGTCGATCAATCATTTATAACCAATCCCCCCTCCCTTTCTTCTTTCTCTATTTTGTCGTCTTCCTAAATTCCCTCCCTTTTTTTTTTTTTTTTTCTCTTTTTTGTTAGGTTACATCAACTCCCTTCTTCCTCACTTATCACTGCCCCTTTCAGCTTTATATATATATATAATTAAAAATGAAAAAAATAATTCAGAATTATTTTTTTATTTTGTCAATATTGCTATGATTATTGTGCATGGCATGCCACAAAAAAGGGGGATGAAAGAAATGTCAATGTCAAAAAAATTAGGATATTGACCACTAAAAAATCAAATATGGTTAGTTACTTATCCAAAACCATTTATTATTATTATACACAAAAAAAAAAAAAAAGCAATTTGTGAGGTGAACTTTATTTCTTGTTAATATTATGTTAGTCTTTGTCAAAGCCAACCGAACTTTTTCCTCATTACAGGAAAAAGAAAAAGGAAATTATTATACGCTTATTATAATCACATGCGCGATTCTTAAAAGTGAAAAAAGATAAATTTTAGAAGGAAAAAAAGCTTCTTTTTTTTTTTTTTTTGGGTGTGAAAAATTCAGGTTTGTTAGTTAAGTACATAATGATAACAACCTGTTGACAAGGGGAGAATCACAAACAAACCCATCCGTACTTTTTCCGCGGACCCCTCCTCCTCTCCCTCTTTTTATTTTTATAATGAATTTTTCCTTCTATCAAAATTTAACATTTCATGATTTGTGTTCATCAATTATTTACTTATTTTGGATGAATACATATACTATATATATATATATAAAGTACAATAAGATCAGCATATGCAAAAATATTGGCAATATGATGGAACGTGACTATAAAGTACACAAAGCCAAAAAAAAAAAAAAAAAAGGCTTTTTATCAGTCTAATAGTCATATGCATCCGGAGATAGACATAAAGGTCTGAACAAAGCATTAGTTAAAAAACGGAAGATTTCAAGAACACCACCAAACAATAACATCAACAAAAAAACAAAAAAAAAAACAGAGAAATTTGCCAGTGAATTAAAGCTGCTGGTGCAGGCTGTAGAAGAAATAAAAAATAAAAAAGAAGACTAATGGACAAGAAAGAAATCTGGCAATGAGCAATCATGGATTGCATCAAGAATAAGGCCAAACCTCAGGTGCTCACAGATACATTAGATTTTGTGTGTGTGTGTCAGTGCGTGTTTTCTGGGTTGGATTCTTCTTACCCTCCAAACCCTTTTCTTGATTTTAATTTTATTTTTTAGATTGAAAAACTTGAGCATAATCAAAACAAATAAACAAGAAGTTAATATTAATTGTTACTTTTTTTTTGGCATTTTGATTAGACAGAACTTAGAACCCTAAAAAGAGAGTAGAGTCATACTAATCAGGCAAGACAAGTTCACCTTCTTTTTTTTTTTTACTCCTTTTTCCTATGTCCCAAAACTTTTTTCTACCCCATCATCATCTTCATGAAATTTCCCCACTCCAAAAAAAAAAAACAAAAAAACACACTATTCAATTTGATCAAGAAACACAAGGACAAAACACATACCTACCTGAAAAATAAATTTTAAATTTTATTTACGTATATTAGAAACAAACATGTTCATTATTTTTTTTGTACCAAAAACATTATACATAACTTAGAATGAGAATTAACTGACTCCCTAGCACATGCTAGGGCAACAGAACGTGTCCGATTATATGACATCTTATACCCTACCAAAAATAAAGCCTCTGAAACTGTTCTTTCCAATCAACATTACCCAGAAAACAACACAGTTAGTTACATTTCTCTCTCTCTCTCTCTCTCTCTTTGATACAGTATTCTAATGATATAATTATTTTTGGATATTGTTTTTACATTATGTATCAGAATTGTTACACTGATAAGAATTTGTAACAACAAAATGGAAAATAGAGACAAATAAAAAGTAAAAAAATCAATATTGGGGCAAAGAAATTTAATTCTGAGGCTAACTCCGACCATCCACCGACAGAGAAAGGCTATATTGAATTGTGTTTCCTTTAACAGAGAATTTGTAATCTTGAACTAAGTGCACTGTATTGTCTGTACTTATAGAGGCTAAGAAAATTTGGATCCGCCCCACATTGTTTTTGTTTAAGACATGCTAGAAACTAAACTAAGACCAGAATATGGGGCAATTCTAATTTATTTTTGGGATATGATCAAAGGGTTAAAAAAAGAGTTGGAGTGATGTGGAGAGAGTGAAGAGAGAACAGTGGGGAAATTAGGTGTGGTTCGAACCGACAGTGATAAGGACAAGACCAAAAATGGAGCACCACCAAGCCGATAAGGTGACATTTCACCTGGGGCTGGGATGCCATTTGGTGTAATGTGATGATGGGGGCAGCAGACTTAACTCTGAGCAGACCAGTTTAGTGATAAGGGGGCACATGACATGAGAACAGGATAGACTCACTTTTCCACATGTAAAATAATCTGTGTCCAAATTAGATGGAAATGGAATTCTCTATACCCACCCACACTCTTGTCATTGTTCTAAATACTAATCCAATTTCCTATTAAAGAACATATCAAGACCCCAAATCTTGGGTTCTGCTACCATTGCCCAAGCAGTGAGGAAGCATATGATGTTGCTTCCACCCACCAAGGATTTTCACTGTCCCACATTTCCTGGCCTGGCTACACAACAAGTAACAACCCCCTCCCTCACTCTAGCTAGGAGGGACTAAGGGGATAAGAAACTCCGGCAAACATGTTAGTGGTTGAACCTCTTAAAATAATCACCATGGGTCATGGGTTATTTATGTTAAGTGTTCACCACCTCACGTTCCAAAAAACATCATCTCTACTGTTTCCTTCTGCACAAAGACAAACAACCTAAAAGTCGTACAACTTTAACCTGCAGTATTCCTCACCCTCCTCCCTCTGGTGCTTCCAAGAGAGAGAGAGAGAGAAAGAGAAACAGATATCTTTTCTGTTCGGAAGATGGAAGGAAGTGGGGGAGGGAGCTTTTAAAGATTCTGCTTCAATTTGTCACTGCAACTGGACGCCAACTGATCAGAAGAACCACCACATATGAAGGATATATAAGACTCTGGACCCCAGAAAATCATAAGCTGGAGTAATCTTGCAGAGGGTCAAGACAACTCCAGGTGCAGACATGGGACCACCTTCCAATGTAAGGAGGGGGCTTCTGATATTTTGAGGTACACAGCCTGCTTGCTGCTCTCTTTCTTTCTTTTTTTCCCCAGCCACCATCAACTTTTTCATATATTCTAAAACACTCACCCATCATTCACTTTGTTAGTACAATGTCAGGTCATGATGGCGTCCAGTTAACATGTTTTATAACAACCCAGTTTAACTTCACATACCATTTATATTTTCTTTTCTTTTTCTTTTCTTGCTTTTGGTTGGTTGGTTGGATAAATGCTATTCAATTCTGATTCATCCTTACACAGTATATATGCAGAACCTGCAACAAAAGAAGATAAAATAAGACACCAGCACACAGTTGTACGATTACAACAGCGTACATCTGATGATGCCCCTCAGACAGATTATACAGGAGCTACAAAACCAAAAGGGAAACTCCTCGGGCACCCCGTATTCAAAATCACATGAAGATATAACACATGATAACATGATTTAAGTGGTATCAGAAGACGACTAAAACCACGCTAGTAATCATTGAAACAGGGGCCAGAACGAAACCTAAAAGAAGCCGAGGGATGGATGGCTCTGTGTTTTCACACAAAGAAAACTAAAAAAAAAGCAGTCCAATGCTCATAAGAAAAATTTTGTAGACTATTTCCACACGGGCTTCACTCCTGGTTAGAAGATCCAAAATTCTACTTGACAAGGAAAGGGATAAAAGCAAAATCCATTTTACCCATTCCGGATTCACTAGACAAGTTGAGGGGCTTTAGTAACAAATAAATTCTCTCCAAAAGGAACAAAGAGGCATATAAGTAAAAGCTTATAATAGCAGAAAACTCCGCTTCAAACCCCATACAATTAAATAGCAGCAATGGGGTGGGCTTGCACCATATATTTGTATATCACTCACATCACAATATAGTAGAAGACATCAAATGTTGAAGCTCAAAGAGAAAGAGCCTCAGCAAAAGTACTCTAAACAGAGAAATTAAGAAACATCATCTGTAATCCAGCTGACAATCACATCAAATCATGCTCTATGGCGCACTGAACATAGGTAGGACTGTTCCTCCTAGTAAAATTCAAAATGATAACACAGCTACCAAAAGAAGAGCAAGCAGCTGCACCGCTCTACAAGATGATTTGAGCAATTACAACAATATCATCCATTTAGTCGAATGCATCATCATCATCATCTGGAAGTGGCTGACTAGCAGCTTGAGCAAGCTCAGCCTCATGCCTGGATTTACAAAAGAGTGTTAGGGAAGAAATGTGTAAACAAACTAAAATTGAAATGATAGAGAACATAAAAGGAAAGGAAATGCAGTAATATGATTTGTTTGCAGATTGGTTTCAAACACATGGATGAGGAAATTAAAATGGGGTTCTTACTGTCTCTGTGCTTCCAGATCAATTTGTACTTCTGGGGGAGCAAGTGCAGGTGACTCCACAAAGTGAAGATTGGGATCCCTTAACACATAACAAAACAAATCAGAAATTGCTACAACAATATCTGATAAAAGAGAAACTGCAATAATAATCAAAGGCTTCTACCCGGCAAGTTTTCTGGCAAGGTACAAGAAAGGCTTCTCAAAATTATAGTTACTCTTGGCAGAAATCTCATAGTACTGGAGATTTTTCTTCCTGTGGAAAGTAACTTGTTTTGCCTTAACCTGACGGTTTTTGACATCAACTTTATTTCCACAAAGAACAATGGGAATATTTTCACAAACCCTGTGACATTCAACAAGATCACATTACTTAGTAGAGAAATTCCATTGCCAAAGAAGTATCTCACATAGATATAATACTAGAAGTACTAGTACCTGCAGAGATCTCGATGCCATGTTGGGACATTTTTGTAGGTTAATCGTGCAGTAACATCAAACATTATAATAGCACATTGTCCGTGAATGCTGCACAAAGGAAATTCAATACTTAAAACAAAATACACAGAAATGAGCACATAAACAAAGACAAGTTTCACCAGAATCTAAGGTGGGATTCAAACAACATCTAGAAACATATATTCTTTTCAGCAGCAGAGTCACCATATGTAGCATATATTCATTAGGTTGAATAGCCTAGGATGTCAGATATCTAACTGGCTCAAGCAACAATACACTTCCAGGTATTAAGAATATTAACCGGAAGCTAAAAATAGGATAAAGTACAAGGCAGGTAAGTAATGGGAACACAGACATGAGAAGGTACGAAGATATACTTATTCAAATAGGGATATGGAGACGAAACTGAAGCAATAGAGAAATGACAGATATTCAACATAAGAACTTATAGATAAGTTAAAGGAATGCAATAGATAGAAAGTGGTGATCTGGGAATGAAAACACAAATAAATACACACCCAAAGTGAAATAATTTTGAAGTTACAATTCATTTGAGTGGGGTATGAAAATAAAAAACATGCTAACAAGAACAAGTATCTCAGAGATTATTGAGCATTGAAAGGAAATAGAGAATTTCGGGACAAAAAATCAAAATCCAAGGGAAAACATTTGAATGGAAAATTTTAGGACGAAGATGAAGGAAAAATAAAATCTCGATATCCTACAAGAGTAGATGACAGAAATTGGAATGACATTTTCAAGATATTGAACTTTAAAACCAGTTCAACTGTAGTCAGAACTTCAATGCTCAGCATCCTACAAGAGTAGATAATAGAAATGGAAATGACATTTTCACAAATGAACTTTTAAACCAGCTTAATTATAGTCAGAATTTCACCGTTTCCAACAGAAGATATACTGGCTTTAGATCTATAGTTTCAATTTATAAAGTTAAAATTAGTATGATATAAATTGGCAGGAATGACGAGAAACATTAAAAATTGTGACAAGGAAAAAGGTGTTGGATATAAGAAATGCATATATACAGGATAAACCCAAGGCTCCTGCACATCTAACAAACTACAAAAACAGAGAAAAAAGAACCATTAAATTTTAAATATCTATTACAAAATAACTTACTAGTAGCCATCACGAAGACCACCAAATTTCTCTTGCCCTGCTGTATCCCAGCAGTAGAAACGAAGTTTTCCACAGTTTGTGAAGAAGTCTAATGGGTGCACTTCCACCCCAATGGTTGCTGTTTGAGCACAGATAGTGAGAGGATCAGAGATATGCCCTTATAATTTGAAGGAGATCGTGTAAAATGATGAAATAGAGAAAACAAATAGAAAAATAGTGCAGCTAAATCAGCACTCACGTTCATATTTCTTTTCAAATTCTCCAGTAAGATGCCTCTTCACAAATGTTGTCTTACCTGCATCAATAGAAATTTAATTAAAATGCTGATGATTATTATACCCATCACTTAAACTTTCTAGAATGGAAAGAAAAAGAGAAAGAGCAGCTAGCTCGTGTTTCAACCTAAAGAAGCTACTTCCAAAGATAAAGATGCGGCTAAAAATTTCTACTGTGATTAGATAAACAGCAAACCCAGCCACAAGATTATATATTACCAGACTGTAAAATTATTTACATAAACAAAAAAAAGTAAAAATTCATATAATATCAGAAACAAATAAGTAATTAAGAATAATAGAGTACCAGTTCCTCCATCACCAACGATAACAAGCTTAAAGCTGGGGTAATCAACAGTCTGCTGATTTGGAAGAGCCTGTTATAGTAAAGAAACGAGCAATCAACAACATAATAATTAAAAAAATAAAAAACAGCCAGGAAATAAAGTAATCAAGACGTGTAACCTAACAGGATATAACAAAGGAAAGCAAGCAAAATATCAGAAGCCTTCAAAAGCAAATCACAAGGGTAATTACTGCCAGCAGTCATGTCTCTTTCATTATACATATTTCTCAGAAAAAAAAAAGGCTCGAATCAAACTTACACCACGAATATAACATTCCATTTTAATTTTTCTTTCGTTGCAAGCGAAGATCACAATGAAATTGAGAATTCAATATCTCTTAACAAAAGAATTCATCATAAGTACAGATCTTAACAATGACCAAAAAAAAAACACCAGAGAGATTGCACAAGTAATCTAGATACCAAAAGCAACACGAATACAGCATCTCAACATCACAGTAAGCGAGATCGAGATAAAAAATAAATTAAAAGAAATTATAAATTAAAAGGCAAAACATAATGATAATTACAAATGACAGAAAATAAGAAAGGACAGCAGAAATTCACCATTGAAAATGATTCCGATGAGCGTAAGGAGATGAGAAATGGAGAGCAGCACTGAACGAGTAGGGGCAGGGCGGCGAAGTGAGGGTTTATGAAAAATGAAGGAGAGGGAGAGCGTAGAGATTGAAATTGGCTTTAAGTAGACGCGACCTCGGGTTGGTTTTTTGGGGACAAATTTTCTGTCCACAATTATAATATTCTAGAACTTACTCTAAACTCCCATTTGAATTTCAAAATTTTCAGTCATTTTTGTCCTGCCCTTCACTTTTCCCCTTCTTTTCTGCATTTCTATTTTTTCCTTTTTTACTTTTCCCTTTAGGGCTTATGAATTGGGCTTCCTGCTTCTGTTATCCACTTCTTTGGGCTGGGTTGTCTCAGAAATATATTTCAGTCAGTCCAAAAATATTATAATGGGCTGGGTCAATTATTTAAATGTGAATTCGTATTTTAGATAATTTTAAAATACAATTACAATATTAAAGTCTTGAATATAATTGTAGATTTTTTTTGGAAGAAATATAATTATAGTTAAACGAGCAGATAGAGAAAAACCTTTTAAGCAGCTGTAATAAATCTGTTTACCTTCTTAGAATTGCCGGGAAAGATCCGAAGAAGGTAGACGTCTTCGCAGCAGCCATTCGAAATTTGCAGGAAAACTCCCGATTTACTTCGTATTCCGCCGCATTCAACCGCAATGTCTTCGCCGGCGGATTCCAATAAACAGTAAGAGCCATCAAATCTAGTCGCCTTCTCTCTCTTTACATGATTTAAATCGGGTATGTGTTACCTTTCGGGAACAATTCTGTAAACCGCTCATCTAATACTTTTGAATTGGGTTTTTTTTTTCCCTATAATTTTTCTTTTTTCAAAGGGAAGTTATGAGAAGGCAAAAGAAAGGACCTGCTTATAAATTTCTGGTGCCTCTGGTCTATGCCCCCGTTCTTCCCCTTAGTAAGTTGTTAATTTTATTTTTATTTTCCCCCTTTTCTGTTAATTTTGTGGAAGTTTTGTGAATCCTGTTCTGTAATGATGTTCTGAATGGATTTCAGTTCGATTATCGTTGCGGCACAGGCCAGTTTTGAGGGATCGTTTGTTCACAACTGTTTTAGTTGGTGCATTTGCTCATGGCTTCTATTTGGTGTATCCTTCAGCTACTTCTTTTACAATGCTATTGAAGGCACTCTTACCTTACAATAGCATTTTCAATGCTCAAGCTTTGCATTTATATTCTCAGCACACTTACCTTACCTTGTTTTAGTTCACAGATCTGGTATGTGTTTCTCCCATTTCTACAATTGGACTTGATGAATTAGAGTTAGAAAAATATTGGGCAAAAGAATTAGCGCATAATTCCAATCCAGAAATTTGGTAAAAATCACTATAGCATACTTGGTGATCTTTACTAATTTGGGGTAAAGTAATTTGGTACATCTTGATGTAGTTTTGATTTTTCAGTGAAGCCAGTTTTTGCATTAATTCAGAAGAGTTACACTTAGTGGTGTAAAGTTGAATCGAGGAATGAGGTATTTAGCAAGAATTGAATAAAATGGTGGTGGATTACTAAACTGTGTTCAATTCTGCAAAAAAGGGTCCATTCTGTTAAATCTTAAGTTGTGGAAATTATGTATGATATTTTAGTTCTGTACCAAACTGTCATTTTAGCATGTTTAAAGCTAGCAAAGAGCTTTTGCATCATTCAAACTTCTCTAAGTTCTCCTTTCCCTAGTTCTGAAAATCTTCTCCCCTAAAATTGTTTCTTTGTCACTTTGGATATGACAAATTAGATTTTACCCGTAGAGCTAGATAATTTTCCTGCTACTAGGAACGTGCAATATGGATGAAACATCTGAAATGGTTATAAAACATACTTGACTATCCTAAACATTTGTATTCTGATCTCTGAAAAGTTTATAGTCACGTCACCAACGATAAACATGTTATCTTGGACATTGTATTATATTGTTTCCTTTAATAGGCATTGTTCAGGACGGATCTGTATGACATAGAGAGCAAGTAAATCAGCCATTCCATGGTCAGGATTGAAGGTTCTTTTTGGTTGCTGCTTTTTGTAGCAAATCATCCATTGCTTGATTATGTTGTAGCAATATGAACTATCAGTGACAATCGGGTTAAACATTCAACTTTTACTACTTTTTTTTATCAATTTTGGATAGATGAATAACTCAATGAATTGCTTCTTAGAAGATTACTCATGGCAGGTCTTCAAAACTCTACTTTCTCCATTGAGATAGATATAAAAGCAGTTTATATATGCATAAATGACACTGGAAGATGACTTTTCACAATTTATTATTTTGCTTGGAAGCATTTTGCTGCTTTTACTTGTGTTTGGCCTTTTTTTTGGTGCTTGCATTTGAATGATGGTAAAATATCTGATTCTCCTCTTATTTCAGTAAGATAGTTTTGTTACTGTGAACTTATCTGTTTTTTCATTCCTATCACGGATCTGAGCTAATGTATCTTGTACTAACTATACAAAAAAGGCTGTGGACTGATGGGAACATTTTCGTTTGTATTCATTCACAGACTATTACTTTCTTTTATTTCTTGTTTCTTCTATAAATGTTTATTAAAATATTTTTTCAAAGAAGAGAGTAGTAATGAAGATCCTGACGTTAGCTGAATGAAATGAAACCTACACATCACGTGAAGTTTAGAACCCATCCATTGAAACCCCATACTTCCCTAATTTTCTACGGAACTAAACCAACCACGATTGAAATTAATGTATACGAACTTGTGGTGGGATGAATGTGACTATGAAACTACTACATAAAAAATTGATAATTAGTGGTTAAAAGTCAGTTGCAAATGTAGCCATGTTTCCTGATTCTTTAAATATTTCAGTTGCAGTAACCTCGCCGCATTTCTCATATATATATATATATATATATATATATATTATATATATATATATTTGACGAATCAATTAATTCGATTTTTTGCGAAATACCTAAAGGAAAAAAAAAAAAAAAAAAAGAAAGAAGAACCACTGACTTTTGAGGCAAGTTAGAAGTCGCCATTGATCCAGATTCGGAATCAAAAGCATATACACCCACAATATTCCTTGATACATGCAACTCACTTTTCTTCTTGACCTCTAAAATCAGAAGAAAGGCCCTGAAAATGACAAAATATAAATGAGATCTGCAACTTAGGGCAAGACAAAACATCACGCTGTCTTGCCAGCAGCAACTGCACAAAAAATGGGGCCAAACATGTCAAATCAACTTTGTGTGTTTCTTAATGGTAAAAAACCTAATCAAGACTCGTCACAGGTTAAAAGGAGACTATTCAATTGAGCCCTGTAGCCATAATGCTGCTGATAAGTGTATATCCAAGTTCTTAATCCGTCTTCATCAAACCGCCTTAGGAATAATTAATCAAAAACCTTTGGCAGCATGCGTGTCTCCTTTTGACTAGGAGATCAATAATGCTTAATTAAATAATGCTATGTAGTGTTAGAATGACCCAAAATTGATTAATTGCATATTCTATGCAAACGGTCAGATCGCCCGCTCGATTGGGTAACGGAAGGAGGAAAGGATAGAAAGATTCCCGTTAGTCCCAAAAGAAGGGAGAGGAGGACTGGAGTTCAATTGGAGGAAAAAGATAAAAGAAGAAGAAAATTAACCGTCCGATTCAATTAGATTTGAAATTTCATCTGCAATTCATTATTTAATAATGCAGAATACACAGAATCATTTGCAATTTTTTTATCACGATAACACGCCAGTCGATGGATTTCAAAAGCACTTATTCTAGAAGGTAATAACAGTAAACAGTTCATTTTTTCATGTACATATGCGCTAAATTTATATATAATATATAAGCATTCATAAAATACATGCTTACATAACATAACATCAATATCCAGATTTAAGAACCTAATTTATAAAGAAAGCTAGTACTGGCGATATTAATAAGGATAAAAAAAATTTCCCCAGATAATCGATCGGCACAGAAGAGTCATTGGTCGGAGCGTTTGTTGGAGAAATCGGAGGCGAGTCTAGAAGCGATGGCGGAGTGATACATGTTGTCATGAAACGTGGATGTTTCGTTAATCATCATTCGAAGCTGCTTCGCTTTGTCCTCCGTGAAGGATCCGGGAGTAAACCGAGGCTTCACTAACAGTTTCTGAGGCCGATCTGTTTCCGGCTGCTTATCGTCGGATTCGATGTAATCCGGTTGAGCAGACCAATCGAAAAGTGGAGACCACCAATTGGAAGAACTTTTCCGACCATTCGCGTCAGATCCACGGTAACCATGAGCCGCACAGGCTTTAACACAGATCGGACGAATCGGCATCATGTTCGCCGCCATTTGACCACTGAAAGATAAAGGTAAATTGGAGAGTGAAAGAGAAAACGGCGGATGGGGAGTTTAAATGATCTAAACGGTAATAGGTTTTCTTCCTTCGGCTAAAACAACTTATGGGAAGGTTTAATGATACGAAAATGGTGGGGAATAGGGGGGGATTATAAAGTAGGGAAACGGATAAGAAGGCGTACGTGGCGGTTAACTCACACCGCGTACGTGGACCTGACGTTCGCTTTATTGCTATCTTTTTACCGTTTGTTCCGGTAGTCCGTGTACAAGTTGGATTTCTGCCTAATCTTTGGGACTTGGAGCATTCTTTGAAATTTTTTTTACTATCATTTATATAATATTACTTTTACAAAAATCTCAAATTTATATCCTTTCAAAATTAATTAAATTACATTTTCTTAATTTTTATATAATATTTTTAACCTTTTTATTTTAATTATATTAATAACATTAATAATATTATAATTATTGATTTGATTTACTAATGAGTTAACGTCAACACACATTATTGAATAATCCGTTTAGTTTTCAAAACCGTGTACTAATATTCATCTTCTTCCCTAAAAATTATCTTTAGCAAAAAAAAAAAACCAAAATATAATAAAAGATATTTTTGTCTGTTTCAATCAACAGAGCGGTGCAGAGGTTTTCAATGGCTTAACCCAAATCATTTTATAAGATTTTTTTTTTAGACATTAGTTTATTTAATTTTCTAAATTCTTCTTTCAAGATAAATCACTCTTAAATATTTTTTCATTCAAAATTAAAATTAAAGATAAAGAAAATTTTCTTATTATCTCTACTTATCACAGTCTACACACAAAGTAACAATAATAAAAATCAATGAACAAATAAGTGTTAAAAATCATAGATATCTTTAAATAATTTTTAAAGATAAGTATAATAATCTTTAAATAAATTTTATTTATCTATTAATTAATAGTAAATTTTAAATAAAAATATTTAATTTAAATTATAAAGTAGTAAAAAGAATTTAATATATATTTCAAATTTTTAGGTTAGGGATCGATCTTCCATCGCGAGCTAACCTAAGTGTCTACTTCAGTCAATAACGGGGGAGCACGTTTTCCAAGTTTTGAAATGTTACGTAAAAATCCGCCCTCCGGAAGCTGCTTTTTTGGAGGTATCTATAATATATCCACGTGTTTTCTCTGAAGATGGCCTCGTCTTTGTCTGTAGCTACCACCATATGCTGCCGACCTTTGTCAGTTTACCGGAGCTGTTTCTTTATCCTATGTGAAAGAATCATCTGTCTAAAGCTCTAATTCGGATTTTCCATCCCATAATATATATATATATATATATATTTATTTATTTATTTACTTGTTAGAAATTTTAACATAGGAACAGCATATTCGCCGGATCTCTCTTCTTACCCATGTGATTTCCTCTTTTTTTTATTATTATTATATACTTTTACCGGTGACTGGTCTCCTCCAACAACCATGAATTGAAAACTCACCACGAGAAGTAAAGCAAACCAAATTGAATCAAATGCCAATGTGTAACCTATAATAAAATTTTGAAATATTAAAGGAAGAAGATTTTTTTCAGGCGTGGTCTTGTGTTTATTCTACTTGTATTCACTGATGTTTTGCAAATACCACCAGAATGGTATGTTTGAGAAAAACTAATCAAATGTTAGGCCAACCTGGAACCAGATAGAAAGTTTCATTTTGATCAACTCAACTCGATAATAAAATGGTAAACATCAAGTTAAAAGCACTTCTCACGTGCATTCAGCAAACTCGAAAAAGTGTAGTAGCATAATAACATAAAAAGATTAAACAAGCAAGGAGATACAAACACACAATAATTTTCAATTGCAAAATAATAATTATTAGCAAAATTAAGTCTGCTAGCCTTTACCCAATGTATTGTGCAGCGGGAGCAGTAAGGCAAAATTCTAGTCTAAACAATGACTTTGCACCCTTTCTCCAACGGAGAGACCAGTTATTGTTATTCATCAGTACAAAAAAATGAAAACCATCAGCATGGCCAGAGCAGAGACAACATTCAAAATTAAGGGAGTGTGCGCTGATAAAGAGGTAAAGCTCCCAAAGCTTCCCTTTCTGCTTTCTCCTTCTGGACCTGTTGGAACCAAAGATTCTAGTGAGACATCATTTCTGAAAGACCACAATAGCTCTTACTGGATATTGCCAATCCAGCAGAAGTAGTTTACACACTCACGCATAAGAATGAGAGTCAAATATACATTCAACTTTAAGTACATAAATACTTATATGTAATATGGTACGGATACGTGGTTATCAACACAAACACTTTCGATAAGGCCGCAGTTCTATTTAAATTATTAGAAGATATTTAGAAAGTATGTCTGCAGAGGTTTTAAGAATTTCAGATGCACCTGAATCTAGGATGGTGTCCACAAGAGTGCCCACATGTTACATCACACATTACAAAGCCGCAACAAATTACAATGCTTAAATAATGCAACATTATAGATCATTTTGACGACTTGATGACATATATTGCAATAAGCATATCTTAATTATACTATGAGATTGTGTTAAGAGGTAAATCCACCACCAAATGACAATAGGTACTAAAACACCTAACTTCCCTAACCAGGAACGTAGAGGAAGTGTTAGGCAACTTGTCCCACACAAGAAGACCATAGGTTATCTGATTATTTTAGAAATGGGTACCTTTAAGGGCATTAAATGCACACGATAAAAATAAGTTGCTCTTGTTGTGACTTAACTTTACAGTCTTAAAAAAGAGTTTTGATTGACTTTAGCATCAAGGTGGGATATGGGGACAATTCTGCTTTCTCCTAATCCATTGACAATGTAAAAATTAAGTTCAAGAGAACATAGGGAAATACCACAGGATTCAAAAGTTTAATCCTTCATATAGAAGCACAGATACAACCCGCCACTGACTAAAGAATTAGCCAGATTAAAAAAAGAAAAGGAAAAAGAAAAGGTATCTTATCACATGTTTAGATCCGAAAGCAAAACCATTTCCTACTCCAAACTATTACTTGACTTTGACTAGTAGGTCATCTATCTCCAACCATACAAAGTACACATTTATGAACTTTCTTTCAAAAGAAATGTCAGAAATTGAATTCTTAGCTCTACTATGATATATCTCTTGACATTTTCTTTTCTTTGATTGAGAAACACAAAAAAGATGAATACTTGATTCTGTCGTCCACAAAATCTGAATAACTAGGGTGCAGTTTCTGCAATGTGTTTATTCATGGTAATGATCTAGAACAGCCAAAACTAAGCTGTGATGTACAGGGGCCTCAGAAGCTAACTTATCTAGTTCCCAGATAATCATATTACGAAATTAATGCATCTATTAAAATCTTACATACTTGTAAATGCAAAATAATAATACAATCATACTCGACGTATAGTCCCCAGATTTCATACAACAAAAATCTTACTGCTCAATAAGCTCAATAAGTCGTACAAAATACAATAGATGTTCAAAGTTATCAGTGTTTGCGAAGTTTGCAGCCAGATTAATTTATGCATTTTCTTTTGTAAATGAGAAAGAAATAAGAAACCTTCTCATCATCCTTTTCTAGCCCTATATTTTGGCTCCAAATCCAGACTAAGGTTAAGAAAATGATTTGGATTTCCAGCCAGGTGAGAAATTAATTCAAGTGATACAAGAACCAACAAACAATTCAACTTAAAACTATACCCAAAAAGAAATGAATTCTCGGGAAAAAAAATCAAACAGCAATATTCATAAAATATTACTGCATAACCAAAAAAGAGGTATAATAACAAATAAAAAAGAAGCTTAATTTTCCAAACACTCACAAGAGCCAACATATCCTTCAAATAGCTCCTGAATGGCGTCTGCTGTGCCTGTCAATCATAAGAATAGCTATTAGTGCCATTCAATAAACAAAAAGAACCTTCCTTATTTGTATTTGTATATATATAATAAACTAAACAAAACATATATCAGTAAAATAATTGAAATTTTTTACACACAGTTTTTCTCAGTCTCATGTTCATTTGTTGCGAACACATAGATAAATTTGCACCGCTATCAAACTCACAAGGAAAACTTAAAATTCCTGAAATGACATTTGTACACCTGAAACATCATAGTCAAGCAAAGAAAGAGCTAAAGGAAAGCGAACCTGGAGATCTTCGTTAAGGTATTGATGTTTCATGGAGAGATCCATGGCACGCTTGAGGCGCTGGTTGCGGGCATCAACGACTTCCTTAGGTAGCCGATTAAGCGCTTCTTTGATATCCATATCCTCCTTGGGATCATACAGATCTTCAAATCTCAATCCTATGAAATAATTTTATCAGATCATCATCGCCACAATACGAACCAAAAAAAAAACCCTAAGCTCAGAACTAACCGTATCTGCGGAGACGAGTTGATACGGCTTTCATGTGCTGAGCCGCAAACCAATTCTTCTTTGGGTTCAGAATCGACTCCACCCACGACTTAGTCGCCATTGATTCCGATGATGAGTTTCAACTTTCAGGTCTGGGTAATGAAACTGATGATAGTACAGCGAAAATGAAGACCGCTTCATTGCCCCCCGATATTTTTTTTCTTTTTTCCTATGTTGTCGTCGCCACCATTTTCTCGGATCATGGGCTTTGGGCCTTGGACTATCTCATAACTGTGGTAGCCCATTAAGTAATTCTATTACAATTCAAATTGGCTTCGTAAAATAGTGAGACTTTTGAGAATAATTGGAAAAAGAATTTTTTTTTTTTTAAAAAAGGACCACAGTAAGGGTTGACTTTTAAGTTATTAAATTCCAGGATGGCCAAGTCGAAGAAAAAATTTATATCAATAATAAACGTTGATAATTCTTTTTTTCCTTTTTCTCTGAATCTGACATCAATGGCGTACCCACCCATGCGGTCCTAGTGAAAATCATAATAATAATATTAATAATTTACTTAAATTTAATAAAGAAAAATTTGGCTGTTTTCGGGTTTTATCGTTGCTGGAAATTATCGGGGCATTGATTGTGATTGTTTTGATGAAATGTTCAGAGTCAAAGAGGGAAGCATTATTATTGGAGTGCGTGTTACTATTATCTTCTTCACTGACAAGATTGATTTTTCTTCTCCTAAATCGTCCAAATTCATAATTAATTCTTATTTATTAACAGAATTTCTAGTAGTTTTACCTATTTTCGGATATGAAAAAATATATGAATGATAATTGTGTCAAAGAGTGATCTTTATATTATTATTATTACTATTTTGCCCTTTTAGGGGAAGATTTTTTTGGGGAGAGTGAGGTGTGGGGAATAAAAAAAATATGGAAAAAGGAGTCTTAGAATAACCACTGCTTTTATAGATCCAAATCCGTGAAAGAAAAACAAATGGTCATTATAGTTTGGAAAAAGCTTACGTAATTTTTGTTTTTGGTTGTTTAACTACTATTTCCTCCATTTATATTAATATTGACTTATATTAAAAAATTAAATATTTTTTACTTTTTATATATTTATCTATAAATTACTCATATTTTTTATAATTTTAAAAAATTATTTTTTCCACTTTTGCGATACATATACATAAATAGTAGTAACTAGTAGAAGTAACATGCACGATGCCGACTACGGTGTTGAGCTTTTTCCTTGCTTTTTCTGTGTATATTTAAAAAATAAAAAATCAAAATCAAAATCAAATCGTGTTTCTCGTTTTCACTTTTTCTGAACAGAGAGCGAAAAGCACGGTGCGGTGCCCAGGGGTAAAAAGAGTGATCGATCAGATCACGGAGAGCTATATTGAAGAAGAAATTAAGGTGAGTAATTAGCCACAAATCCTACGGTTTAGGTTTAATGATTTTTTTCTTTTTTTTTTTTAAGAAACTAATAATTAATTAACACTATTATTAGGGGCTGCTGTCATTATGAATAGTGAATAATAACTAGCACAAAAAGCCCAAAGCAATTATGATTCTTTTACCTCACGCGCCGCCCTACCTACCTTAACTAGGTTTCTGATTCTGACCTTTTTGCCCTAGCTTGTGCGTGAAGACGAAATGTCACGTGTTCGGTGAGGTTGGTACGTAATGCAAACGATGAATTTGGACAATGTCATTATTATTTTGTTTTTAAAGTGAAATTTTATTAAAAATATATATATAATACATAAATGAATAATTAAAATTATTCAAATAAAATATTAACTTAAAACTAGGTGGAGGAAACATACTCGATTTAAATAAAATTAAGTGAATCGAAAATGACAAATATTAAAAGCAATAATATATAAAAAATAAAAAATATATATTAAGATTTGTATTATAATTTCTTCTTAAGCAATAATCTTGAAATTAAATGGTGACACTTATCCAAGGAATGGTTGGAAAAGGGATCAAAGGGGCAAAGCTATTTTAATAATTTGCTATTATAATTTCTTTTCCCACATTTCCTTTATTTTCTTTTTCAAACTTTTTTAGAGTAACGCAAAATAAAAATGAAAAAAAAAAGGAGGTTTTTTTTTTTTTTTTTTTGAAAGCGCCTTTTGGACAATAAGGTGGGAGCATGATCTCAAGGTACAAAATAGACCAATATATCAAGTTATACAGGTACATGTTTATAGTGAATAATATATATATATATATATATATTATATTTCCAAAAGTAGAAAGAATATGTTTTGTTACTAATTAAGGGAGAGGAAAATAGAAAGTTGACCTTTGCTATAAATGAATGCAGTATGTAAGTTAACAGATAGGTGATGAACAATAAGGAAGTTTATTAATGCATTTTCATATTTGCCCATGAGCTTGCATGTGACATATGCCCTGCTTTGCATTATGGATATATTTTAGTCAAACCCTAACAAAGTCAAACCCAATCCAAACAAATTTACTAATGCAAATAACTACCCTTAATATATATATATATATATATATATATATATTTTTTTTTATAGTAAAAAAAAAGGGAAGAAATGGTCGTTTTATATTGGTACTCCAAATTGGTCATTGGCTCATTGCTTCAGCCATGGCCAAATTAAGCAAATTGACAAATATCCTTTTTTAAGTTTCTTTTTCAAGAAATTCAAGAAACACTTGTAATGAGCTCTTTTTAGTAAGTTATAAATTATACAAGATGATCAATATTTATCGACTTAAATAGTAAAAATTTGATTTTTTTTATAGTCTTATCTTTGTCTCAGTTTTATATCAAAATTTAGAGTTTAAACTTTATTTATAAAGAGATAAGTATAAAAATAAGTTTTTTAATAAAAGACGATTCAATTATGATTTGACTGAGTTTTATAACTATTAATTAGGTGTGTGTGTGTTTTTTTTCCTCCCACTTTAAGTTTTTTAAACAATATATTTTTCTTTAAACAATGTATATTTTTAAATGAAATAAATGAATAGTATAGTGTAACACCATTGACTTGAGCTTGATTAAAAGAATTATGTGGACAGGATGAATTTGAGGATAAAAAAGGAAAAAGAAAAAAGGTCAAACATTTTAGCTAAATTAGGACCGACAAATTTAGTTCATCCTACAAAGAATTGTAAAAAAAAATTAATAATAACAAAAAAAAAGAGAAAAAAAAGTGATGATTGTGCTTTTGGGGGGGGGGGGGGGGTGTCAAATATATATATTAGAAAAAGGATGGTGCAAATAGCAAATTCAACTTACATGAACAAAGTAAATCAAACAACAACCAATTCAAAAAACAGAAACAGATAATATATAGAAATAACAAAGTAAAGAAAAAACGAAGCAGATCTAATAAAAAAAACTTAACACAAAAACAGAAAATATACACAAATAACAAAGTAAGAAAAAAACGAAGCAGACCTACAAAAAGAAATTTCAACAACTACAGACTCCATCTCGGAATAAGCATTCCAGATGCATTGAGTCAACTCTGCCTGAGAAGTTGGAGTAGAAAGCTCATTGTGCCAGCTGATGAACACACGCATTTCTTGTTCTTGGGACATACTTGAACGTCCACAAAGGTCTCATGCTCAATAATTTTTTCTCTGTTTCTATCTATTTCTTAGCTCTTCAATCTTCAAATTTATCCAAACCTTAAAAAGTTAGGATAACAAACATAGCATTACCTTCAATTGTAAGAATGTCCAGGTTAAGCTTCAAATCAATAAGAAGAACTTGGATGATTGTGTAGCTATAAATATAAATTAATGTCCAACAAAGTAAAAATTCATCACACTGAAAATTAATAGCAACGATGATGATATACGTGTGTGTATATATAAACAATATTAATATATAACTTGTACACAGTATTTTTCGATAATTAAAATTAAAATTAATTGTATAATTGGAAATACAGTTTGAAAATTGATTTTGACTGCTTACCTACTAATCTAGAGTCAAATCCACTGTACCCTAGTCAGAATCACGGTACTTAATTTTTTGAAGTGTTTTCTTTCGAGGAAAATCACTTTTTTTTTAAAAAAATATATATAAAAAAAAAGTGATTTTATTTCCTTAATAATAATAATAACAAAACGGGTAATTACTTATTTAAGATTTAATAGTTTACCAAATTTGTTTTGCTGTTATTTTCAGAAAAGAAAAAAGAAAAAAAAAGAAAAGGGAAGAGATATATACATATATATATATTATAATTATATATATATATATATAACGAGATCTCGCCGTAAGAGAAGACGTGCGACGAGGAGGAGGTGGTGGGCGGTGGAGGGATAGATTTCTTATCTCCGTTAAAGGCCTTACTTTATTTGGAAATTAAACACGTCATGGATCAGGTTTTATTTTGGATGCTAAAGTCAATGGATTTTTACAATCTTTTATTATTATTATTTTTTTGCTGAGAAAAAAATAAATTATAATATACTTCTAAATAGTATTGTTGAAATTAATATTGTTTAATTAAGAAAAAAAGTCATAAAATGGGATAGACGAATAATTAATTAATTTAGGAAACCAAAGTCTTAGGCGACACTTGTGAGGGCATAAATGTCAAAATAACAATAAATTAGTATCCGGACACGGGGGAGAAGGGACATATCACCCGAAATAACTGTATGGAAAAGGCTAAATTAATATAAAAAGAGATTTTTTTTTTTCTTAAACAAAATTATATAAACTAATAATAATAATAAAGGGAAACAATAAAAAATAAATTAAATTTCTTAATTGATTTGGTTTACAAATATATAACAATATTTTTATGGAATATATATATATATATATATATATTTATTTATTTATTATAATGTAATAATTTGAAAGATTTAGAATAGAAATTTTATGGTTTTTATTTACATAACAAATTTTTTTTTGAGATGAAAGCTAAATAAATTTTTTTTTAAAAAAAGAAAATTATCTAGCAGATTTGACTCCGGAGTAAACACGGAAAATAGTACACACATATATCGTGTGTTTATATAAATAAATTAATAATTGATAAAGTAAA
Source organism: Asclepias syriaca (assembly GCA_027405835.1). Lineage (NCBI taxonomy): Eukaryota > Viridiplantae > Streptophyta > Magnoliopsida > Gentianales > Apocynaceae > Asclepias > Asclepias syriaca. The sequence goes on from CM049927.1 coordinate 23,261,256, forward strand.
TTATAAAAAAAAAAAAGAAAAGAAGAAGAAAGAGAGAGAAACTCTCTACAGTTCTTATATATCTATACTGCCTATGTATATATAAAAGGCAGGCAATATTTTCAATTCGAAGAGGGAAGGAGAAGTTAGAAACTAAAAAGGAATTTCCAAAATGGCGACGACGACGCAGGCGGCAGCCTTACACGGTGATACTACTCCGAGGACGATGTTTAGGGTTTCAATGTGTGGAAGTGCACAAGAGGTCGAACAGTTGTCTAGAGATGGTAGCCATTACAGTCTCTCAACTGGAATTCTTCCTTCTCTAGGAGCACGAAGTAACCGCAGAATGAAGCTCCGAAAATTCACTATCTCTCCTTACGATCGCCGTTTCAGGTTTTTTTCTCCTTTTTCTGAAATTAATCATCTCTGTTGGTTTCCGTGCTTTGACCATACGCGTGGCCGCGCGCGCAACGGCCACGGCTCCTGCATGTTTATTGATTGTTTAGTTACTGTGTTTTTTCTTTTCTGTATTTGATAGCAATGTTTGAACCGATTTGATATTGTTTATGTATATTTGGCAATGAGTTACTGTTGAACCGAAATACTTGATAGTAACGTAAGATGCCTGTACTACCTGTTTATTGGTTATTGAATTTGAGTTGTTTTTTTCTGCTCATGTTAATTTTCCATTCATCGGTTACAGCGCTTCTATTGATTTTAGACAAGTGCTCGTCATTTGTAAGTCTATAAAGACTACACAGAGTACTACAGCTGAATTTGACTTTTTGTTTGTTTGTTTGAATTTCGTCTGAATCACAGTCAAATGAAATCTCTGGAGAAGCGACACAGATGTTAGCCTATATATATATATATATATATGTATGTGTGTGTGATATTGATCCTCCTCCAGAGATGAAGTTAATCATGGATTAGGTTTTTTTTTTTTTGTTATGCACGAACTTTTTTGGTCTTTTGGCGAGGTCTCGAAAGGGCTGGTTGTTGGTTAGGATCTCCATGATTGTCAAAAGATACTACTTTGTGCGGAAAAAAAGAGGCATCTACCCCACATAGTAAAGAAAAAAAACTTGGACAAAAAGATAGCCTCCTCCGTCCCCTCGGGACCAACAAATGGTAGATGTCTGGTTTTCATTTAACGAAATCAAAATTGTACGACGGTCGGGAACCAACTTTTGAGCAGCTTAAACATCCTTTTTAAACCAATTAATAACGAAGTTTTACTGTTTTACTAATCATTCAATTTGACTTCTCCTCTAAGGATTAGTTGCTTTGAAGAATCGTGAGGTATACGTATTTTCGTAGATATTCTCCATCTGCGACACACCATTCTTTTTGAATTGTTTTTTCTTTTTCCCGCAGGAGAAAGATGATTTGAATACTGTATCTGGGTGTTTTTTTTTTTCCCTCGAGCTTAATGAAAGAGAGAGAATTGTGTGTTTCTGAGATCCTTCCTTATTGCGTTTTTAATGACGAGAACTCTTCATAAATGTCTGCATCTTTCGCCCTCCTTTGACCACACAATACATGCCTTTTTTCCTCTTTATAATTTAAAAATAGAGGAAAAAACAAAGTAACAGCACCTTCTTCATGTCATGTGCTGAACTTAATATACAATGTGTTAGCAAATGGCACTGTAGAATATGGAACTGTTAAACTGAAGATTTTAATTATCTCTGCTTGAATTCCAATTTGCAGGGCATGGGAGACGTTTCTGATTGTACTCGTAGTCTACACTGCCTGGGTATCTCCTTTTGAATTTGGGTTTATACAGAAACCAAAGGCGCCGCTATCTGTAACTGATAATGTCGTCAATGGCTTCTTTGCTATTGATATCATTCTCACCTTCTTTGTGGCTTATCTTGATAAAGCTTCTTATCTTCTGGTTGATGATCGTAAAAAGATAGCTTGGAAATATGCCAGTAGTTGGTTGGCATTTGATGTCATATCCACCATTCCTTCTGAACTTGCTCAAAAAATTTCTCCAAAGGCTTTAAGATCATATGGATTATTCAATATGCTCCGTCTCTGGCGTCTTCGTAGAGTCAGTGCATTATTTGCCAGGTGGGTCGATGAATGAATGAGATTGGCTGATATTCATCTTTATCAAATTTTAGTGTCTTTTTGGTGAATAATCTTTCTGATATTTACATTCTATGAAACAGACTGGAGAAGGATAGGAACTTCAACTATTTTTGGGTTCGATGCGCCAAGCTTGTTTGTGTATGTATTTACTGGAACTCTAAGCACATTACTCTGCGTTATGAACATTTTCTTTTTCTTTTTCTTCTTTGGCTTCGTTAATCATGCTTTCTTTCTTTGCCACTGTAGGTCACTCTTTTTGCAGTTCATTGTGCGGGATGTTTCTATTACCTACTTGCAGCTCGCTACCCTGATCCTAAGAAAACATGGATTGGTGCATCTATGGGTGATTTCCTTCATGAGAGCCTATGGATCCGTTACGTGACTGCAATGTATTGGTCCATCACTACTCTAACTACTGTTGGCTATGGTGATCTACATGCTGAAAATACACGGGAAATGATCTTCGACATATTTTACATGCTTTTTAACCTCGGGTTAACTGCATACCTGATAGGAAATATGACCAATTTGGTTGTTCACGGAACCAGTAGAACAAGAAGATTCGTGAGTAATTCTATCTCAGACATTTCCTACTCCTTTATGACATTTTCTTTAAATTGAAGATTTTGCATTAATTCCATATATGTATTTAACAGAGAGACACCATTCAAGCGGCCTCAAGTTTTGCACAAAGGAACCAATTACCTATTCGGCTTCAAGATCAGATGCTCTCACACTTGTGCTTGAAATTCAGAACTGACTCAGAGGGACTGCAACAGCAAGAGACTCTTGATTCTCTTCCTAAAGCCATTCGGTCAAGCATTTCTCATTTTCTGTTCTATTCCTTAGTAGATAAAGTGTACCTTTTCCGTGGTGTGTCCAACGATCTACTCTTCCAGCTGGTAATAATTCTACTTTACGTTCTCCTATAAAATGTTCCCATTCCTATTCGCACATTGTTATGATGAAAAATTGCTTTCTTTTTGCCTCAGGTTTCAGAGATGAAAGCAGAATATTTTCCCCCAAGGGAGGATGTAATTTTGCAAAATGAAGCACCGACTGACTTTTATATTCTTGTTTCAGGAGCAGTGGTATATACAGTTTTAATGTTTTAACTTCACAAGAATTTCTCTGATGAGTAGTCTTAGACGGTTCCTCGTTGCCTGGCTCTGACTTTTTGATTCCTTTCACAGGATTTGGTGGTCCTGAAAAACGGAGTAGAGCAGGTCATTTTGATTCCTTTCGCAAGTGTCATATTAAAAATTAGAGCAGGTCATTCCTTTCCACAGTTTTCTTCATATGAAAAATTATTGACTAAATTCAGAAAAATGCATGCAGATTATTGGGGAGGCAAAAACTGGTGATCTGTGCGGTGAGATTGGGGTTCTTTGCTATAGGCCTCAATTGTTTACGGTGCGAACAAAGAGATTGAGCCAGCTGCTGCGTCTGAACAGAACCACATTTATGAATATCATTCAGGCCAATGTTGGAGATGGTACCATAATCATCAATAATCTCCTTCAGGTATATAAGCTCTGAAAGTCATAAATTTTCATCATCATTCAAATGGCATACAATTATTTGTTTTGAAACTTTTCTAAAAGTTAGTTTCTTGTGAAAGAGATAATACTTGCTGTATGTACTATCTGTTATAAAAGCTTGGATCTGCCTAACTTCGCTGGTTTCACAGCGTTTGAAGGAGCTGAAGGACAAGGACCCAATTATGGAGGGAGTATTGTTAGAGACAGAGAACATGCTAGCTCGTGGTAGAATGGACCTTCCACTTAGCTTATGCTTTGCAACACTCAGAGGAGATGACTTATTGTTGCATCACTTGTTGAAGAGAGGTTTGGATCCAAATGAATCTGACAACACTGGGAGAACCCCCCTTGTGAGTACTACTTATATACTTATAGCATTTGAAAATTTTCATAGGAACTTTCTTGCTATCATAATTCTTCAAATGATGCACTCTGATTTCGTTTCTTGTATGTGTTCTCAGCATATAGCGGCAGCCAATGGAAATGAGAATTGCGTGCTGCTTCTTCTGGATTATGGAGCAGATCCCAATGCTAGAGGTAATTCCTATTTAAATAGGTCGCTTGCAACATATCCAAGATCTGAAGCAGAAATCCTGATCTGGAAAATGCCCCTCAATATTAGTTTTCTATATCTATTTGAAGTTGACCTTGAGTCTGGTTCAAAGACTCCTTAAACAACCTCGCCTGGAAGATCTAGTCTCTTCCCTCTCACCCCTCTCACCCCATATTTTCTAAAGAAAGTGATCAATAAACAAATGTCCCCATTTAGCAAATCAACCACATGGATATTCTTTGGTTGAGTAATAAATAACTTAATTATTTGCCTATTACTTCAGTCGACTTCCTTGACCGAGTTTATAAAACGAATATTTTTCTTCACTTTAGAGGCCCCAAGTCTTCATTCATGAACCCGTGGAAAATCAGCAGAACTGCAGTTTTCTTATTCTATATGCTATATATTGTGAACTCCCTGCACCAGCCAACCAACAAGTCAACCTTGGTGTAAATTTTTATGCATTTCATTGGATCCGCTATCTTTTTCATTCTACACACTCCAGTATCTTGAAACTTTCTTTTTTTTTTTTTTTTGGAGACAGTCTATCATCTTATCAGCATAGTTAGCCATAAATTCACAGAACTTTCTAGGTGAATTGGAACTCACATTCAGGTGCTTTTGCAGATTCAGAAGGAAATGTTCCATTATGGGAGGCCATGTTGGGAAGACATGAACCAGTGATCAGGCTATTGCGCGACAACGGTGCAAAAATAACTTCTGGCGATGTTGGGCAATTTGCTTGCACTGCTGCCGAGCGGAACGACTTAAAGTTGCTCCAGAATATAGTTAAGCTAGGCGGAGATGTCACACGACCAAAGATTAATGGATCAACAGCTCTCCATGTTGCCGTGTGTGAAGGCAACATTGAGATGGTCAAATTCCTCTTAGGGCAAGGTGCTGATATCAATAAAGTAGACGAACATGGCTGGACCCCAAAAGACCTTGCAGAGCAGCAAGGTCACGAGGACATAAAACTACTGTTTGACTCCAGGAAGGAAACCAAAGCTCAATCTACAAACACCACCACCCCTGAAGAAAAGCATGGAGTCCGTTTTCTGGGAAGATTTAAAAGCGAGCCAACTATTCTCCCTGTGCCCCAGGAATCAGCATTTGATGGGTCATGGGGAAGGTCAAGCCATAGGCGTAGGCTTGATAACTTTCATAATTCGCTATTTGGGATCATGTCAGCTGCCCAAACTGGGGAGACTGACTTGCTTTTATCTGTGAATCAAGATAAAGGCACTGCTCTTGCAAACACAAGAGTGTATCCTACTAGGGTTACAATAAGTTGCTCTGAGAAAGGAGATACGGTTGGAATGCTAATTTTACTTCCTCAGAGCTTTCAAGAATTGCGTGACATTTGTTATAGGAAATATGGTTTCTTGCCTGGTAGAGTTTTGATCAAGGATGGAGCTGAAATTGAGGAGATAGAACTAATAAGAGATGGCGATCACTTGGTATTTGTTAGTGATGGAGGAAGTCAGGAAACTTGAAGGATTCCTAATGTCATTGATAATTTGGTAGAGCCAAATATGCGGACCATTGAATCATAATTGTACCTAAAATCTATAGTTGATTTAGTGGTTGGAATTTTTGCCCAAATTAAACCCAACACAGTTAAATGAAGACGTGTTGTTAAAATTAGGATGAGCTTCCCCCTGTAGCCCGCGAAGGCCACTACTATTAGGATTTTCCAGAAAATTAATGTTCATAATTTTTACCACCAAAGTAAACTATTGTTGCAAAATTAGATCTTATGAAAAGAGGATTTTTTTTTCCTAGTCCAAAGATTTATTACACTACATGCAAAAACATTACATACGGCAAAACATTCTGTATTGCGTAACTGCACGTATATCTTCTATCTTCTATGACAACTGCATAAAATTTAAGAATCTAAGATAAAGGACAAAATAAGCTATGGTGTCCTATGGGTTACTAATCCTAAATGTTTGTTAAACATGCTAACATAACATAGAATTAACGGAAACTTAATCCTTTTGAAACAAATAAACAAAAATAGATCACGGGGGAAAGGTAATTAGATTCAACGGAGAAACTTGATATTTTGTACTTGAAAATGGGGTCACTGTACAAGGTAAAAATTGTTCAGGAAATTCATGTAAGGGTCACAGAAAAAGCAATAAAGCATACATGTTTTTAGTAAGATTTTTTGCTTTTTTGACTGCTACAGGGGCAACCATTTGTATACCTCCATCCTATATCAATTACAGCACAAGTTTCAAATCTAAGGCTAATAACGTCAGAGAAATTCTGGATACCTTGTGCGAAGAAGTAGCTTCTTACAGAAGCTTAAGCATTTTTAGACGTTCTTCATGACGAGGATCCAATTTTGGTGGTGTGTAGCATCCACCAAGATCCTCCACAATATACTCCTGCACCATTTGAAATCATGATACTTTCAATTAATGCTAACACAAGAGGGAAAAGGTTTTCATTTCAGATCAACACATCCGAGGCCATTAACTTGCCACAAGCATTTTATGGTTATATTTTTGTCAATATTAAAGTATGGCTCACAAAATGCACCAGATCAAATTGACATACAATCATAAATAAGAATTTCAGCTCGTAAGCAGTAACTATTTTAGGGAGTGAAATCTAAAACCGTGATACAGCCTTTTAATATATATTCCTTTTCTAGTTCCAGTCACCATTGTTTCAGGAGTGATGTTTTAACAGGAATGTATCTTTGACAGTTTATCTGTTGTAAGTATTTAAAAAATGTCTGTGGAAAGAGTTCAAACTTTCAAGTCCAGTCACCCTAGCGCTCAATGGTGAGGTGCAGCCAACAGAAAATAAAGCTTAAACAAATTCTAAAAGATTAATGGTGGTAGGTGTGAAACATTCAAATCATGTAACTAATATTTGTGGATATCAAGCACAGTCAATAATCAAATTTCTTTTAAGCATCCAAACCATGTAAGTCTCAGTCAGAAGAAAGTTTGACTAAAGGAAGAATTAGCATTCTATGGGAAATATTTACAAGAGATTGTACCTGTGTGAGTTCTCTTTTTGTGAGGATGTGATAGTGCCTCTGCCAGATCCTCTGGATGGCCATTGTGGCCGCAAGAAAACCATAAGCAATACCAAGAATGGCAAAGATAACCACAAAAATGATTACTAGTGCAAAACATGCTTCCATTGATGCAGGAAAGCAATCCAAGATACCCCAGCCATAACAGCAGTTCTGACAACCAGCCACGCGTGGGTCATTACTGTTAAGGGAGGAGCAATGTAGTATGAGACCAAAAAGGCCAAGCAGCACAAAGAAGCCAAGAACTCCTGTTAATTACATGATCAGGCATTCAAATAGATTAGTTGGCACTTGATCCCCACACACAAGCACACAGAGTCACGTACAAGTACAGAAATGCACACACAATAGATAATATAGTAAATCTTTGACTTCAAAATTTAAACTTAAACATGGACCAGAGAACAATGAAGTTTTGCCATATACAGTTTACCAAAGCCCGGAAAGGAAGATACCAACCCCATCCCACCAGAAAAATTATACCCTCAAAAGAAGCCCCATTGCAACCTGATAAAAACAAGGTAATCTTCACAAGCAGGACAATAATTGGACATTTTATTTTTGCACAATGACTGAACTAAATAATCTGGAGAGCATGCCTTGTATACCACGTCCCTATTGATCAAAGAAGTACGTTAAGACAAGCAAAGAAGCATCTCTTCCTAGCATGTAAGAGGAAGCAAGATCAGGGAAGATCTAACTTTCAATTATAATTTTAATTAAAATTTTTGAAGACACTTGAAAACCAACTTATCTTGCTAAATAAACCATACTACTGAGTATATTGAGAAAAAACAAATATCCAGGAAAAATTCCACATATGTCTACCAATGATTACCACATTCATATTTCAAAATTTACTTCAATTCAACAAATGACTTTAATCAAAGAAGTCGAATTATGTGCTTCAGTGAAGTCATTCAACCATTCACTAGATTGGACTTAAGATTAATGGATGTGAATAATATACAGCACAAAATTTGCGATAGGGACGACAAGTAATGCAAAAACTGACAGCTTCTTCATTGAATTATTAAGAAAACCAGAGACTAGACTTGATAAATACAGGTATTTTTTCTTAGACAGCAATTTCCGTCATTTACCTATGCAGTAGTAAAATGGAATAGGATGTCTTGAGAGTATACGGTCCCAGCTATCATTAAATGAATTTCTGAAACTTCCATCTTTGTCCATAAGGTAAGCGAAACCACCCATGATTGCTATTACCTATGTAGAAAATCCCAATTAAATTAATATAACATAGATCTTCTGTCAAGGAAAGAATTTTACACCCAAAAACAACCTAAAAGCTTCATATCTGACACAGAAACAGAAAAAGGGAAATTATGAAAATAATTCTATAAAAACACATATAATCACCTTTTTCACTCGGTAATGACTCCAGAAAAGTACCACAAAAGAAAATTAGGCAAAAAGATGGAAAAATATCAGGTCTGAGGATCTGGAATTTAGATGGCATTTAAGTTAACCAAATGCAAGAATCTGCTCATTATTTATGCAGGTGTATAGTAACGACATTATTCATCCTTGAAACAGTTTACCAAACAATTCTCTAAGATATTTTTTTTTAAAAAATTGTCTTATAATTTGCAGGCACATGAAAGCAATTTTGGATGTCAATTCAGTTGCAATATGAGGAGGGCATGAAGGCAAATAGTATAGACCAGCATATATCAAGAAAATATTAAGATGCACGTGTATGTGCTAGTTATGTATGCACAAACTGTTAAAATATCCCATTCATCAAAATTAATACAAGCACAACTATTATCCTACACCAACCAAAATCTTAAACATAAAAATTTGATGAAAATTGACAGAAGTTTAAACAAAATGCCCAAAAAAATTTTGGTAGAAAACCATATTTAATGTTCACAAACAAACTAAAATTGGAAAACACCTTCCATAACTGGCCCAAACCTTAGAAGGGGCCAAAGTTTGATAGAGTAACGGGAGAAAACAACACGCATCACTGCTCAAACAATGAGGGCCCAGAAGTTAAAACCCAACAGTAGGGTAGAGTCATCTCAGACAGCAGTTCCTAAGAGAAAAACAACCAAAAAGGGTTGACAAAGATAGAGTGCTCAACATGAATGAAGTAAAGTCTCCTATTTCAGCTGATTGGAAAGGATAATTAGAAGCCTAGTATCAAAGAAAAAGTTTTTGTTTTGTGGTTCAAATTCTCTTCAAAGTGGGTCAGGGTCCAAAGAGACAAGCAGAGTAGCCTCAATTTTCACCAAAATACTTGCAGGTGAATACTGGTTTGGACAACCTCGCAAATAAGTAGGTGCTACAAACCTTCTCTCCCATGTACTTAAACAGTTCATGTTCTCCCATTGATTCCAGCAGATTCTAGCTTAAGTAACCATATAGCTGCTTCTTTCATCCTAAAGTCAATCAAGAGGTTAAGCTCATAAATCTTCTAGTTTAGCAAAGCAGCTATTAGCATTCAGGGAATCTTGGCCCACTTACCAAGTCATCACCGCCAATTAAATCTTATTCATTTCAAGAAGAGAAGTCCTTTCTTGTCCTTCTCAAAACTTTGATTATTCTTATGGGAGAAAGAGTACAATGTTTCACACGTATGGCCAGCTGCTTCTTTATCTCACTATGTCATTAATCTACTTAATGGTTGGGGTCCACCTTAGGGTTTTACCGCTCGCATTATTTTTCTCTAGTCAGCAAACTTCAGCATCTCATCTCTCTTTCATGCACTGCTATGCAAGGATTGCATTACCTCGCCTTGTGAATGTGCAAGACCATGCACATGAGTTGATACGATGTACCCTCATATATAAAGTAGCATTATGAGCACACACAGACCTAAGGAAGACATTGCATATCATGCAGTTGTCTTTGGAAACAGTGGGGTGGGCCAAAATCACAATAATCTCATTCAAAGCCTCAATTCTCTATTCTGCATTCAACTTATAAATTTTCACATTACTTTGGCAGCTTTTTCACAGTAGGGAAAGCACATTAGTTCCAGAAATGTTGTCACTTACTAAAAAATAAAAAAGACTATTGTATTGAGAAAGAATAGAATGAGCATGACCTGAGCATCAATTCCCATCAAAACACTACTTTGGTGCCAACGAAGGAACAGGGGAAAGCATGTAAATCATTATGGGATGTCCCATAGTTTATCAGATTGTTCTTTTGTATTCCAGCATGTTGAAAAAGTAGCAGAAAAGGTTCTTACAGTTTGTACAGCCAAAAATACAAGGAAGACATCTCTTGCAACAAAGAGTCTGAATTTTATTTTCCTCCAGGAATTGTCCTCCAACTCTGCAACTCGAAGATGAAACTGAGCTTTACAAGTGGTGCAATGTGAAAAGGCAAACCCTTCCTACATCAAATTGCAAAGGTTGGTAAGGGAAATAGAGAGGGGATGACCAAAGCATACTGAAATCCGTGCTTCTAGAGGAACATCCTAACCTTCACTGATCGCCAGTGGTCAAGGCATGATCGATGAACAAACTGTTGAGTGCCTTTGCACATGCATGGAGATATCAATTCACCGTCTATCAGGAGAAGGGGAGAATGAATGTAACTCGCAAATAAGTGAAAGGACCAACAGGATCAGGAAAAAAAAAAAAAAAAGAGAAAAGGAAAAGGATATTCAGCATCAGCTTGCTCTACTAGCAGATAAATGAATGTATGTATCCCAATATGAAACACATGAAATGCCATTATTGCACAGCGTGATCATATTCCCTAATCCTAGGCAATTGCGGAACATAACTAAACCACAGGAAAAGTAAAATTTCAGGAAAATCATAAAAGGAAAACAAAAATGTGATTCAGTCAATACAAACCCCCAACTAAATAACGAACAGAACGAGTGAAATTACCATCATCATCACCGGATTCGAGGCAAATTCTACAACATTGCAAGGAACCAGTCTCAAGGTCCTCCTCGCTAATCTCACCAGCACCAACCATCGACGATGACGAAAAAGGCAAATGAGGCTGCGGCGGTTCCGCTTGTAAACGATGTTCATCTAGAAGAGGATCGGAGTCGCTAGGGTTCCTCAACTCCTTAGTTTCCAGCTCCAACTCTCCGCCCATCGCAACCTATTTTCTTAAACGCACAAAAGATCCAATTTCTCTTACCATTTATTCCTCAAATAAATTCATATCCAGAAAAATGAACTTCCACAAAATTCATATAACAATTAAATTAAATTCCTGTTTTAATATATTTTTTCCTACCAACATTTGGCATCAATTCGTACCTGAAATTCGCAGAGTCGAGAATTGAAGAAGTCTCTACGAGACTTTAAAAGAGTGCTTCAATGGTGAGAAAGGTATGTTTGGTATTTTTTAATTTTTATTCAAAACAAAAATATCTATAAAAATAAATAAGTTGAAGCTGAGCAAGTAATTTGAGTATATAAGGGTGTCTGTCTTCCTTCAGTAGGCGGCGGTATATGATTCTTGGAAAAAAAAAAAAAAAAAAAAACCGGCGTGACGTCAGCACGACGTACAAGTTGACAAGATTTACCCCCCAGAAAAAAAAACGAAAAAAAAAAATTGACGTACACGATACGAGTAGACATGCAATTCAATTTCTGGCTTTTTACAAGGAGCATGATTGACTCGGAATGTCTGTCTCGCAAATTTAATTTTTTCCTTCTTAATTTTAAAATTTGTCAAATTAATTAAGATTTATTAAATTATGGATTTTATAGGTTATGAGTTTAAAATACACTTAAAAACAGAATATTTTAAAAATATGTTTTAAAACTAAATTATTTTATTAGATAATAGAAATTCTTTGTCATTTTACTTACATTTCAGGGTTGAACAGTTTTTCTTTCTTCTTTTGCATCAATAAGTTTGAGCTGAAAGGCATGAAATTCATGAGGACAAAAGAGACGTGAAAACGGTATTTTCAAAGTGTCGAATTTTATTTATGGAAAGAAAAATATAAGAGGAGTCTTTTTTTTTTTTTTTAATGAGAATCTATGCAACTCGAATTTAATATCAAATGCGAATAAATTAAAAAATAAAAATATAAAACTATTCAAGTTTCATATAAAATATCAAATGCGAATAAATTAAAAAATAAAAATATAAAACTATTCAAGTTTCATATAAATTTACGTTTGCATGAAATAAATTATAAATATTACGTGAGTTTAAGATTTAAAAGTGTATTTATAAAAGTCTAAAAAAAAAAGAAGAAAAATTGGAATAAGAGTTAAAAGACTTTATAAATCAAATTGGTCAGATTCACCATAATTTAATTTAACAAAATTAATAAAAAAAAAAGTATTCTGGAAACATATTGTAATTTAATAAAGGATTCAATAGTTCGAGATTTGCTTCTAAATTTATTATAATAAATATTATATAAAAGATAGGTTTTATTAAATAAGAATTTGAACTAAAGAGTAAAATTTGAAATAAATTTAAATTAGATATCTTAAATATGATTTATATCATAAATATAAGCATGTTCCTTTCCACAAAGAAAGAAAAAAGAAAAGAAAAAGAAAAAGAAATAAAGAAAATAAATATAGGCACATCTAAATTTAATTTCTTTACCAAACTATTGCGCGTTGATTAGTAGTGAGGTTTGGAATATTCTTCTTTTTGTAATCCAACGCAGTCAACCTTATGTGATTATTATTTAAATTATAAAAGCAAATATGGAGATTATTTTTAAAATAAAGTGAGTGAAGTTGTGACATTTGCAATTACGTACCTTTCTTAAAATATAATTAAGTTTAGGTGTTCCAATCCATAATTGAAGCCGTACAACCAACAAACTAACGCCCACCTAATTTGGATAGTACTGAATTATTTTACATTTGACTATATATATATATATATAGATTATTTTGCTTTGACTTGACAAACCATTTATTAGCTTATTGACATTTATTTTACTTTTTAAATTTGAATTAGTGAGAGTAAATAAATTTACACACACACATTTATCTTGCAAATTGTTGTTTTAAAAAAAGTGGCAACAAGGTGTGAACATTATCTTTAATAAGTTAAGGATTAATTAAGCCAAGTTACGTGCTGGCGTGTAAGTAACGGTCACCCATGTTACGCTTAATTTTGTAGTCTTGAATCAATCATTATACTTCTCTTTTATTTTTAAGTTTTTTTTATTAGTTGAATTATTCTTTTAAAGTAAGAACAATAAATTTAATTTGAAAATATATACAAAAATACAATATCGACAATCACACAAATATCTAAGAAGAAAAGATAAGAGAGCGAATTCTTACCTATCAATCCTGAGGACTATGGAAGCTTCTTAAGAAAAGGAAAGCATCAATAAAGTTCCTTACAATCAAAGAAATCCTCTCGTGTACAGGAAAAGGTAAAAAAAATTACAATAATACAGATTTGATACTAACTTTAAGACAAAAAGACTACTCTGCCATCAAATAAAATTTTTTTTTGTCATGAATTCGTGATCAATTAATGTCGCTAGAATTGAACTTCTGCAGAGGATTTCCGAAGGCTTTGTTTGATGTAATGACAGGTTCTCAATATTCTGACTATACAAAATGAATACATTCAACCGACGATTTTCCTTTATACTCTGCATAAAAAGAATAAAAAAAGGTTTACAAATTCATGTCCTTCAACAAAGAATCTGGAGAAATTACATCAAAACAATTGTTGAATTTGAAACAGAGTACTCAGTATCGATTCTATTCTCCAGATGTATTTTTGAAGAAATTAAATTAGACTAGAAAGAGAGAGAATTACTGTTGAAACTCAATGTTGATCGAGTCAATCGTGGGATTAGCAATGGCAGCAAATGCGGTGTCTGTTAAAACCATAGTTTTGCCGAGAGCAGAAGGCGTAGAAGGTACTTGATTCGCATAATCGACGATAATGATCTGAATAGTTTGGCCTAAAATACACGTCCGAGGCGTGTTGGCGCTGATGCATCTCACCAGGTACTGTCTCCCACACGCAGCCCCATTGTCCCAAATTCCGTCGCCGGCAGCTGCAAACAAATTACTCGACGGAAACTGAGTTGGATCGCTCCCGTAACACGTTGTGGCTACGCACAATAAGAACAACAATATATATATATCAGTAAACTCAAATCTAATTTGACAGCGATCGAACGCCACAATTAATTAATTACTGTTAATTTCTTACGCGAATAAGGAGGACTGTAGTGAGCAGCAGTGCCGATATCGCCATGTGAGGGATGGAATAAAGCCAGGAAGACGACGAAGAAAAATGATGATAGGTTTAGGAATGGAAGGCGCTGGAAGTTGGGAAAATTATCACGTAATCTCCGCCTATGTCTATCCATTTCTAGAGAAGTGTTCTGAGGGTTGTGAAACCCGTGGGAGTTATATATAAGACTAGTCAACTCTGACTTCTTATATTTTAAAGAAGAAAAGGAAAATATATATTATATCTATTGATATCATTACCGTTGGCTGGCGCCCGGCGGGAGGAATCAGAAGAAAATTCAAAGGTCGTAGTTTAAGAAATTAAAAGTTGAAGGTGTTTGAAGTAAATTAAAAGATTTGAATAACTTTTCAACTTGGTAGTTATCATCATTTCATATTATATTCTTATTTTATACATTTTTAATAGATTATTGTATATTTTTCAAAGTATATTATAATTTTTAAAATTTTTGAAAAATTTATCTATAATAATTGAAAACAATTTGACAACAATTAATTAGAAGGACTTTAGAAAATATCAACGCTACATATGGGAATATCTTGTGTTCACATTTCTTGTCCTTTTTTTCCACTAAGTCAGCATTAACTCATTTATTGTAGTAGGTGTTATGAAATTGTATATATATAATATAGTATATGTATTAAATTGTTGATATATATATATATATAATATATATATATATATTATATATATATATGTATTAAATATATGTATTGAAGGGAGAGAGAGGAAGAGAGGGAGAGAATGGAAGAAAGATAAGCTCTCGAGAAAATGCCTCGGGAAGTTGGGAAAATGTAAATGCAATTGTATTTGAATTGTTTCACTTCATCTCATTAGCATTCACCCATATATATACACCTATATATACATACATATACATGCATATAAGTCACATAACTCACTCATATATATATTTTATACATCCACTACAAACATCATTATTACATCCAATAATACATAATATAATATATATATATATATATATATATATATATATATATAACATTTTGTGATATTTATCACCTTAGGTAATTTTCTGGGATGATGGACATCCATTAATTAATGAATCTTCGGGATTTATAACACTCTCCCTTGGATGTCCATTACATAAAGAATAGGCCTCGTTAAAACCTTACTAGATAAAAATCCAGTGGGAAAAAAATCTAGTGAAGGAAAAAGAGTACACTATTCTTCATGTGTAGATTTCTCCCCCTGATGAGATGATTTCTCGAAATCTTTAAATCGACGCAAACCAATTTTATATCTCAATTTTTCAAAGGTTGCTGTCGGAAGAGATTTAGTGAATATATCTGCAAGATTATCACGTGATCGAATTTGAAGCACATCAATTTCACCGTTCTTTTGAAGTTCATGAGTAAAGAAGAATTTAGGTGAAATGTGTTTCGTCCTATCTCCCTTAATATATCATCATTTTAATTGAGCTATACAAGCTGCATTATCTTCATATAGAGGAGTTGGAATCTCTCTTCTGGAGGATAAACCACAACTCTCTCTAATATAATGTATCATTGACCTCAACCATACACATTCTCGGCTTGCTTCATGAATGACTATTATCTCAGCATGATTAGAAGAAGTTGCTGCTATTGTTTGCTTCGTGGAGCGCCATGATATAGCAGTATTACCATATGTAAATAAATAGCCATTTTGAGAACGTGTCTTGTGCGTATCCGAAAGATAACCCGCATCTGCATATCCAATCAGTTCTGGATCATTTACATTTGAATAAAATAATCTGAGGTCAATTGTCCCTTGGATGTATCTAAGGACGTGTTTAATACCATTCCAATGTCGTCGTATTGGTGAAGAACTAAATCTTGCTAAAAGATTTATAGCAAATGCTATATCAGGTCGAGTATTATTTGCAAGATACATCAGTGCACCAATAGCACTTAAATATGGTACTTCAGGACCAAGTAGTTTTTCATCATTTTCTCGAGGTCTAAATATGTCTTTATTTATAACTAGCGACCTCACGACCATTAGAATACTCAATGGAAATGATTTATCCATGAAAAATCTTTTCAACACTTTAGCTGTATATGTTGACTGATGAACAAAAATTCCATCATTCATATGTTCAATTTGAAGTCCGAGACAAAACTTAGTTTTTCCAAAGTCTTTGACTTCAAATTCTCGTTTCAAACAATCTATAGCTTCTCGAAGCTCTTCTGGAGTTCCTATTAGATTGATATCGTCAACATATATAGCAAGAATCACAAAACCAAAATCTGTTTTCTTAATAAAAACACATGGACAGATTTGGTCATTTTTATATCCTGAATTCAACAAGAATTCACTAAGGCGATTGTACCACATGCGTCCAGACTGTTTAAGCCCATATAATGATTTCTGTAATTTGATAGAATAATTTTCATGAGGGCCTTTAGAAGCCTTTGGTAATTTGAATCTTTCAGGGATTTTCATATAAATTTCATTTTCAAAGCTTCCATAAAGATAAGTTGTAATAACATCCATTAGACGCATGTCCACCTTTTCATGAATTGTCATACTTATAAGATATCGGAGTGTAATAGCATCAATGACGTGTGAATAAGTTTGATCAAAATCAATTCCTGGCTTTTGCGAAAAGCCTTGTGCGACGAGTCGTGCTTTATATTTTACGACTTCATTATTCTCATTTCGTTTTCGCACAAACACCCATTTATAGCCAACAAGTTTTATATCCTTTGGCGTTTGGACTACAGGTCCAAAAACTTCTCGCTTCGCAAGCGAATTTAACTCCGATTGAATCGCATTTTTCCATTGAGGCCAATCAATTCTATGCCGACATTCTTCAACTGATAAAAGATCTAAATCCTCATTATCCTTGAAAATATCAAGGGCTACGTTGTATGCAAAAGCATTATCAATAACAACATTTTTCGATCCCAACTTTGATTTGAACTGTGTAATTAAAGAGATTTCAGAATTCTCTCATCATTTATAGTTGGAATCTTTTCATCAGTTGTCCTTGTTTTCCTTTTCTATTTCATCAATATGATCTTCTGGATCATTTGTTCCTCTTTTCTTTCGAGGATTTTATTTTTGGAACCAAGGGGTCGGCCACGCTTCTGACGTTTTTGATTCGAAGCTATAGGATTAACTTTCTGTCCTTCAGGAACTTCTATCCGTATAGGAGCATCTATAGCTGGAAGATGCGATTTAGTGACTCTACTAGAATCAGCAAAAGAATCTGGAAGTTGATTTGCAATTTGTTGCAAATGTATAATCTTTTGAACTTCAAGTTCACTTATATTTGTGCGTGGATCTAAATGATTCAAAGAAGTTTTCCACGCAAGTTCAATTTTATGCCATTTATTCTCTCCTCCTAATTTGGGAAACAAATTTTCATCAAAATGACAATCAGCAAATCTTGCTGTAAATACATCCCCGTCAAAGGTTCAAGATACCTTATAATGGAAGGGGAGTCATACCCAACATATATCCCCAATCTTCTTTGCGGACCCATTTTTGTCCGTTGGGGTGGTTCAATTGGGACATATACATCACACCCAAAAGTTCTCAAATAAGAAATATTTGGCTCTGAACCAAAAGCTAATTGTATGGGAGAAAATTTATGATAATTCGATGGCCTTAAACGCACAAGTGCTGCAGCATGCAAAATTGCATGTCCTCAGGCTGCTGTAGGGAGATTTGTTTTCATCAATAATGGTCTGGCAATTAATTGCAGTCTTTTAATAAATGATTCAGCTAGACCATTCTGTGTGTGAACATGAGCTACAGGATGTTCAACAATTATTCAAATCGACATGCAATAAGAATTAAATGCATGCGAAGTAAATTCACCAGCATTGTCTAGACGGATTCGTTTAATAGGATAATCAGGAAATTGCGCTCTTAAGTGAATTATTTGGGCAAGTAATCTCGCAAACGCCAGGTTGCGAGTTGATATAAAAAACATGCGACCATCGGGTCGATGCATCAATCAAGACCATAAATATAAATTGCCCACATGGTGGACTAATCGGTCCACATATATCTCCATGAATCCGTTCTAGAAATGTAGGACTTTCAGCTCCTACTTTCAATAGTGCTAGTCTTATAATTAATTTCCCTTTGGAACATGCAGCACAAGAAAGTTTATCAGAAGTCAGAATCCTTTGATTTTTCAAAGGATGACCGTGCGTTGTCTCGATAATTTTTCGCATCATAATTGATCCCGGATGACCCAAACGGTCATGCCAAACTTTAAAAGTAATGGGATTAGTAAATTTCTGGTTTACTAAATGATGCGCCTCAATAGTATTTATTTTTGCATAATATAGGCCAGAGGATAGAGATGGTAGTTTTTCCAACAAAACCTTATTACCGGAGGTCACTTTTGTGATACCCAAATATTCATGACTATTTTCTTTCATAGTCTCAACATGATATCCATTCCGTCGGATATCTTTAAAACTCAATAAATTTCTTTGAGATTTTGAGGAATATAATGCTTTATCAATAGCAATCATAGTTCCTCCCAATAATATTATATTAGCTCTTCCGGAGCCTTCAATAAGTTTTGCACTACCATTTATTGTGGTAACACTTGTTTTTCCCACATTCAGGTGAGAAAAATACTTCTCGTATTTTAGTATGGTGTGCGTAGTTCCATTGTCAATAAGACATATACTTTCTATATCGTTGTTCATACCAGAAAATTGAACAACAACCATCTGTTTTATTAACAAAATTTTACAGAAATAAAAATTAAACATATCATTACAAAAGTAATATAAACATATAACATTAATATTCTAATTATTTTTGGACACTTCCATCTCCAATTAAGTGGTCAATTCTTCCTTCTGGATGCTCGAAAAAATCAGCAACATCCAAGTGAGTTATGCCAACATCATTATTTTCAAGATCTTCATTATTTCTTTCATGAGGTAAATTTTGAGAAGTAAAATTTGCCTCAATATTTTTGCCATTCCTTTCAACAGATGCTTGATATAAATCAACAAGATGTTTTGCAGTGCGACAAATACGAGACCAGTGACCTTTCATGCCACAACTATAACATATGTCTTCATAATTTTTCGGAACAGTATTTCTTTTCCCATTATGTTTTATCCACTTCGGGTGGTTATTAACATTTTTTGCACCTGAAGTATTATTACGATTGTAAGGGCCAAATTGATCACGGCGTCCATGATCATATTTTCGGCTATGACCATGGTAATGACCACGACCACGACCACGATCACGATCTTTTCTGGGATCATGATTTCTAACAGCATTCACTTCAGGGAATGAAGTAGAACCAGTAGGTCGAGTCTCGTGATTTTTCATTAATAATTCATTATTTTGTTCCGCAACAAGAAGACAAGAAATTAATTCAGAATATTTCTTAAAATATTTTTCACGATATTGTTGCTGCAGGACAATATTCGTGGCATGAAAAGTGGAGTATGTTTTCTCCAGCATATCATTATCTGTTATATCATCTCCACGTAGTTTCAATTGTGAAACTATTTTAAACATTGCGGAGTTATATTCACTTATAGATTTGAAATCTTGCAACCTCAGGTGCAACCAGTCATACCGTGCTTTTGGGAGAACGACCATCTTCTGGTGGTCGAATCTTTCTTTCAAATTTCCCCACAAAATAAGGGGATCTTTCACTGTAAGATATTCATTTTTTAGATCTTCGTGAAGATGATGACGGATAAATATTATAGATTTGGCACGATCTTGTATTGATGATATATTATTTTGTACGATGGTGTCTGCCAGACCCATCGCAGCAAGATGCATCTCGGCATCTAGTGTCCATGATAAATAATTTTTTCCGGTGACATCAAGTGCCACAAATTCCAGTTTAGTTAGGTTTGCCATAATAATAATAATAAACGTACCTGTCTGATAACGTACCGGTGATAGATAATCGTGTTGTTGGTAGAGCCTCGTGCTGATAACGTTTTATGAAATTGTATATTATAATATAGTATATGTATTAAATTGTTGATATATATATATATATATATAATATATATATATATATATGTATTAAATATATGTATTGAAGGGAGAGAGAGGAAGAGAGGCAGAGAATGGAAGAAAGATAAGCTCTCGGGAAAATGCCTCGGGAAGTTGGGAAAATGTAAATGCAATTGTATCTGAATTGTTTCACTTCATCTCATTAGCATTCACCCATATATACACCTATATATATACATACATACATACATAAAATCACCTAACCCACTAAATATATATTTATACATCTACAACATCATTATTACATCCATAATATATATATATATATATATATATATACATCTTGTGATATTTATCACCTTACGTAATTTTCTGGGATGATGGACATCCATTAATTAATGAATCTTCGGGATTTATAACAGTAGGTATATATATATATATATATTTATTACTGATTTCTTATATTTAAAATATATATATTTGTTATAAAGATAATGAAAAGACACATTTTTAATATTTCATCTTATATTTTAAAACTTGAATAATTGGTGAGTTTGATCCTTTATGTTTGATAAGTTTAGTCTCAAAATATATTTTTTAACTTTTAAGATCCCAAATTTTTTTTAAGTGAACAATAAAGTTTTTTTTTTACTCAAAATCCCTAAAACTTTAACGGCTTTTACATTTAGTTAATTAAAAATAAGGATAAAAAAGTCATTACATGTAAAAAGGAAAAAAATAAAAAATTATTTAAATAAACGGATAAAAATATTTTTATATTTTAAATTTTAAAAATAAAATATTTATCAGATAATGATAATATCAAAATTCCTTGGTCAATTTTCTTCTTCTCCTGCTACAAACAAGATTTTTATTATTTTTGACATTTCTGAAGAAAAAAAAAGGCAGAGAATCTTTGTAAAAAGAAAAATTTTCTACTAAAATATTTATGTTGGGAGAAAAATTTTCATTATTAATAAAAAGAAATGTTCATTCTTTATATATATATATTTAAAGTTAGAAAACGATAAAAATCGGATTTGTATTCGAATAAAATGAAGATGGAAGAAGAATTTGATAGATTTTTTATTTTTTAAATTTTAAATTTTAAATTTTAAATGTGAGAAGATTTTTATTATTTGGTTTAGATATTATTTTTAATTTTGTCCTTTTGTAATGATTTTTTATCCTTGTTTTTAATTAATTAAATTTAAAAATCGTTAAATTTTTAAAATTTTTGACAGAATTCGTCTAAGTGGACTTTATGGTTCACTTTAAAAAAAATTTGGGACCTTAAAAGTTAAAAAAAAAAATTTGGGACTAAACTTGCCAAACATAAATTTGTTTGGGACCAAAGTCACCAATTATTCTTTAAAACTTTCATTTCTAATTAGTTTTATATTTTTAGTTTTTTAATATTGTATTAAAAATAAAATATATTTACAAGAATATATATTTGTTAATAAAAATTTAATAAAATTAACTCTATCAAATTCTTTGACTTAGAATAATAAAAAAACACATTTCTAATATTTTATCTTTTTGTTTTAAAACTTTCATTTTTAATCATTTTTATTTTTTAATATTGTATTAAAAATAAAATATATTTACAAAAATATTTATTTTCTAATAAAAAGTTACTAAAATTAACTCGATAAAGTTTTTTTTATTTAGGATAATTATAAAACACATTTTTAATATTTTATGTTTTATTTTAAAACTTTCATTTCTAATCATTTTTTTTTATTTTTAGTTTTTTTATATTTTATTAAAAATAAAATTTATTTACAAGAATATTTATTTTTCTAATAAAAATTTAATAAAATTAACTAAAGTTCTTGTTTTAGGATAATGGAAAAACATATTTTTAATATTTATCATTTATTTTAAAACTTTCATAAAAAAAATCTACATGTTTTTTAAATTATTTTATAAAATATTATTATTGTCTTTTATTTATTTTATTATATTATATAAATCTACACTCCTGTTGTCTTATTAATTTTATATTCATATTTTATTCAATACTTTTTCTATTATTATTCATTTATAGAGTTTTTAGTTTGTGATTTAATTCTTTTTCTTTAAATGTTACAATTTTTTTTGTCCCTTCTTTATTTTTTTCTCAGTAACTATTACATAAAAAATTTTATATTTTTTAAACCATACGATATTCAGAATACTAATTCAAATTCGAGTTTAGTTTGGAATTATGCAATAGAGTCAAATTTTTACTTTAGAAAAATCTTACCAACTCTTGGAATTCGCTCACAACAAAAATTAAATACGTGATTTAAGAATAACATTTACAATATTTTTTTCTATTGTGTCTAGTTAAAAGCTTAGTCAAACAAAAATTTTGAATTTGTGTTAAAATAAATCAAGTAAAAATATAATTTTGATTAATTTTTTTTTTTAAAAAAATTTTCCTTCAATGAAAAAGTAATTTGAATTAAAAATAATATTAATTAACTATCTAATAATAATTATAATTAAAAAGAAAAAAGAAAAGTACAATAAAATAAGATACAAAAATATACAACAAAATAATAAATAAATAAATAAATAAATTATATTATTAATCAATTTATTAATTAAAAAATTAGACATCCAAGATTAAAAGATTTATTTCGGCTTAGGCTCCAAAAACATCTACCCGGCTCTAAATCTGGTACACCATTTGATGAGAAGATCTTCAAGATTAGCATTCATTCGAGTCCCAACACCACCCCATACCAGCATGTGCCCAAAATCTCCAAGGGATGAACCAGTTACTTCATGAACAGCTTTGAACCCAATTCTTGTATAAAATCTCACCAGCTGTGTCAGACACAAAATACAATTCAAGAAAATCCCTCTGTTTCAGATCTTTCACCGAAAAGATACAAATTGAACAGAAAGAGAAAGAAGAAGAAGAAGAAGAATAATTAAGGATTTGACCTTGGAATGATAAAGAGGGGTATCATTAATGGCGAGCAATTCAGCTTTCTTACAACCACAATCATACCCATACCGAATAGCCATTGCTCCAATAAACAATCCAATCCCAAAAATGGACTTCTCCATTCCCAAAGTATCTCTCCCCAGTTTAATCGAATCTAAATGAAGAACTTTTCCTCCTAACCAAACCCTTATGATTCCCTCGGCTCTCCCGAGCTCCTTGTGAGTTTCCAAGCTTTTCGCTGTTATTCTGAAAAATGGACCAATAGTTTGGAGTTGAAGATCCAATTTCTGTCTCCTTGATGCCTCCAGGATATCAGACATGGCCGGAAATTCAGCTTCGGTCGCCGTACCACCACCACTTGATTTCTTATTTGCGAATTGGGTTTTAAGGATAATTGAATTGGGAGAAATTTGCAGGCGGCGGTTGGATTTGGGAATGTTATAGGAGTAGGATATGAATGAACTGAAGTGAAGTCGTCCTGGTGAATCTAGACATGGAAAAGAGATTGCGGAACTCCTGAGGGAGCGTGCCGGTGCCGGTGCCGTCTCCATTTCTCAAAATCCACTGCTGAGAAAGTCTCAAATACAGAAACGAATCGGATTATTCTATTTTATCCCCCAGAAAATCAATCCGGAGGCCCAATTGAAAATGGCTACATACAGAAGCTTAAAATATATGGTCAGTTTTTAACCAACCAGCTGACACTAAAAAAACTTTTAATACATATTAAAAACAATTCAAAATCTAAATTAGATAAGTATTTAGTACATTAAGTAAACAATTATTGACTTTTATAATATTATAAATATTTTGGACATATTTGGCTAATATAATAGTACTAAAGAATTTAATAGGCAACAATTTATATAATTAGGAACGAAACCGGTCAATTATCAAGAAAGAGAAAAAAAAAAATGGCAGGAGTAATTATATATAATTCAAACCCCTCCAATTTTTTTTTTTTCGCTCACTGCATTTTTCTAATGTATCTTAGCTTCGGTGCCTCTCCTTGCTTTCTCTCCAATATAGATCAAAATCCCTAATCCCTGAGAAAATATCAGGTGCTTGATTAAACGCATATATATATATATATATATATATATATATATATGTATGTATCATTCATGATTTGCATATTATCCTTTTGAAGGAAAGTGTTTTTTTTCTTCTTTGATTTGTTTAAGCTGTGCCTGGACATCTGATCTAATGGAATTTGATTTTTTTTTCTTTCTTTCATGACAGGAAAAATGACAGAATCAAAACCAGATTCATCCAGTATTGCACCATCAACAAATAAGCTTCCGGATTATAAGAAATCAATCAAATTGAAGTACGTAAAACTTGGATATCATCATCTAATTACACATGGAATGTACCTTTTAATTATCCCATTTTTAGCCATTGTTGCTGCACAAATCTCTACATTTTCCCTTCAAGATCTGCATGATATTTGGGATAATCTCTACCAATATAACCTCATATCAGTGATCATTTGTTCTGGTCTCCTAGTTTTCTTATCAACCATCTATTTTCTAACACGCCCTCGCCCTGTTTATCTTGTTGATTTCTCCTGCTACAAGGCTGAGGAATCTCGAAAATGTACGATGAAGATTTTCGTGAATCAATCACGGATGGTTGGTTCATTTTCAGAAGAAAATCTGGAATTCCAAAAGAAAATTCTTCAGAGATCGGGTCTCGGAGATAATACTTACCTTCCCGAGGCTGTACTCACTATACCTCCGAATCCTTCGATCCAAGAAGCTAGAAAAGAAGCAGAGTCGGTTATGTTTGGTGCCATTGATGATCTTTTAGCTAAGACAAAAATCAAAGGTAAAGATATTGGGATTTTGGTGGTGAATTGCAGCTTGTTTAATCCAACTCCATCTTTATCTGCCATGATCATTAATCATTACAAGCTTAGAGGAAACATTATCAGCTATAATTTAGGTGGGATGGGCTGCAGTGCAGGTTTAATTTCTATTGATCTTGCTAGAAAACTTCTCCAGATCCAACCCAGTTCTTATGCTTTGGTTGTCAGCACAGAGAACATTACTCAAAATTGGTATTTTGGAAATGACAGGGCAAAGCTCATATCTAATTGTTTGTTCAGAATGGGAGGTGCTGCAATACTGCTCTCCAACAAGTTCTCAGAATGTAGAAGATCTAAGTATAGGTTGGTTCATACTGTACGGACTCACAAGGGTTCTGATGATAAATGCTTTGCATGTGTTACCCAAGAGGAAGATTCTGAAGGTAAAGTTGGTGTTACCTTGTCTAAGGAACTCATGGCAGTAGCTGGTGAAGCATTAAAAACAAATATAACAACTCTTGGTCCTCTTGTTCTGCCAATGTCTGAGCAATTACTGTTCTTTGCTACACTAGTTGGGAAGAAACTGCTCAAGATGAAGCTCAAGCCTTACATACCTGATTTTAAACTTGCCTTTGATCATTTCTGCATTCATGCTGGAGGGAGAGCTGTTCTGGATGAACTGGAGAAGAATCTGCAATTGTCTGAATGGCACATGGAGCCATCGAGAATGACACTGTATCGCTTTGGCAACACTTCAAGCAGCTCTTTATGGTATGAATTGGCTTATACAGAAGCCAAGGGAAGAGTGAAAAGAGGTGATAGGGTGTGGCAGATAGCATTTGGTTCTGGGTTCAAGTGTAATAGTGCTGTATGGAAAGCAAATAGAACTATAAAACCTGCAGGCGAAAAGAATCCATGGATGCCTGAGATTGATAAGTTTCCAGTGGTTGTTCCAAAGGTGACAAGTATTTGATCGTGACAAAAACTAATCAAACCAATTACTCGTCTTCCTAACCTGGAATTCAAACCCTCCAGCAGCATATGAAGGATAACAAGATACAACCTGTGGCCTAATTTCTAAGCATAATCTATCCCCCTATCCTCTATTATAACTTCTGAGATAAACTTATTTAAAGCTTAGGAGTAATTATTCAATAAGATATCACAATTGACCACTTTCCTAAATGAGATATAGACCATTGTTTGGAAGAAGTATTCTTTACCATTCCATTTCTGCATTTCCTACTCAAATATGCTAGTGTAAGTGGTTTTACCCTAACAAAAATGTGTTTTTATGAGAAATAAATTTGTGTTTCAAGAGGGATGTTTACATAAAGCTAAGAGAGGCAATTGAATTTGACTGCTCTTACAAATTATACAATAATTTTCTGAAATCTGAAAAACAATAACGACTGGCATTAATCCCAATCCAGTCACGCAAGTACAGTTTAAACAAACCAAGACATGCATTTTGTCTACAAGAAGGAAAGAACAAACATATGGCAACATGAAGAAACACCAAAAGTCCAAGAGGTAAGGATAGCTCTTCTTAAACTAAAGAACAAGATATAACAACTCCCAATGCCTACAATTAACTTACTTTGAGATAACATGATAATTTTAGAGGAGAGGGGTGGATGGTTTTTTTCTTGAGGCTTACTGCAAAAAACTTAAAGCCATAAAAAAGAAAAAGAAAAAAGGGACAACTGCAGTAAATAAACCAAGGAGCTACACTGAATTACAGAATCCAACAGTACAAGACTAAACCATTACATGAGATGAAACTACTTCACAGAATCATCCAATTTGATATTTTACCTGTATGAAATATATCATGCTGGCCACTTCTGATGAGATACCAATATATACATTGCAATACATGGAGTGATCAAAAGTAAAGCAATTATAGCATGTAGTTAAGAAAAGAAAAAAGGGTAGGAAACACCAAAATTGTCCTATTTTAGAGAAATGAAATGAAGATGAGAGTGAAATCCAGAGTCAGAAGCACTCTATAGCATCTTGAACACAAAATGTCAAGAATAAACAAGATAAGCACCTCAGGCATTCTCCACATCTTCCCTCTCTTTTGTCTTTCCCTCATCTGATATACTGAAGCCCTCAATTTTACGAGAAACTTCATCTGCATTGACCTTCACCCTCATAGTTGATCCATTGTTTGCAACACTCTCATTATCATCATTGGTCAAGGGCCCTGTTTGCCATATTCTTATGGTTCCATCTTCAGATCCTGAGGCATATGATTCCCCTCCAGGTGCAAAACGAACGCAGTGAACTGGACCATGGTGACCCTTGTTACATGCTGCAGCAGCCAAAATGTACATTAGTATCCATCAAAGAAAGGAACTTTATTCTACAGCGCATAGAGTATAAGCAACTGCTTCATTCTCATTTAGTTGATGCATTTGGGTCAACCAATTTTCATCAAGACTTTTTTTTTTAATAATAATAAAAAAATCCTGATTAAGCCATCAGACATACCAATTTCTTCACCAGTATGAAAATCAAATAAGCGGATCCACATGTCTTCCCCCGCAGCAACAAACTTGAAACCATATTTGGGTTCCAGAGAAGCTGATTCTACTGTACATGGCATGTTGTAGCTCTTCACCAAGCCAAAGCTGAGGATTGTCATAACCATCAAACTTACTATCACATCTATAAAATACTGTGAAATGTACAGCAATACAAGGTTGAACTTACTGATTAGCATCCCAGAATTTCACACTAAAACCATCAGCAGTGGTAATGTATCGACCATCTTGACTCACTTCAGCACTTGTTACAGGTGATTTTGTCTCAAGAGTACGGATGACGTTACCAGTTCTTACATCCCATAATCTGATCAATAAAATTAAAAAAGGTTGCAGGGTCAAAAGAAACTTTAATGCCCAATAGGAATGTATAATTAATAAAATGATCATTTTAATCTTTACAGCAAATAACTAGTCAATTATAATATTTAGAAGCAACTTTCATAATTAGTCAGCTATTACCAAAATATTAGTAAAACAATTTACAAAACATTCTTACTAAATAGTCTGTACAATTTACAACATTCACAATAATGTCCAAAATATGAGTAATACAAACTCTCTCTTGCTACTTGTAAGAAAATAAGTGAATACTTAATTTTCAGGGCTTTTACTTTTTAGTTAGTAATTTTTTTAAAAAATACACTTTAAAAGTTAAACAAATTGACCCTAAAATTTTAAAATCTAATTAACTTGTTTACTATGAAAGCCAACAGGCCAGTCTAAACCGACTCATTGTTTTTGCAATAGTTATTTCTCAAAACTGTTTAAAAGGCCAAAAGTCAAACAGGTTTTGGGACTGGGAACCTGATCCACAAATCAGTGGAATTAAGTGCAAATAATCCTCAGTATAAACCACTAAAGAAAATCCTAATGCAAATTCTCTGATAAGTAATTGGTAGAATAACAGATTAGAAGAATAAAGAAGAAGAGATATTGAATTGGCAAATCTTGTTCGGAAGACAATGATACCTGACACCTCCTATATCAGTGCAAGAACTTAATATTGTCTGATCACTATGAAGCCAGGTAACAGTTCTTACAGAGCCAGGAGTCTTGTCCACTTCTCTAGGAGGAGCATCAATGCGATTTAGATCATATATACGAAGAACTTTTTCCACTCCACCAGTTAGTAAAAATTGTGCATCCTGTTTAAAATTGGCAAAAAAATGTGAAAACTTTATCCAAGATAAGCATCCATTTTATGACAAGAAGGGTGCAAAAGTCCTAACTGTTTTCATAAACTGAGATGTACCTCTGAAAAAGAACAGGCTCGCACAATGTGTTTGTGCTCAAAAGAGTGCAGTTCATCCCCAGATATAGCATCCCAGATTTTACTGTGTTCAGATTAGGGCACGGAAGTATAACAAGATTAGATCATATGCTGGTTGATGAAGATAGTTAGTTTAGCAGAAAACCAAGTAGAAATATTCCAGTTAATTAAAAATAATTTTAAGGAGCATTTTTATCTCAGAGACTTGTATATAGCATTTATTCAATCTCAGTGTTCAACTCATTTTCAATTATTGCTATAGTTCAGGGGCACTGTATCTTATCACATACGCAGAGAAATCTGCAGAAGCAGAAGCAGCACGGAGAGCATTTGTATCCAAGCAGCAACTCCAAACTGCACCTTTATGACCTTCAAATGTCCCAATCCAATCCCCAGTCTCACCATTTCTGAGCATGGGGTGGGAATCTGAAAGATAGGGGCAAAACATAACATCATTAATAAGACACAAATCTGAAAAGGTACTGTACCATCTTTTTTAGGTTAATTAAACTAAAACTAGATTAGCTGATTTCCAATTTTATCAGCAACCATCTACATGGCTTTAGAAGACAAGATTGCATCACATAACTATTAATCTAAATCTGGAAACTAACTTTAAATTCTGATTAAATCTAAGAGTTCTTTTCTATCACATCCAAAAGAGAAAAGTTAAAAATTTGAAAATTCTTATTTCTAATAAAAATCCAAATCCACACACTTCAATTGAAAAAAGATTCATGCATTATGCATTAACAGAACTAGAAACTCTTCAGTAACCTTAAGCTAATCAAGAAACCAGGTTCACACTTTCACTCAAATTCAATTGAAAGCTAAATTATTAACTCATACCTTTCCATTAACTAGTGATAAACCACCAGTTTGCTAGATTTTCTTTGTTTCTTAAAAAGGGGAAAAAAAAGAAAAGAAAAAAGAAAGAAAAGAAAAAAAGAAAGAAAAGAAGAGGAATGTAAATAATACAATTAATTACCTGTAGAGCAGACGCCGGATTAGGAACAAAACACACACATATAAAACAAAGTAAAATTAGCAACTATACAAACTAATAAAATTCTAGAAACAGTAAAATGCAGACATACCCTTGCTGGCACTGATGAGAAAATACCCATCTGGAGTGACCGGACTGTAGAATAAATCAACAACAGGTCGGGAATGACCATGGCATACTAATGGCACAGACACTTTCTTCTTCTCCATTTCCGCAAAATTATTCTAAATTTAGTGAGTCAAGCTTACAGTTTCAAATTTCCCTTCCACCACGTACAAACACAAAAACCACGAAATTTTACTCAAGAAATTCAGAGCTTCCTTCTCAATATAACTCTTCCATTAAAACAGGTATACTTTCTACACGATCCCCATTACAGAAAACCAAATAAGATTCAAGAGATGAACTAATTTCAGATTAAATATTACCAATGAGAAAAAAATGATGTAATCGGAAGTTAGTAAATTTTGAGAAAATCGTTATCTGTAGACTGTATGTGCAATACAGGTGGTGAGATGTGTTAAAAAGACAATCCACGCCCCCAAGCCCTTGTCTGCAAACTTGGCCGGGAAGTTTAAAATGAGGTTAGTTGTGGAAGAAGACGGAGGACTACGGTGCCCGTGTATAGCTGATGGCTAGGCGCAGGGACAGTGGCCTATCGGCTTTTTACCAAAAGCCAGTTGATCCTTTCGGCTTCATATATATGGGCTATGCTTCGGGCTTTTTGTCTTTTGGGCTATAAAAATAATGGTGTGCTATCAGTTCCTCGTTGCGGGCTGGATATGGTAAAAAATGAAAAAGAAAAAGGGGCCCCGAACCGAACCTAATAGACTCGACCCGACCCGACCCGACATACCCTGTCTTATAAAAATGGAGAATATCTTCTTTACCTTCATTTCCTATTCTTCTCTATTGATCGCTGAAGAGATTTGACAAAACCGACGCCTGTAATCTTCTACCGTCCGACAAAGATGGCTACGGCAGCTATTGACACTAGACGGACTGAAGCCGGGAAAGGGGAGACCTGTTCGGCAAAGGGTTCGACAGTGAAACAAGGGGAAGGTTTGCGGCAATACTACCTGCAACATATCCATGATCTCCAACTTCAGGTCCGTCAGAAGACGCATAACCTCAATCGACTCGAAGCTCAGCGTAACGAGCTTAATTCTAAAGGTACTGTTTCTGTTTCTATCTCTATGTATCTTTTTGGTCTACCTTACTTTACCCCCTCAACAAGAAAGCCCAAACCCTAGATTAGTTTGTATACCTTTTTTTTAAAGAAAATGTTCTTTAATTATGTCACCTTAACTTTTAGCCATACGTGCCAAGAGAAACTTGCATTTGTGAATGTGCAATTTGATTTTACATTTCTATGCTGGGACATCAGAAGATTTCCCGTTATGTTGTGATAGATTGTGGGTAATTTGAAATCCTTTATGCGATTTCAAGCTGTCTATTCCCGCATCTGCAGTTCTATGAGTTTAGGGACCATTTCACCGGTTCTCCGGTCGTTCCCCATGAAACTTGAGTTGCTCCCCTGATTAGTCACGTGAGTTTTTCTTTTTCATATTCTTGGGGGTGAAGGTTCAAATGTGGGGAAGGTAGTATTGCTTAAGTTTTGACTTTCCTGTTAATTAGAGCATAAACAGATATGTTCTGATTTTTTAAATTTTAATTTCATGGTGATATGCTTTTTTTTAATTATTATTATTTTTTATTTTATTGGAATGAAGGTTTATGATTCAGTATGCAATCAGCTAGAGTGATCAATATTTCCCCCAGTAATGAAGTATAATTTGTTTTATTCTGTGTGAACAGTAAGAATGCTCAAGGAAGAGTTACAATTGCTTCAAGAGCCTGGATCTTATGTGGGTGAAGTTGTCAAAGTTATGGGGAAGTCAAAAGTGCTGGTTAAAGTAAGTTCACTTGTTCCTGGAATATCATCTCTGGTTATCCCAGTGTTGTCATGTTGACATGTAAAGAATTCTTTTGCCACATTTAACTACTCGTGAAAGTTATCATCTGTTCAGTAGTTTCAAAACTTGTATATTAACTTTTTATTCTTGACTTGTATTTGCTGTTTCATGTTCTTGTTGAGATCAAATATCACAGTATTTAATTTTAGAAAATAATTCTCTCTTTTGGACAATTCATTCTGATATTTAAACCATTAGAAGTCTATGCTGTGGGATTTTTTTTTTTCTTCTTTTTTTTGGTCATAGGACGAGTAGTGGAACATCATTATGATTTTTTAGTTTCTATATAAAAATCAAATTAAAGAAAATGTAGACAAGAGAGTCTAAAGAATTTAATTGGGATTTGATGTATTCCTGTTATTGGAATAACTCTACTTGGAGAAATAGAAGGAACATTTATCACTCATTTGGAATTTAGAACAAATGCATTCATGGGTCTGAGCTGCTGCATACATCACAAACGCTTTTGAGGCATGTGTGTAAAGTTTGAAGTGAAATATTTTCATAGCTCACTCTGTGAAGTGTTGGACGACTCTCATATTTATGTAACCATGATTATGCATGCATTGCATGGTTTTAGTTCATAAAAAAAAAATTCTGTATATTAACTTCCCATGCCTCAATGAGCAGGGTTATTCGTGATATTTAAGTTGAGTAAACCGGCCAATTTATTCCCTCTGTTCATCCTTATGCTACAGGTTCATCCAGAAGGGAAATATGTAGTGGATATCGATAAAAGCATTGATATAACAAAGATCACTCCATCAACTAGAGTTGCTCTACGCAATGATAGTTATGTTCTTCATTTGATTTTGCCTAGCAAGGTGGATCCTTTAGTCAACCTCATGAAAGTGGAAAAAGTGCCTGATTCTACCTATGATATGATTGGTGGTCTTGACCAGCAGATTAAAGAGATTAAGGAGGTATACTTTTTCTTATTCCTTTTTGTTCTTCTTAGTATTGCTGGCTTCATAGTTTCTGATGAGATCAATGGCTCATTATTCTTCTTTTCCTTTATGATCAACATCCAGGTTATCGAGCTTCCTATCAAACACCCTGAATTATTTGAGAGTCTTGGAATTGCTCAACCTAAGGTTCCTTTCTGATGAAATTTACATTATATTGTACCCTATCTCCTGGTCTTTGTGGTGCTAGTCCTCCTGACCTTCTTTTCTTTGAATGACAGGGAGTTCTACTTTATGGCCCCCCAGGAACTGGGAAAACATTGTTGGCTAGGGCAGTGGCACATCATACTGATTGTACTTTTATTAGGGTCTCTGGATCTGAACTAGTGCAGAAATATATTGGTGAAGGTTCCCGAATGGTGAGGGAGCTGTTTGTTATGGCCAGGTATGTGATTGGACTTGTTGAAGTTAACTTTCAGCCCACATCATTATCTTTAGAACTATTTCTTGTGATTAATTGACTGGTGTTAGGTAACAGCAATGGTGTGACAGAATTCTGGGGAGGTGGGTGGATGGGAAGAAAAGGTAGAGAGAATATAGAGACTAATTTTGAAGAGAGCTTTCATGGTTTGAATTAATCATAGAGACAGTGTTTTGATTGTCTTGGAGTGGGCTGTATGAAGGCAGTGTTTTTACTTCTGTTTTATGATGCATCTCTATCCTCAATTCTTTCTCTGTTGTGATAGACTATCTAAATGCTGCATCCTATATTGCCCTTACATATGTATGAGGGTTTGATCTTTAAGGTTGCTACTTGTGATGTAGTGGGGGTGTTCTTGGATTATGACTATATTTTCTAAACTGAGAAAGTAGATCTTAGAGCTGCTTGAAATGTTAGGCAAATGAAAAAGTGGTCTACCTCGTCATTGTATACATTTTTCCCTATAATATTGAGATATGGTAACCTTGGGGGTATAAGATGCCTTTCTAACAAAACACATTATCCTTGTCAGTAGAGCTAATAAGATGTCTCTCACTGATATAAATAATTAAGGAGGTTTGCTGCCCAAGCTTATAAGATGTCTCTACTAAAATATCTCTTGACTAGTTTTATTTGGGATATGATCTAAAGAGACTTGTGGACTTTCCTGTCAAGTCATTTTTTCTTTTGAATAAGGAGAACCCATTCTTTTTGCTGGTTATTTAGTCAGGATGATGTAAGAGTTCATTTGTCTTATTTTGGGTTGTATTATTCTCTTACCAGGGAGCATGCACCATCTATCATTTTCATGGATGAAATAGACAGCATTGGCTCTGCTAGAATGGAATCTGGAAGTGGTAATGGTGATAGTGAAGTGCAAAGAACAATGCTTGAGCTCCTGAACCAACTTGATGGTTTTGAGGCTTCAAATAAAATAAAGGTTGGTTCTTGCACTATATGTTTTTTCTTCTTAAGGTTGATTTCCACATCCTATTCCTGCATCTTACTTTTGATGATATTTTCAGGTATTGATGGCCACAAATCGCATTGATATTCTGGACCACGCCCTTCTTAGGCCAGGTAGAATTGATAGGAAGATTGAATTTCCAAATCCTAATGAAGAGGTATGAACTTTTATTAAGAACACATATTCAGTTTCTGTAGTTGCTTCTTACCTTTTTGGGCTCTTTATCCCTGATGTACAAATTAATGTTGTGTATTGATCAGAATGATTATCACCTAGTCGTACTTTTCTTCTCCAACTGAAATTATTACTCCATTTTGAATTCTGTTGAAATTTGTGTTGTATGTTTTCATTGTCTCGTGTTACCATTTCTGTTTATAGTCGTTTAAAATATGGTTTATACATGTCTTGTGTGTAATTTTCTAATCTCTGTTGCAGTGTTGATTCTTTTTTCTCCTTTCCTAATTACTTGTTTTTAGCCTGAATTGATTTTTTCTGTATCATCTTTTGGTAGTCTCGCTTTGATATCTTAAAGATTCATTCAAGGAAGATGAATTTAATGCGGGGGATTGATTTAAAAAAGATTGCTGAGAAGATGAATGGTGCTTCTGGTGCAGAGCTGAAGGTGTGTTCAGTAACCTCTTTTCTTTTCTTTTTTTCTTTTTAAAAAAAAAAAAGAAAAAAAAAGAAAAGGGTTTGCATAGATAAGTCACAACTTAGTATTATGATTTGAATACATATAATTCTTCATTATTAAAATTGCCTTTGGTGCTCTGCTCCACAAAATTTTCCGTCTGTTCTCTGTCGTCCTATTTTTGATGGGGTTGTCATTTCCATGTATGTAGGCTGTGTGCACAGAAGCTGGGATGTTTGCCCTGAGGGAGAGAAGAGTTCATGTGACACAGGAAGATTTTGAAATGGCTGTTGCAAAGGTAATGAAGAAGGAAACGGAGAAGAACATGTCATTGAGAAAGTTGTGGAAGTAATTCATTCTCTACGCGTCCTTGACATTCCAAACTATAGTGTACTTGAACCCAGTTTTTAATTTTCTTCTCAATGTTAAATTTACATGGTAGAACGGTATTCAATTGGTACCTTTTTATTTCTGTTGGAAATCCTTTTGTTAACTGCGAACTTATAAATGTGTTATGCCGACAATCATTTTTTCTTTTTCATAGAAAGCTGCAATCCATTAAACATCTGGTATTGGTATTCATTATCCCACAACAAAAATAAATTTTCAGGCTGTCGTGATAATTTCCCGGGCATATATATATATATATATATATATATATATATAACGCATTATATCTGCCGAATCATCATTCTCTTTCAAAGCCAAGATGCAGGAACATCTTTCTCTGAAAACAAGAATCAACCCAAGTTTATCTATTTAAATTAATACATCTATTTCTCTCTTTTCATTTTTTTGGCAAATGCTCCAAATGTATTCTTCTACAAAGAGAGGAAAACCAAAAGCCCTAAAATTTTACCCAGTCCGTTCATAATCTTTTTTTCCAGAGTCCAAGTTCCTAGAATAAAACAATGGCTGGCATGCTACCTATAACCCACAAGTCCGGAGAGAAGTAATCAAAGCAACAAAATGCACGAACTCTCCACAGCTAGAATGACGATTGGATGAAACAGAGCAGCAGCAGATGAACAACGGGATTGCCAAAAACACAACATCACTCCAAGAAGAACTCTTCAAGCCATATAACCACCTCGTTCCGCTTTTATTCCATAATGGTAGTAATGACAAGACAAAATTAGTCATAGTTCACAAACTAAACACACCCTTGGAAATTACTCATTTAGAATCAACTTTGCTAAGTTCATGCTGCTTGTATAAAAGAAACAGAAGATGTTTGTGATTAAAAGAACAAGAAGAGATTTCATTCATACCATTATGAAGCTCCACGTACGACCTGGATCATTGTATCGAGCAAACAAGCAACCACTTTTAGGTTTGAGACCATCTCTAATGAGACTTGACCTAAGTACTTTCTCTTTCTCTCCGACAATATCCTCAACTGGCTTTCCACTAAATTTCATGACTGCAGCAATACCTCCTTCCACTCTCCTCAATTTGATTCCTTCTTCATTTGGAGCTGGTAAACTGTTAAGACAGATTATGATTTTACTTTGTGGAGAAGTTACAAGAGTCTTTAAAGATGTTGCTTGCTAAGTTCTTCTTTTGATATAATAGCAACTTTTTATGGTTAGTAAATTTCTGTACCTATTCATATCTTTATCTGATGGTATAACTATCTGGATAGACACTTTAGATGCTTTGGAGTCAAATGTCTGAGTAAATACAGGAGTAGTCATTGGTATCTTCTCCGTTGCTGAATTCTTGCCAAAAATGTATCTGCAGGGGGGACATAGTTTTATCTATCTATTTATCTCAAATACAATAACAAGTGGGAAAGACTAGGGGAAAGTTGAAATACAAACTAAATAAAGAAGAAATCTTACCCAGCAACAGAATTGAAGCCACTTGAGCCAGACAATTTGTCTCCATCTGTTTCCACGACTATAAATGGATCATACTTTCTTACCTGCGAGTACAGAGGGAAATTAGAACATCCAATGAGAACTCCTCACGTATTTGCATACTAAAAGAGGCTGTTCTCAATAGCAAAAGCTGTCCACGATTGAATTTTATAGTTAGATCCCAAGAAGTACAAACAGTGAGAGATTAGCAGTTGAAAATTGAAAAATTGCAGCTCTGCAAGAACTCCTAAACTCACCTCATATGTAGCAGTTCTTTTTAGTATCTGATACTTTGGTGTTTCCAAGTCTGGAGTTTTATAGATTCTCAACTGTCAAATTTTGAAATATCAGATTCAGAGCTCCTCTGAATTGAAAATGGATAAACTGAACAGGGTTATGAAATACCTGCTTGACCATATCTAGCAGTCCTTCTATGGAAAAATAGTTGTTGTTCTGTATAGAGTCCCAATAATCCTGGTAATTTTAAGGACAAATAAGACACAAAATTATGGTACAATAATAATAATTTCATTGAACTTCTCCTCAGTTAGAGAGCAAAATCTTACAATGTGGCTGCAGAACTTCTTCGTCTCTGGGTTGATACCCATCACTGAGTTACCAGTGAAGACTAATTCAGGTTTCCAAGGCAGAAGAATGAACCTCATTACCATAGTCCACCTTGTTGTTATCTCATAAGGCCCTGTCTATAACAGGTGAATGAGTCAAACAGGCAATTTGCCAACAGAAGTTGGATTGAAATAAATTCTAGCTAAGAAGGCATTTTTTCTCCCGCAAGAGACAATCCTTTCAATCATCAAATCTGAATATGGCTTCATAATTAATCTATGCTTTTTCCCCACCCTAGTAACTTCTAACAAAGTTCTTAATGAAACCTGCATAGATACCTGAATTAATGATCCATTGAACGGAAACTAATAAAGCCCTAGAAATTTTCTCTGTAATCATTTCAGAGATTTAACTAGCAAGATCACTCCTAAGTTCTCTTACCTTCATGAGATGAGCAGTTGAGTTTAAAATTTTCCTTAATGAGAAATATTGGTAAGTATTTGCGTAACAGATGAATGACTTTCTCGGCATTCAATTCTTTCAATTGATTAAAGATTTTTACTGAGAATGGGAAAGACAAAACCCTTGGAATGTTTCCATTCTTACACATACATACCTGTTTGACCCAGTGCAACTGAAAATCGGGCCTGAATAGCTTCTTAAGCATAGCAATGTTAAAAAGATAACCGCTAACAGTATCATGCTTCGTTATCGGGTCTCTAAACTTCACCCGTTCATCGTAAGCAGTCTTGTCGATACCTTGATCATCGAAAAGGTGAGGAAGATCTTCATATAAAAAATCCACAAACTGCTTGACATCAATAGATGGTTTTGGAGGGCTTTGTTCAACCAAACTCAATCTGACGACCAATTTGTAATTCCGGTTGTCTTCCAGTAATAATCTTCTGGTTTTGGTTCCTTTAGAAGAAATGAAAAGAACGTGGGCAGATTTTCCGGTCGCATGACGCAGTAAAGTAGACCTCCGGCGAGGAAGTGGCCTGTAAACGCTCCCAAAGTATAGAGCAGTAGCCATAACCGCGCTTCACTGCTACAGAAAAAAATTGGATGCATCACTGAATAATTATTATCTTCGTGGCTGAATATTGTGGCGTCTAGGAATCAAACTTGAGCCATAGAAAGTATTGGCCGCTAATTTTTGCTTCTTTCCAGAAAGATTTTATGAAATCAAAAAAGTGTCCACAAAAATCAAAATCAGTAAAGTCAACGTGTAAGCAGTGAAGACAACCTAACGGGTTTTCTGAATGCGATAATGGATTTATTAGAGTCCATATAAACAGGCCCAAGCATATAGAATACTAAACATTTCCATCGGCCCAAAATTTTGAAGCTTTCATTAAAAAGTTTTTTATTTGAATATTTTGCTATTTTGTGTAAAAATATATATATAAAAAAATCATTGGCCTTAAATATGTAATTTAATATTGAAAATGTCTACATTATTTTATACACATTATGTCAACATGCATTTTTTTCTAATTTTATGTATATATATATATATATATATATATATATATATATATATGTTCTTGTTATCATCATAAGTAAATCTTATATTTAAATGTAAGGAATATGAATTTCCTAATTAATTAATTAGTTAATACGACACATTGTTCTATTAGTGCAATTTAATTAAAATGAGTATGATCGATCAATCAATC
This sequence comes from Asclepias syriaca, assembly GCA_027405835.1. Taxonomy (NCBI): domain Eukaryota; kingdom Viridiplantae; phylum Streptophyta; class Magnoliopsida; order Gentianales; family Apocynaceae; genus Asclepias; species Asclepias syriaca. Next base: position 23,300,319 of record CM049927.1, read on the forward strand.
ACGTGACCATTTCTGATATATATATATATATATATATATATATATATATATATATATATATTATATATATATGTGTGTGTGTGTGTGTGTATTATAGTATTCAATTTTATATGGATAAATTAGGTCAACTCATTATCATTCTTTAATTAATCTAGAAATTAATTATAGTAAATTAGAATCATGACTGTTTTCCCGTTGACGGGTGACGGCGGCGTACGACGACATACGTAGGTTTCTAAATTATTAGATTATTATTTTAATTAAGATATATCGTACGTACTATAAAATAAACATTAGTTATATTATATATATATAAATGTTATAGATACAGATTAATTAATTTCTCATGCATGCAAACCCTTGTAAAAATGCAAGATGCATATTTCTGAAAATGCACTAATAACAATTATTTATAGATCAAGCATGAGAATTAAAACAAGATAATCCATCCATACATACATATATATATATATATATAATTATATATCTATTTATATGTATGTATGTATATATAATGTATCAGCTATAATTAGCTACCTTCCTGAAACTTGAGATTCCTCTAATTAGGGTTTATGTATATATATATATAAATATATTCTCAACAACAGTACAATATATGGCTGATTAATTAGATCCCTTCAAAAAGGGGCAAAAAGAAAAAGAAAAAAAAAGGTGAATTAGGGTTTGTGAATTGTGCAAACTCATCAATTAAGCAGCTGGAGCATAATCATAACTTCCATCACCATCATCATCATCGTCATCTCCATCGCCTTCTCTGGTAGAAAATTCCGGCCTATGGTGGCAAGATTTGCCACCGACGACGACGATAACTCCGGCTGATGTTGGAAGATGATGATGATCTACATCAAAGTTATTATTATAATAACGTTCATTTTCAAGATCAAACACTTCTCCTTTCTTGGCAGACATCGAAATGCAAAACATATATATATATTGTACAACTTTCTAGAAGTTAATTAATTTGGAGTACGTAGCTAGGGTTTTGAAAAGAGAAGGTGCAGCAGATCTGGTTTAGGGTTATGTATATATGGTGAAGTTTGTTTATCTATATATATATATATATATATATATATATATATAGAGAGAGAGAGAGAGAGAGAGAGAGAGAGAGAGAGAATGTTCCAGCTGGGCTACGTATATACGAGGAAGTGTAGTAAATAAATAAATAAAGAAAAAGTTAATTACTGGAAGATGGGCATGCAAATGAAGCAAGGAGAACTCGTGTGGAGGTGTGTTTTAATGGTCCGAAAGTGTGGATTTCGCATGGAAACAAATTGCCCAGTTGGCACGAACCAAAAGAAGCTACGTACTTAGCCATAGCAAACCCCGTGTTTGTATCTTTTTTTTCCCAATATTCCATCCATGTGGAAGAAGATGGGAATGAGAATTCAAACAAAAAGCTTTCTTCCACTTGCTTAGATTAATTTCTATATATATATTTTTTGGAAATTTTAAGTAATTTGTTTAAATATATTTATTCAGGGTAGGATTTGTTGTGAAACTGTGGAGATTTTTGTTCTTCCTTTGGACTTTTGCAATATCATCATTGTTATTACAGAATCTCAACTATTGATAGGATATAAAGATACACTATATAATATATATATATATATATATATATATATATATATATAATAACTACCACTTGAAATAATTAATATAAACCCTAAACCCCACTTCCCACTAAACTAATGATATTTGATGAACAGTAAAGGTTCTTGAATAAATTCTTTAATTTTTTTTTTTAATTTGAATTCAAGACAAACAACTGAGATAAGTTGATTTTTGTTGGGAGTATATCTATATATACATGCATACATACATACATATATATATATATATATATATATACAAATGTAATGTAAGCATAATGAAATGTTGTCGTTTAAAATTCTTGGACCATTCTTTGTCAACCTCGGATTATGACTAGTGTCTACGTACCCTTTTATATACTTTTGTCCACCATACCTCTAGTAATAAAATTAATTGTCCATATTCTTTTCAACCAAAATGTAGTCTTTATTTTATTTTTTTCTTTTAAGCCTGTGGTGTGTTTTTTTGTTTTTTTGTGTGTTTTTTAAATTCAGATTAGATTTGATCATTTGTTATATTTTGTCTTCTTTTAAAATATTTTATAAAATTTAATGCATTAAAAAGAGTAGATTACTGTTGAATAAGATAGAAAAAAAAAATCAAACTTTTTTTATATGAAATTTGCAAATGGCAGTTTCAAGACCAAAGATTTAATTAGATTGGATTTTGTTGATTTTTTTATCTTATGTATGATTAATGTTATTTACTTCTTTTGTTTTTGAATATATTTGTATTGGTATTTTGTTGTATTATCGTGATTGATTTTTTATATTTTTTTAAAAAAAGAAAAGTATAAAAATAATTTTTTGATTCATTTATTTGTGGAATTACAGTAATGGAATCCGAGTTGTCAAGAAAAGCTTTCAACGTGGCAAAAGACATGGCGCCACACACGTAATCGGCGTCGGGCCTTGCACAACTTCCCTCGTGCCAACCTACGCCTTACGTACTGCAACTCCTATATAAGAAATCCAGAACACCCTGGCTTTTCAACATCCAGATAGGCCAAGCTTAATTAATTTTTCATCTTCTTCTTCTTCTTCTTTATTATTATATATATATTTTTTTTTGTATTTTTAATCCCATAATAATATTAAAAATGTCGTCCATGGTTTTCAAGAACATTATTGGCACCGTACGGTGGTACAAAAAGCATGCAGATGGAGATGACGATGACGATGGCTATGATTACGCCCCTGCTGCCTGTTTTGAAGGCGATGGGGATGATAATGACGGAGATTACGATTACGCTCCGGCAGCCTCATTGGAAGGCGACGACGGTTACTACTGTGCTCCGGCTGCGGCTGTCTGATTTAGTATGCCACGTAGATGTTGACACCACTGTCCTAATTTTCCGATGAACCAGTTAATCAGCAGCTTTTTTGCTGGCATTGGATTCATTAAAATAATATTATATTATATTATTCTAGCTGAGGATTACTTGGGATTTAGATCTATGAGTAATTAATTATTGATGATGTAATAGTTTTTCTATATTGTAATGAATCTCCTTTTTTTTCTTTTTTAATTTGTTTTTAATTAATCACTATATTTTATTTGGGGTTTAATCTAATTTGTCGCTTCCTGTCCCCTTTTCCATTATTTATAACAATAAAAAACATGTTTAATGATGCTTAATTAATCACGTGTATATTTCTTATTTCAAAGAAAGAAAAAAAAAAAACTTATTTTGCTTGTTATTTTACATGCAGTTTGGCCTGGCCAGACCTTCAAATGGCAGCACAATGCTACAATGCTACCTAAGATCTCAACCGACCCAGATGAGTAGGTAGAGAATACTTAGGAGCGCGAGACAACTCTCTTTAAAAAACTCGGCAAAATAGTCTCGTAATTTCGGGAGAAAGAGTGCCTCCTCACAAAAGAGGTCGCAATGACCAGGCCCAGACAACTATTTAACAAAAACACAGGTCACCATCATAAGACTATGTATAGGGGTTGACGCCTGCCCAGTGCAGGAAGGTCAAGGAAGTTGGTGACCTGACGACAAGGGAGCCGGTAAACGGCGGCCGTAACTATAACTGTTCTAAAGTAACGAAATTCTTTGCAAGATCGTAGATTAAGATTTAATCTTTGCTGTGAATGATATTTCAAGAATCACTGAGTAAAAGTTAGATCAAATTTAGATTAGTTGGAGTCATCTTTGTTGTGAACCCTATTTCAGGGTGAGGCTTCCCGATTAAGAGTTAGACTCTCCAGGTATAATCCACATCGAATCTGTATATATATATATGTGTGTGTGTATATATATATATATATGTATCAGGATGAAATGCCTAAAACATGGGTTTGCAGTTAGAAAAGCTCAATTGAGCTGCATCCAGGTGATTTCTTAATCTTCAGACCTCTCATTTTTGTTCTTACTTTTCTGACATCTTCCCATCTACTGGCAGATGCATATATATTGGCTAGAAGAGAATGAATACTAGAATCAGTAGATTCCATTCTCATAAGAAGCTTAGCAATACGTTCACCCATATCCACATTACCATAAGTTCTACAAGCACTGAGCAAAGCACCATAAAGAGGAACTGCAAATCTTTCATCTTTATTTGGTATATCATCTATCATGTCTTCAGCTTCTTTCAATAATCCAGCACGGCCAAATAGGTCAATTAGACAACTGTAGTGTTCTAACTTTGGTTCTATTTGATAGAATTTCTTCATTGAATTAAAATATCGGCGTCCTTCTTCAACCAATCCTCCATGACTGCAAGCACTTAAAACACCGATGAAAGTGATGTCATCAGGTCTAATGCCGGCTTGTTTCATTTCTGAGAAGAGCTCTAAAGCTTTGTTTGTCTTTCCATTCATGGCAAGGGCACCAATTATAGAAGTCCAAGATGCTGCATCTTTCCCCTTTATGCCATTGAAGATGTCCAAGGATTTTTCAACATATCCACACTTTGCATACATTTCAATCAGAGCAGTACCAACAACTGTATCTATTTGTATTCCATTTTCATCCATGTAGCGATGAATCCATTCTCCCTGTTCTAGAGATCCCAACTGAGCACAGCCTGTGAGTAAAGCGACTAAGGTGAACTTATCTGGGCTTATTCTTTCCATTTGCATTTTCGTAAACAAAGCAATAGCTTCGTCTACGTACTTAAATTGCACATACCCATTGATCATAGCTGTCCAAAGAACAAGATCCCGGACTGGACTTCTGTCAAACAACCCTCTAGCTTCATCCAGCTTGCCACAATTCACATAACCAGACACCATACTTGTCCAACAAATCACATTCTTTTGTGGCATAGTATCAAAGATTTTCCTAGCCATAGTCAAACTACCGCACTTTGAATACATATCCAACAAGGCATTCCCAATTCTTACAGTAAATTTAAGTTTATCATTCACATATTCATGAATTTCCCTCCCAAGTTCCAATTTTTTCAATGCACTACAAGCAGATAAAGTGCTTACCACAGTAGCTTCATCTGGTTTAGCTTTTCCCTCCCTTCTCATTCTCCTATAAACACTTACTGCCTCTTCAAATCTACTACACCTGACAAAACCAGTTATCAAGACATTCCAAGAAACAGAGTCTCTCTCAGGCATTTCATCAAACACCTTTCTGAGACTATCGATCCAACCCAGCTCGCCATACATATTCATGATTGAGTTACAAATATAGCAATCAAATCCATCCCCACTTTTCAACACAATCCCATGAATCTTTTCACCATATCGCACCGCCCCCAATCCCTCAACGGCCTTAAATACGAAAGGGTAAGTATAATTATCAGGCCACAAACAACTCTTTCGTAGCTTATCAAACAAAGAAAGGGCCTTTCCGAAAGAATTCGTCTTGGTATAAGCCTTAATCATCACATTGTAAGTGAACAAACTCGGGTTTTCAATTTGATCAAAGATTTTCTGAGCATGAGTTATGTTGCCATGAAAAGGGTCGGCAGTAAAAGCCATCAGCTTGTGCAAAGTATCCATGTTTTGGTGGAGTCCTAAAACGAAAACTTGTGCTTGGATTTGCAGTAATTGATTCATACATTTGCATTTCTTGAGGAGATCTATGCATTCCTTCTTGGTAAGACAAGTGATTGATAAGTGGGTTGCTTTTGCAAGAATAGGGCGGGAAATAATCATCGATAAGACCGTTGCTATCCTACGCCGTAGAAGTTGCCCTTGTCTTCCTACGTCTAATTTATAATGATCCTGAAATGGACATAACTTTTTTAAAATATATATATATTTATTTATTATTTTTTAATTTTACTTTGAAAAAATTTGAACAAAAACTCCAAAAGAAAAAAAATAAAATAAAAACATTGACTTATTTTTCTTACTTCCAAAAGAATTTTGAAAAAATAAAACACAAGAAAGATTGACCACAGGCATGAACCGTGTTCGGTGTTGTAGAAGAAAAAAAATCATCAAATCCAACGAACCAACAAAATCCAAATCAAGAGTTGATTTCCCCATTTTCTTGGTCTCCTTGTCCTCCCGCTCTGAATTTTCTCTGCTCTCTGATCTCTCTGCATTGAAGTCATTTCTGAGAATTTAATCAGATCAATCACGTGGCTAAAGGTTTTTGGTTTCTTGGTTTTTCTTTTTCTTTTTCCTTTTATTTCCCCACCCCACTTTGATTGAATAACCATATCCCGCATTAATCTGTCGGTGGAAGATAATTTTCTGTAAATTTTTTGAATAGGGTTTTATTTTCTCCCTCCCCAAAACTCTCCTCTTCTTTTATTGCATTTTTTTTTGACTCGGTCTATAAATGGAAAGGCATTATTTGAATCTCATTCTGAAAATTTACTGTAATCTCACTGGATTGCTGTGCTTATTTTAATCTACTGTACTCTTTTTTTTTTTTCTTTCCCCTAATCTTGAATTTGATTGATCTTTATCTGTTGCCCGTTTTCTCTCTTTATCCCTATTTAGATCCCTAGATACCTTTTCTTTCTCGAGTTGGAATATGTTTCTTTTTCTTTCTTCTCTCAGATTAGCTGACATAATGGGATTTTTCTGATATCTTTTGATTTTCGACCATTTAGAGGCAAGAAGGGTAAAGTTCTTGAGCTTTCTTTTTCAAATTTCTCCACGAAGCTGATTTTTAATTGATTTTGTTCCCTCTTTAATCTGAAGAGGACTCGGGGTTTTTTCAAGTTTTGAATCTTGTTCCTTGATTTGTTCCTGCTCATTTGCTCTGTCATTTATTTTGTAGAGTAGGGAGAAAAAAGAGGAAGGCAAAACCCACAACCCTTAGATTTACGGAATGGCTTCTGTTAGATTTGATGCATCAAAGCAATACTATACTACTACCAGTTTGGTACTGGGTTATGCTCTTTGCTCTAGCTTGCTTGCTGTGATAAATAAGTTTGCTATCACAAAGTTTAACTACCCTGGTCTCCTCACTGCTTTGCAGTACTTAACTTCAGCTTTAGGTGTTTGGGTTTTAGGGAAACTTGGGTTTTTACACCATGATCCATTCACGGTGGAAACTGCCAAGAAATTCTTGCCTGCTGCCACTGTTTTCTACTTGGCAATCTTCACAAACACTAATCTCTTACGCCATGCCAATGTGGATACTTTCATAGTCTTCAGATCTTGCACGCCTCTGCTGGTTGCTCTAGCTGATACTGCATTCAGGAAGCAACCGTGTCCTTCAAAATTAACATTTTTATCACTGATCATCATTTTGGGTGGTGCTGTAGGTTATGTTGCCACAGATTCTGCTTTTACATTGACTGCTTATTCATGGGCATTTGCTTATCTGGTGACCATCACTACTGAGATGGTCTACATTAAGCATATGGTTACTAATCTTGGATTGAATACCTGGGGTTTTGTATTGTACAACAACTTATTGTCTCTGTTGATGGCTCCTCTGTTTTGGATTATTACTGGGGAGTACCTTGATGTATTCTCTGCTTTGGGATCAAATGGAGGAAGCATTTTTGAGCCTGTTGCATTTACTGCAGTATCATTATCTTGTGTTTTCGGCTTGCTTATTAGTTTCTTTGGTTTTGCTGCAAGGAAGGCCATATCTGCCACTGCATTTACGGTAACAGGTGTGGTCAATAAGTTTCTCACTGTGGCCATCAATGTATTGATATGGGATAAGCATGCTACCTCATTTGGACTAGTTTGCTTGATTATGACAATTACTGGTGGTGTTCTTTATCAGCAGTCTGTTACTGGGCCTGGCAGTGCTCAATCTCACCGTGATTCTGCTGTCTCTAGGCATTTGGATAGTAAAACTAAGGATGATGAGCATAGTGGAGATGAAGATGTAGAGAATGTACTAACTGATAAAATATCTGTGGTGTGAGAACTTTTGATGCTTTTGAAAAAAAAATAAAATGGTGATTGAATGTATGCCTTACCTCTCCTGTATTAGGTAATTCCGATGTTCTATAAAGGATTCTTATTTGAAGTTTACTAGTTGTTTAACTTTCTTTAGTTTGATTCTTGATATTATTTGCTTTCTAAGTCCCTTTTTCATTGGATAAGTTTTCCTAAAATTTTGTTGGATTCATGGGAATTTCTATGTGAGAGTCCTGAGATTGCAGTGCTGAGTTTTCTCATTTTGTTTTCTTTATTGTATTCCTTGTGTTCTCCAGGTCTAGTGTGCCCGGTTCAATTCACTTAGGGGCTGGTAACAAGTGGGAGCACTACCATCAACTCTTATGTGTCAATTCACACTCCCTCAACTACTATATGCTTTACTTTTGATGTTTAAGTATGTAATACTTGTAAATATGCGGCATTTTCTGAAGTATTAATCTGACTCCTTTATGAAGCTGAGTCATAAACTTTTTCTCTCTAAGAAAATGGAATACAGGAACCCTTTTTTGCAATTTAATCATTGAATTATCTTTACCAATGATATGATAAAAAAGAAATGGTAGTATAATCTGTAACGTATTACTACTGTAGTGATTTGCCATAAGATCTTTAGCCTTGATCTCTGAGTGGCTGGACATGGCAAAATCATATTGGATGTACATTACATATCTTTTAATTGTTCACATCCATTTCCCAGTGCTGTCATATCCTGGTCAAGATTCCATATGAATTGATGAGTCTTTGGACATGCAAGGAATTTGTAAACTTTCCTCTTTGTGGCATATTTTGGTTTGAGATTTGGCCTCTTGATCATCCAAAAATTATCATTGCTGCCTCTGCATTTGTTCTTGATTCCTCTATATATATATATTTTTTTTTTTTTTTTTATTATTTTTTTTTTTTTAATTTTTTTGGGACAACTTTTCTTTTCCTCTCTTGTGTTTATTTAGACTCAATTTAAATGAGGTGAGAGTAAACATTTTGTATGAGATTTTTTGCATGCCATCCAGGTTGTTTGAATAAAATTCTACATAACATGTGACGGGGAAGGAAAACTTGTGGAGTCATTTACCAAAATAATGTTATTTTAAAATAAAATTTTAAACTAATGCTATTTTTTTTACTATTTTTCAATATATTGTGGGTCTAGTTTAGCAAAATAGATCTTTTATTTTTTTTGAATAAAATATTTAATAAATCATTTTTTTTTAAATTAAAATATTTTATTTTGACAAAATAAATTCTTAAATTTTTTTTAATAAAAGAAATTAAGGATCTATTTTAAAATTTTATATTTTTTTAATATTTCAAAGTAGAACTCTTATTTTTTTTTTTGAATAAAATATTTAAAATAGACACTAATTTTTTATTAAAAAAATTACTTAATAATTTATAAATAATATTTTTTATAAAATTATTCTTTAAAAAATAATTTTTATATATATTTTTTATATTTAATAAATTTTTAAAAATTAATATAATATAAAATTACATATCATTAATAATAATAATAATAAAATTAATAGTAAATTATTCAAGATTTTAAGTCATAATATAAGTATGGTAAATTATAGTGACACACTTAAAATATATTAAAATTTTAAAACCCCATTAATTTTTTAAATAATAAAAAAATTTATTCATAATAATTTTATTTTATTTAATAATTTATTATTTTTATGTCATATTAATTTTTTTAAAAAATCTCAAATAAAAATTATATATATATTATTGTGATTATAAAATATATATTATTTTTTTAAAGAATTATTAATAAATATAATTTATATTACTTAAGACAAAAATATTATTTATAAATTATAATTATTAGATAATTAAAATTTATAAATAATTTTTAAAAAAATGAAGGTACTAATTTGGTAAAGTAGATTGGAATATTTTATTTAAAAAATTAAGGGTCTATTTTGGTAAAGTATACCATAAATATTTTATTTAAAAAAAATAAAGATTTATTTTGATAAAGTAGATCCTAAATATTTTATTAAAAAAATAAGAATGTATTTTGATAAAATAGGTAAAAAAGTAGTATTAGTTTGAAATTTTTTTTAAAAAAATAACATTATTTTGGTAAATGACTCAAAACTTGTGCCCCCTTTAGTCCTTCTTCTTTGGTTCACATTGGAGTGCAAAGCTATTTGTTACATTAGGTTGCATGATCTTTCCATCATTTTTTTCTTCTTTTCGTATCTGTGACCATCATAGTGCTTACAGAGATATTTCATATTTCTGATTTCTGGCTCCAAGTGTTTATTTTCTTTTCGCAGATATTTCATGAATTTGTTTGGGATCAGATAAAAGTTGCGCCTAACAGTTAAGATTTGTGCCCTTGGTTCATTCCTGTAATACTCGAGTTTCGTCAAGTGTTTTTATTTAATTTTTTTTCACGAATAATATTATAATGGATCTCTTCCCTCTTTTGGGCATTTGGTGGAAAAAAGAATTCAATTCTGGGATTAGTAAAAGGAATAATCATTTTGTTAGGGATCTTTTTGCAATTTCGATTAATTCAAGAAGTTAACCCAAGCACATGCGCAAATCACTGTAAAAAAACAAAAATTACATTAATCCCAATTAAAACATCCATGGGTTTTTCCCTATTACCTTCAAAAATCAATATTTCAGATAATCAAATGCCCCTCATGATTGAGTTTAAAAAAAAAACCCCTTAACCGGCCGCAAAGGTCATTATTTCCCTTTGATGATTCATTTCTTTTTCTCCTGCCCACTCTCTCATCTTTCGGTCGAATTTCGGCCTTCCTTTTCTCCAGCACGTCCCATTTCACTTTCACATTTCCTACCTCCTAATTCAATTATTAAGTTTATTTAAGGAGTGCATAAGCAATCACGAGGGCAGACAACATCCAAAACAAGAAATAAATAAAACCTCCACCCCACAACATATCTATATTTAATGTTTCTCTCTATAAGTTGATCAAACACTTCTGCTTATCATTATAAATTTAAAAAAAAAACCACCCAATTTCTTGACTTCTTTCTTTTTGTTTTCTTTCTCATTTCAAAATCCATTAACTCTATTACCTTTAATCAACCACTTTATATATATATATATTTCTTTTCTAAGAACACACACCCTAGTACAAGAATTGCATGCTTTTCATCGCCACCATGACATTTTTAGTTTGGTATGTTTTGCCTTGTAAGCACATTTTGTCTTTTTTTCTTCCAATGACGTTTAATTAATTAATCTTTATATTATATCCTTCCTTTACTTAATCCCTTTTGTTTTTGGCTTAATTCCTAGTTGACTGTTAATCTTCTTGTAAAGGAAAAGCATACCTTGCTACGCACATTTGAGAAATGGAAATTGATCATACCAGAAGTTATCAGACATCGAATGCCATCGGATTTTTCCTGCTTCCCTCGGAACTCATACACTATATTATTCTTCAACTTGCTTTGCCGGACATAGTCCGTTTAAAATCGGTCAATAAATCAATTTCTTCCATCATCTCCGATCATGACTTTGTTCGGGACTACAATTTCCACTCCGCTTCCGCTACTTGGTTGTTTATCTACAAAAAGAGGTGGCGCCGGGATGCTCTGCTTCACGGCTACACGAATTACTACTCCGAATCCGATCGGTGGTTCAAAATTCTGATCGCCGATATTCTCAAGCCCGTCGTTCCTCCCGGTGAAGATCTCTATTTGTTAGCCGCTTCGGGTAATTTTTTCCTCTTCGCGCTCAACAATAGCAGGGAAGTTATTTCGGTCAATCCAATGAATAGAACCGTCAAAAGAATCCCTCCGAGTCCATTAGGTCCGCGTGGCACATCCTCGTGGCGCCGATCCGGTATGAAATTACTTTCTTACCCTCGGGATCATTTCCGCTTTCTGTTTGCAGAAATGGAAGGAAACGGTCCGGTTCTGTTCGAGTACGATTCGAGAAGCGAGAAATGGCAATCCACGGAAGCCGTAGAAAACGGTCAGACTAACGGAGGAGAAACGGAGAATTCAACCGCCATATTTCTAAGCGCATTTAATGATCGGAGTGGGAGTATCGTTATTTCGAAAGACCCACACTGCGACAGACCTCCCCTGATCCTAAGGCCAATATTTACCGGAGACGAGGAAGGAAACCCGATCGACAGGCTACACGTGTACGGCGATGGAAAAGTGATGATAATAAAATCGAAAGAGGTGGAGGAAGAAGGAGGCGAAAGAAGAGTGAGGAGGATGTTGAAGAGTGTGGATCTATGGGGTTTGAGCAAGAACGGAGGAAGGAATTGGGAATTGATGTCGAGAGTTCCGAATAGTTTGGTTGAGAAAATCAAGAAACCGTACGGAGCAATGATGGGTTGTTTGGAGGAAAAAAATGGGATTGTGAAGGCGATATTGATGTCCAATTTGGAGGGTTCGTGGGATATAATTTGGCTGTGTTATCATATACAGACCAAGACTTGGACTTGGCTTCCCATTCCTGACTGTAAAATGAAAGGTGCTAATATGGCTGGAATTGCTTTCTCTTCTGGTCTCTCACTTTGAGTTAGTACTCTTTTCTTTTCTTTTATTTTCAATAATGCAGCCTCAACCTCCTAATTCCTTGTTAAATGTATAAATTTGGAGTTTGATTCAACATTTATGTTTTTGGAAAGTATTCTTCATCTTTTCTCCTTGTATCTTGTTTAATTGGATTGATTGATTTGGCTATCCAATTGTGCAAAAGTCCAAAAATATTTGTGATAACAACAAAGTCCAATATACCATGTGCAACCTAACCAAAATCTTTGGGCTTTTCAGGCCCAAATAAGTAGAAAGCAAAAAAAAAAAAAAAAACCTAATGTTGGTGGAGTGAAATAGTTTAAAACTTTTTTAGGCATGAATGAGCCATGAAAATATGCACTTAAGCAAACTAGAAGATTTTGTCAAACCTGTTAACGTCTTAATATTAATGGCCCTTTATATTGAATATATTATAATAACCCGTGAGCACTATCAATATTTGCTTTATTAAGTACATGTCATAATTAAACGTCACATTTTACTTGAAAATGAAGTTAATTTGGTTGGAATAGTTTAAAGTTTGACTAAAATGTTTTTATTTTTTTATTTATTATTTTAATCTCCAAGACTTTACAATAAATTTATAAGTTAAAGAAATGAGTAAAAATAGGAGAGAAAGAAGAAAAAAATAAAAAGGGACTGAAAATAGAGGAAATTATTAGGGTTGGGAATGAAGAAATGGAGAGTAGCTAGAGAAAAGAAAAGAAACAGAAAAAAATCACAGGTGTAGTTTAAAAAACAATTGTCAGCAAGAACAACGGTGTGGACGCGCGCGCACACATTAAAGTTTGTCTGTCCTAAACATAACATGTTCTCATTGGGAATCATGGTCCCTCCTTGAAACAAAATTTTCAATGCAAAATATACTTCCATATATATTCTCTGATCTAAAAGTGGACATTTACGAATACATATTTATATAGGATGTAAATGGATTTCTTGGATTCCAAAAATATGTGAAAGTTTTCCAACAAATTTGACATATTTTGAATATGTGATATATATATATATATATATAGGAGTCAGTTGCGGGGAAAATCGATGGTTTTTATTCATGGTAATTTTTTATTTTTGATGGTCCCAATTTCCATGCATACAAAACTGGACCACGTTCCAGCTCTAATAATAATTCCCTTTGGTGAAAACGGCGTTTCTACTTCTACAACCACCGTTACCTTTCAAATTTTTGTGCTCTATAATTGTTCCAAAATCCGTTTGTTATTGAAAGAAAAAGATGGTCTCCATTTTCTTTATATATAAAAGTTTAGTTTTTATTCTTAAGAAAATAATTTATAAAGATGGCTACTTTTTGTACTATATATATATATATTATATAAGAAAAGGAAAAGAAATGGGAACCTTTCTCACGAATTTATCCTATATTTTATTATGACTTAAAAAGAAAAATCCAATTTCAAGAAGAAAAAAAGGTAGAAATAAAGATACTTATATATAACTTTAGAGCAGCTAGCCCCACTTTATTATTATTTTGTTTAATTTTAATTAATAACTATTTAAAGAAAAAAGGTAGAGTGAATTTATTTATGTATAATTTGTGAATGACAAAAACAGTAGTGGTAGTAGTCATTGTATTCGATATTTTGGTAGGAGAGCTCTCGCAAGAAGCGAGATAAAGGAATCCATTCGATTTTCTCAAAGTTAGAGACATTTCAAAATTATAACCAATCACAAATATTTATACATTTTGACATGGATCACCACGCTTATTATTTTATGTAATGTAATTTAATTCATATTAAAATATCGTAAATAAATGTATCTCAAAAAAAAAAAAAATCAGTTCCACTTTCAGTATTGATTACTGTTTGAATGTCATTTTCATTGAATTATTTAATGAATTTAAAATTAAAAAAAAATTAATTGGAGATTATTATTATTATTAATTGTATGTATAATATGATGTCCTTATCAAATGATGAAAGTCGAAACTTACACTCCATTTATTTTATGCACTATTTTAAGAAAATTAACTTTTAAAAGAATATATTTAGTTTCAATAATAATAATAATAAATTCTAACTTCTAAATATATATAAACGTACAATTCATTACGAGTCACTCCATTTCTTTTTTTTTATTATTTCTTTATTTGCTACTTAAATTATTTATTTATTTATTGACTTTTCATTAAAACGAGCATAAAATTCGTAATTTTACACTCTTATAAATTCATAAAATAAAAATTTTAAATTAAAAACAAAAAAAAATAGTCGGGCAATCGTCCATCACTGCCCATGTACCGAAATAAACACCAGAGTGGTTGTACTGAATTAATTAATTTCTCAAAGTAAGGCTTTTGATGTTGAAACACTGATAATGATTTTTCACATTTTAATGTATATTTATATTATATGATACATAAATATGAATAGCAATATATAAATTCATATAATTATAACTCAATTGTACTTAAGTAAAAGTAAATATATAAAGAGGGTATATCTTTTAAAATTTTATGTGAAAAGAAAATAAATTATGTAAGTAATAGAATATATATATATATATATATAGTGGGGGTGTATTTACAAAATTGTAAGACCATAAATGAGAAAAAAGGACATTTTCAAAGTTTCACCCTCATTTTGGATTGACTGATGAGGCCTTGAAAGCTCCTTTCTTCTTCCTCTTTCTTCTTCTTCTTCTTCACTCACTGCTTTCACCTCTTTAATTATCAGCTCTGTCTCTATTCCTTGGAAATTTATTTTGCTTAACGGGCATGGTGAAAAGAACCCTACAAAATCACACCCAATTATTATTATTCCTCAGGTGAAAGGAGAAAAAAAAAAAAAAAAATTGAAGATGGGTCATATTATGGGCACCCAAGAATCCTCCGTTAGCGGCAGCACTGAAAGTTCGTCATCCTGCTCAGCCAGAACAACCGACCAGATCGACCACTTTCTTTCCGAAGCCGGTTACCGGGTCCGTTCTTCTGAACTCACCCAAGTCGCCAGCAATCTTCAGCGTCTCGAAAACGTCATCCTGCATAATCCGCCGGATTTCTCTCAACACCTAGCGAACGACGTCGTCCATTATAATCCCTCCGACCTCGGTTCTTGGGTTGACTCTCTTTTGACCGAACTTAATCAACCCTTATCCTTACCCGTTTTACAACCTCCACCGAATCCTAATTTCGTGTTGAACGAATTCCCTGCGGCGGTGGCTACGTTTCAGCAGCAACAGCAACAGCAACAGCAACAGCGGCAGATTTTTTCTCATGTCGTTTTCGAGGCGATAGAAGAAGAACGAGAACAAGAAGATTCCAGCATTCAATTGGTCCACGTGCTGATGACGTGTGCAGAGGCAGTTCATTGCGGCAATCTCTCATTGGCTGGCACATTGGTCGAGGAACTCCGATGCCTCCTCAAACGTGTGAATACAGAAACCGGCATTGGGAAAGTAGCCGGCTACTTCGTCGATGCCCTCAGCCGGCGAATATATCCGGCAGCACACGGTCTCAATTCAATTGGCTCGCTTTCCGAGAACGAAATTTTGTACCACCATTTCTACGAAGCCGCTCCCTATTTGAAATTCGCTCATTTCACTGCGAATCAAGCCATACTAGAGGCATTTCAAGGTCACGATTGCGTTCACGTTATTGATTTCAATCTCATGCAAGGATTACAGTGGCCGGCGTTGATTCAAGCATTAGCCCTCCGTCCTGGAGGCCCACCGCTGCTTCGATTAACCGGAATTGGTCCGCCGTCTCCCGACGGCCGCGATTCTTTGCGCGAGATTGGGTTAAAATTGGCCGAATTAGCCCGTTCCGTGAACGTAAAATTCGCATTCCGTGGAGTGGCGGCTTCGAGACTTGACGATATCAAACCATGGATGTTGCAGGCGAGTCCTAAAGAAGCCATCGCAGTCAATTCAATTTTGCAGCTCCATAAATTAGTCGGGTTGGATTCTCCCCATGGATCACCCATTGACGTGGTTTTGGATTGGATCCGAAGCCTCAACCCGACAATCATAACGGTTGTGGAGCAAGAAGCGAATCATAATCAAGCCGAGTTTATGGATCGGTTCACGGAAGCATTATACTATTACTCGTGCATGTTCGACTCTCTAGAGGCTTTTACTACTCAACCGGAGAAAGCTTTAGCCGAGTTATATTTACAAAGAGAGATATGCAACGTGGTCTGCTGTGAGGGTCCGGCTCGGAGCGAGAGACACGAGCCTCTAGAAAAGTGGAGGGAAAGGCTGATTAGCGCCGGGTTCAAGCCACTGCAATTGGGATCCAATGCATATAAGCAAGCCAGCATGTTGTTAACTTTGTTCTCAGCCGAAGGGTACAGCGTTGAGGAGAAGGAAGGGTGTTTAACATTAGGCTGGCATAGCCGGCCGCTGATTGCGGCTTCATCTTGGCAGCCAGCTATATCTGAGCCGAGCCAGGAAGCATCAAATATTTTGTAAGTTCAAATTAATTTTAATTATTAATATGAATGAAATGATGCTATATTTCTTTCCCAAATTAGGGTTCACTTTAATTTTTTACCTGTGCTACAATTTTTTTTCAAAAATGATGATCTTACCTAGCTTTTTATCTTTATATGATGCATATATCTATAGAAAGGTGGTAAATAGTTGCTTGGCATAAAAATGGAAATTAGTCCTTAAAGTTGTAAGATTTGGTATCTCAATCATATCAATCCCCTCCTCCATGAATTGCTGGTTGTAAACTAGACAAACAAATTATTATTATTATGATTTGTTTTAACTTGTTAGATTAATTATTTACAAGATTCGAATTCCAGATTATTTGTTAGATGATTTGAATGAAAGGGAAGAGAGAGTAGTACTAATAATTCATGAACTTTGCACTGAAGATATAGATAGGTAGAAAGAGAACCTAGCTGTTGTGATGGTAACAACACCTACAAATTTTTGGTACAATGTGCCCTCCTTTCGAGATGCTCTTCCTAGGTTTATTCTTCTTACCCAAGTTAAAAGTGGAAATTTACTATTTATCTCCACTTAGCAGCTTCTACATATTTTATTTTATTATTATTTTTTTAAATGTGGATTTTCTTTTGTCTAGCAAAACAAAAAATGACAATTGCAATTTAAATGGGACCTGCTGCACAACTTTTTTTATTTTCTTGTTTGGGTTCTGAAATAATTGAATTAGATTATGATTGCTACTTTTATAACTTTGAAATGTATTCAAAAGGTTGGTGCTTACTGCTTAGGTTAGAAAGTATGGGAGAAAATCTTCCTTATATTTTATATTTTTCAATTGAAATGATTATTATTTTTACTTTATGAAAATTTTAGAAAAAGAAAGAAAAAAAAAATAAAATAAGGGAAAAAAGAGGAATTGTGGAGGTGGTGGAAAGTGACGGTTGTCACAGATTCACATGCATCAGTATTTTCCACCACGGCGTCTGACTATTTGGGTCTCTGGAGTTTGGGCCCACAAGCGATGGAATCGAGGGTGGGGACCAAACATCATATGATAACGGCCCAAGGGGAACTGGGCCACAAAATCTCATACTGTTATTATACTCTTCAGTCTCAATCAATCCCCCACCCCACATGTCCTTTTTATTACTTTGAAAATCTCACTTCCTTCCCCTTTTTAATTTTCTCTCTTTCACTTTTCCCCACTTTCCTTTTCACTAAATTCAAATTTCATCATCCAGGGATTTAACTATAGAGAAGGGGAGAGTCCAGAAAAAATAGACAACTAATTATTTACATAAAAAAAAAAAAAAAACTAGGAACAACAACAACATCAAACTAAAGAAAGAAAGAAGGAGAAGAAGATTCCTACACATTTCTCTCTCTAGCTCTATCTATAGGCTACTTGTTTAAACTAGAAATTATAATTAACAACTCACTAAACTAACAGTAGAACATAACATTCTTCACTCTCTCTTTCAATGCTGGAAGAGGGCGGACAGCAGAACCACCACCACCACCACCAACACAACGAGATGTGTTCTCGTGGCCATCCGGATCCATGTAAAATCTTGCTCTATATGCTGCCAGATGAGCATAATATGCAGGAGGCACTGCATCAAACAATATTATATATAATTTGCATTTTAGTTTTGTAAAATGGAATTGAATTGCTAGTAGTAAGTAGAAGAGAACAGTTGATTGTGGATTTATTTACCGACAGAGACGGATCTAGTGCATCGAGCATACCTGCGTAAAAGAAAAATTGCATCAAAAGGAGAGATTGAGATAAATGAAATGAAGGAGGAGGGAGAAGATCGTTGCTTACGTATAACAAAGGTTATTAGTCAGGGATTGAATTTCATCTGGAGTGAAGTTGTTTTCATCCCACAGGACATGATAATGTGCTGGTCTGCTAGTACCCTGTCAATGCAAAAGCAAAACACACGTGACTTTACGGACTAAAAAGCTCAGAAAATGGAAGGGAAATCTGTAAGTGTTCGTTATTTCGATCTCTCAAGTTAAGGGTTTTAAAAATTGTGTACCTGAATCCCAGCGTGACTGCAGAGATAAAAGTCGAATTCAGTGGGATGACAAATTTGAGTATCTACCACTGTGCCTGATAATGATAACATACATTTCAGAATCAAATCCACGGAATCATTAACTGTTTTTTCCCAAAATTTGTGTATCCAGCACATGGTTTTAGGTTTTCTTGTGGTGGCCTGTCAACTTATTGAGAGGGTAATAAAGTTTCTCCAAATATCGTCAGAAGCACATGTTGTTCTGGTGACCACCAAAAGGGAAAAGCTAAAAAGGCACAAAATGCTTTACCTGGTAAAATGTTCCCACTCCTATCAGTGTTACTCCTGTCGTTATGGTTGTTCGGAAAAAGCCTAGTGTGGTGGCGCTTTTGGACAACAATGAAAGTCACAGGAGGTTGGTAACCAGGTTCAAGTGATGCACAAGCCTAAGAAGTAAAAGCAGGAACAGGAACAGGAACAGGAGCATGAGCAAAACAATCAGAGGAAGCTAAGAGCAGTTGAGAGATATACAAACTAACCTTACGAATGGCATCAAGTTCGTAGAGTAGAACTTGATAAAACTGTCCATCACTCACACCGTCCCTGTATAGTATATAGATCAAGTCACCTTGAACATGGCCGTGAAGTAATATCCTAAACTATTGACTTGATTAGACTTGTAAATGCTAAGTACCTGTAGAAGATTATTCTCAACGGTTTGCATCCGGTTGATTTCTTAAATGCTAGTAAAAGTTCTCTGCAGTTGTAGTAAAATCAGTATCATCAGTAAGAAAGCAAAAACACACATTCAATCAGGTACTTTGTTCGCCATTTTAGCTGCCCACTTTTCGCATACTATACTTAGATCAATAGTAATCAAGAATGCATTTGGCATGAATTTATATTAAGAATCAAGCAAAATTCAAGTTTTTTAACCAGAAAATTTGCCAATGTTACCCAAGGGAAAAAATGTTATGTAAGTCAGTCAGGTGACAGAAGTGGCTGAAATAATTGATATGATAGGTGTAACTACCTAATCATGCCTCCAGATACCATGCCCGATTGAGGATCTTTCCAGGTTCTGTATAAATCTTGAATCAGTTCTTGTCTATGTGGCTGAGCACAAACTAACCCTGCATATTTAGTAACTTCTGGCCAGTCTTGAGAGGCCACAACCTACATTCAAGTTCAAGGCTTATAGATTAAAACTACTCTTTAGCCATGGAAGATGCTGGAATTCTTTTTATGGAAAGTTTCTGAATTCTTACAGCAGCAATAGATGGGCTAGACTCTTCACCACGCTCGGGATGAGTAACATCAGCTCCAAATATTATTGTTGGAATGTCACTAACCAAAGGAATTTTCCATCTTAATGCATCCAAAAGCACAGTATTTCTTCCTCCCATCTGGTAGATTGAAGAACAAACAAGAAAGTTTTAAGTCTTCTCTCCATCAATAAATAACCCAAATGCATTTGGTAATCAAAAGTAAAAAGAAGTTTGTCAGATTATTTTGTCAAACCTTTACATTAATCTTGAGGGATACATTTGAGAGGTACTGTTTGCTAACTTTTAAGACATATTTTGTAAGACAGCACTGGGAGATCAACCCGAGATCAGTTTCGCAAATTCGCTTCAGATTACCTGAATAGTAAGTAAGTATATCAATTTTTAGTAAGCCAGTATTCACTCAGAACATTGAGCATAAAAGTTGAAAACAAGATTTATTAATAGTCATCTAAGTGAGAAAATTCACCATCCAAACTGTTTATATATTTAGCAGTGTTTTCAATAAAAAGGCTAAAAGAATAGTCATAACTTTGTTCAGTATGTGATTGAGCAGGATCGGATGGACACATACCATACAAAGAACCATTATTGTCAGGGAGAATGGCAATAAGGAGCTCTAATTCTTTCCCTCCAAGTTTGCTCGTAGCAGCATTGCAAACATAACCAAGAGCTTTTTTCACTTGGTCAGGTCTAGCAGAATAGATTGGAATGACAGGGTCACTGTTGAATTCCTGAAATGGAAGAGTAACAGTTTGCAGTTTGAAGAATTATACTACAATTCACATTTTACCAAGCCTATTCAGAGATGGTAAATTTTTCAATAACTTGGTGAACCCAAAGAGGCATAGAAGAAAAAATTTTACCATTCCAGAGATTTGACACATTTGTACAAGCTGCTGGCAGAAGCTCATAGCCGCACTTTCTTGTACACTCCGTGAGAAGTTTATACAAGCCCAGTACTTAATAGTACTTCCATTTATCACTTTCTGCAATTTGATAACATAGTTACATAATACATTTTAACACTTTTATTCTCATTGCATGAAAGAAAGTTAGATTACCTTATTTATCATATTCCACTGGCCAAGCTGAGGCAGATATTCTTTCTCTTTTCCAGAATCATGATACTTGAGCTACACGAAACAAAAGACTGATTATAATTCCTCGTAATAAAGCAGAGGGTAGAAGACGGAGAAATCTAGAAATTACCCATGGGGCTGGAAGAACCCGAGCCTCAACTGATGCAGGCTTATCAGCAATACTGAGGCCAAACTCCTTGGCAAGAGGATCATGCTTATATGCATTTTGCTGAATTGTCTGGTTATGCAGCAGTGAACTTTTAGTATGAAAGCCTCAACAAATTCTAAGGACACTTAAGTATCTTTTTGCACTAGAATCTTTGTTGCTGCTGTTGTTCTCCCCTCTCCCCCACCACCATCCCCATCCCCATCCCCGGTGCTATCCCCTTTTTTAAGGTTAATAAGATTGCTAAACTCTTAAATCAATAGTATCCCAGAGTAGAATTTTCTTTTAAACCTTAGCAAATATCAAGAGCTTAGAGGTAATACATTTTAAATGGGTTGATATTCTGATTCCAAATATGAGAGAAACATAGGAAAATTGCTAAATGTTAAACCTGCACAACATCAGCTTCTTGTTCTTTGGGTCTTTGGCATGAAAACTTTAATAGGGCAGTTATCTGTTTATCGTTCAACCTTTTGGTGTATCTCTGTCCCTCAACAATCTTGCAAGCCTAAATAAAATAAATAAATAAATAAATAAAGCTTCACAGGTTAAAAGAAATAGATTCCATATTGATCAAATACCTCCATTGGCAAGTAATTCACTTTCTTTTGACTCCCAACTTGGAGACATGGTAGATGGGGATACTGAATGGAAAATCCATACACCTCTTGGAAGTATTCAATTACCGTTTTCATATTTCTTTCCTCATCTACAGGAAAGCTAGAAAACAACAAAGAATAACTAGTAGTCCAGAGGAAAAAAAAAAAGAACAAACTAGTAGTCCAGAAGATAAATACATGTGCAAAGACAAAATGAAACTAAACTCACATCAATTCCCTCGTAGGCTGTGATGTCAAACCCGTTATCCTGTATTTTCTTCGCATACTTCCCCTGTGTGTAACTTCAACCTTGACACCTCTAAGAGCCTTCTTGACCTAATCAACAGCGGTTAAATTCGTATTAGCTAATACTTTATTCCATAGTCAGGATCATCTGTGGTACCAACATCTTTGATCTTAAGCAAGATATCAGCACAGAGAACTCCATTTAAAGAAAATTATATAACTAAATCACAAATTCTACCTTTACTCTATCTGCATCAGACAGTGGCCTTAAACTTACATCTCTTCCCAAAACTTGAGCTACAAACTCAACCACAGGAAGTGGTTCTATGAAGGCAGTTGAGGACATATCTAGTCAACAAATCATGGTCAGTAAAGCAAAGTCATCATACCATTTCAGTCCTTTAATTACTAGAATCATATAAAAGTCATATGACAATCATACCAATGTTTAGTGACAACCCCATCTGAGTAGGTTTTATACTCTGGTAGAAGCCTCGCCAAGATTCTAAGCCATTACCTAATGACTGTGGTCTCTTAAGAGTTGATGAATAGAAAAACCTCCCAACACAAACATGCCTGAAAAGCAACCACACAGAAGTTTTGGGAAAATGAATTTGCGGAGATAAAACAGTTCAGTTAGTTTTTCAGTATTTGCAACAATGAACTACGGTAGAGATTAATTATCAGAAAAACAATGAATTTACAAAGGTAAACCTCTGTTCTGCAAGCTCCCGAAGCACAAGATCAAGAATTTTAAGGGCTTGTGAGTTGGTGTTAACTCTTTTCGCAGAAAGAAGTTCATGGAATTGGTGCATATTAGCCTGGGCTACAAATTTGATAGTAACAGTAAATCTCCTTTCCCTGTTGTTATTCATTTAAGACTTCATCAAATAACTGATCAACAAAAAAAAGCATGAATGTTGAAGCATAGGCAGTTACAAAACAATTCATTCAACAGTAATAGATAAACAGTGATAACTGACTTCGTGATGCCTGCATAATTGTCATCCTCTGCCAATGTTATGGTGAAATCTTTTGAGGTAAAGGGCAGTAATCCTGCTGTGTAAAGGGCTCTTCTTCCATCATACACAGGAAGCATCTTTCCCAAGTCTGTATCACCGTGAAGTTTCACCAAATGTTTCATGATACTTTTGTTCAGTCTAGTAGAATTGACTTCAGGACTTATTATAACCTGTATGAAGAAATGTAGTTGAGATTGTTGATTATTTAGGGGTTAAAAAAAAGAATATTAAGGATCAAAGTAACAACTTACGTTATATTGGCTCAAGTCTTTTTCTGATACTTCAGCAATGAAATGATTGGTCTTCACCACACACTTGGTACCCAGTTTGCCATAACCTGGTCTAGAAGGGAAAGCAAGACTTCTTTCTGAAGAAGGTGAAGAAACAATACTGGTTTCTGATGCTACTTCTGGAAATTCTACTTTTGTTCCTTTTCCTTTCCTCCTGCCCCTTCTCTTTACCACAATATTTTTGTTAACTTGAATGTTCTCTTCATCATTCTGTGACACCTGGGATTGTGAGTTCTGATTCATGGACTCCTGCAATGGTGTCCTGGAAATATGATGCTTCGGCTGAAGGTGCTTCCTTTGCCAGTGAGGCATTTTTGCAGGTCTTAGTAGCACCTTTATATGATAATAATAATAAAAAAAAAAAAAAAAAAAGCAGGATTAGCAGCGATTCAAAGGCATCTTCAGAATCGCTGGAATGAAGAAAGTGTTTTCCTTATTTTTATATTATGCTTGTATGCAAGTTTTTATGCTTAATGCAAGAGTTCTAGGAGATAGATGAGAGGTGCAGGAATAAGAGGGAATTAAACTTACAGGGTATTTCTCTCTTAGACTTCTTATTCTTTTCAAATAGATTCAAGTAAAAAAGCAACAGGGCCATGCATCCATGCAGACACACCTATAGAAAGTGAATGGAATCACCTTTTAACCCCAACTTTTCAGACGTTTCCTTTCTTTCTCCTTCCCAATTCAAGGAAGTGGAGGCAAAAAGAAAGGGAAACTACGAAAGAAAAAAATGCAATGCATAGTTCACAAAGTTGAAAACTGTATATTCAAATAAGAGTAGGTAGCCATATTTAACTTGAAACGTTGAACATTTTTAATGAAGAATGCAGGACATCAGAAGGAAAATTATATGCAGAATAGCTTTTGAGTCAAATTGTATACTCTACAAAAAAAAAAATATCCCAGCTTAACCCAAAACAGTATATTGTATTTACTGCAGAGGTTAGAAAATATGACAACAAAATGATCAAGTACTTGAATACCCATAGAAATTAGTAGAATATATAGCAATTTCTTTCATAATCAATACAGACGTTCTCATTCAAGTACATGAAATCTTGCAAATATTGCTCAGTTATTGTTTCAACATATATTTTTAAGTTGAAACAATCCAAAGAAAAAGAATGAATGCTAACCAACATGTACCTTGAGTAGAGTTTTTTTATTAGGATGAGAAAAATAGTAAGTGAAATGGCAAAATTTTGTATCATTGGCATGTCGGATGCTAGTCACTCCAACCTAGTATTGCTGTCCGAAAGAAACTTGATGGGCTACGTATACTATACTTCTAAGCAATTAAGTTACGCATTTCCAGCAACATGATGTCAACCTTCAATTTATGAAGTCATTTAAAAGGACAACCATCTAACCAATTTCACCTTTTACATATAGGGTCCAAAATGAAGCAAAGAAGGAAAATAGAAAAGAGAGCATAGAACCATGAGGAAGCCAATCAATATCTATATGTGTAAAATGTCTTTGTACAGAGTGAAGGTAGATGTTACAGGTAACTGATTGACCTATTAAGGCAGGTGCAGAATTGGGACACCACCGAGAATTTCCAACCATATGCAGTTTATTTCACAAGACAACAATATTTGGGTAACAAGTTAAAGTCTTTCTTTTCACTTTTCACATAAGCACTAATTCAGTAAGGATATAGACTTTGCAGAACTAGAGGAAAAAAAAAAAAAAAAGCCATGAAACAAGGAAAAGAAAGATCCATCAAAGAATTATTAGTTTAACCACTCTAACAAAGCTCACAGGCACTAATATTCAGAAGTTGGAATATAGTATTAATTATGGGTGTAAAGCATCCTGTGTACATGAATGAGAAAAAAAAGCCAGAGGGTGTACAAAAATTGTCAGAGTTTAAAAGATGCATTAATTGAACTGTTGTGCCCGCATAACCACAAACCGATGGTGGTACGTTGCAGGGACAACTTGGAGAAAGTTTTTCCACAGTAACCATTGATAAGAAGAACTGAGAGAGGCGGAAGCAATATCAGGTGTAATTTCTACTGTAGTGGTTTTATAAGTGTGTTTCTGGAGTCAGCTTCAAAGTCTAAGCAGATAAAGATTTATCACTGCTCACTGCCATTTTCTCTCAGCTTAATTAGATGCTTTACAAGGAGAAGGGAGGGCTCGGTATTCAAAGAATTGGATAATTGCATGTTGAAAAGTTAATCAATCCACCGGGTGATGCCAGAAACAAAACCCTTCAACAGAAAAGAGCAAGGAATAAAGAAAAATTTAAAACAAGAAATTGAAGCTGTTGTTTTGTTTCTCCATAGTCCACCACTCATAGTTAAAGGTGAGGAGGAGGTCCCAAATCCAATCCCATCCACCCAGATAAAGAAAAAAGAAATCCCGACTTTCCATGGTCAGAAAAGGGAAAAAAACTTGATCAGACCAGACGGCCCCCATTAGAATCTACTGTGGGCTAGTCGCGCCCTGCGCCTTTGGCAATGGCAGTTGGGCACAGCACTATAGCCAAAAAAGAAGGTGCGCTGCAGCCTTCTTTTTTCGTGAATTATTTGTGGCCACTGCTAGTATTTAAGTAGTAGTTAAAATCTGTACTCAAACTCCAATCAATATAATACAATAGTAGCAGTTTTGTCTAAAGAAAAAATTCATAAATGAGGCAAAAGAAACCCAGAAAACTGGTAGAATAGTGTAGGACTGCGAATAAACAATAAATTAGTCTTGCACAGATCCCTGAGAAGTAATTAATTAAACGGAGAGATTTATTGGGACTACAACAGTGGTAGTACTAGTATCATAGATCGTTTTCAAGAAATTAAAAAGAAAAAGAAAAAGAAAAATAAAAGGAAGGATAATCGGAATTGTCTGGGTTGCAGAGGACAGAGTAGAGTCTTGTTGAATGTGGGCAGCAAGTAAAGCAGTGAAACAAGAGATCCATTGGCCAATAAAGAAACCTCCCGTCTCTCTTTCTCTCTCACACACATACACACACAATGAAAACGACGATGCACTGCAAAACTGCTATCCCTTATTATTATTATTGTTTTTAAAAAAAAAAAAAAAATCCCTTTAATATATGTACTATTCTTCCTCTCCTGTAAGTGCATGCAGGCAGAAGCACTTCTGCAGCCTGCCTAGCTAGCTGCTTTCACATAACGATATCTGTACTGTAATTGCTAGCTGCTTTGCTTACCCCCACCGCACCTTAAAAAAGTCTACGTTTCATCTCCAGCATGGACTTTATTCTGGCTAAATTGGAAAGGAAAGTACTGTGAAGTCTGTAATCCTTCTACGCCTCTATGATCTAGGTTTATATATATATATTCTTAATTTACAGTGTTCGAATACTATCCTTATTTTGATCTCTAATAAATTCTCCAAGAAAAATTTTAAATTGCAGGATGAACGTTCACCTAAAAGAAAGAAAGAACTTACTCAAACAAAACCACTAAAAAATCCCTGTTCTTCTTCAATTCGGAAGCCCAATTACGAGGAAAAAGATGTTTAGTGTAAGAAATTTACAGGGATTGAACACTCGAGGCTTTCCTTGAACATGGGCTCCACTTGGAGGACTTGAGCTAAAATATTCCTAAGAATCAAGATAGTTTTTATAGACGAATGAAAGTTTCATTTAAAAAAGGCACAGCTAAATATGATGATCAGAGAGAAACTTTTTCTATACTACTACTAGCTAGCTAGGCTTCCTGGGAATTTTGCCATCAGACTCAATTAATTAATACACGCACTTAAAAGATTCTTAATCAAAGCAATTCTCAGTTAAGGGTTGCTATGTTATGTTATGTTAAGGTCATAAATTCGGAAAAAGTTAGGATCTTGGACCAACATTTAATTCTAAATCACCAATAGAATAAGCAAAAGACTGTACAAACAGGGAGATGAAAAAGAAGCTCAAAAGCAAAAAAGATGAAATGTGTGTAAAAGGGAAAACTTTTAGTGGGCAAAGTACTGGAAATGAAATGAACATATATGTATATAATATATGGTCATTTGTGACGACCGTAAAACACACATGATATGATATGATAATAGATCAAACATCGCACGCAAAGGTAAAGGAAAAAATTGGTACCCTCTTTCTTTCTCTCTAACTACCCATCACGTGTGACAGCGTGTGTAATCATCCTTCTAGAGCCAAATAAAATAAATGCAACCACGACAAGATATTAAAGGAGAAAGAATGTCCTTCCACTTCCTGCAATTCTCCCTGGGGATCCATAGTAGTCGTAGTAATACTACTGTGGCCGAGGCCAGAAACTTTAGATGGACGAAAACAAAAACACCACCACCACCACTTAGCCTTATCAATGAAAGGTTCAATATATACATACATATATATATATATATATATACATACATGAGTTGTTAGCCCCATTGACAGACTCGTCTTATTCATTGATAAATCATATAACCTCATTGATTCAAGTGGAAGCAACTAACTCTCTTTTATATCAAAAGTTCCAACTTTATGTATCTGATAGTAAATACCGACATATGCACAACAATTAATAAATTTTGTACCATAATATCAGGTTAAATAAAGTTAAATTATCATACAAACAGGAGAAGGAGAGGAGTTGTTTTCCCAATGGGAAGAAGGTATAGGAGGGGGGAGTAGTTGAGACTTGAGAACTAAATTCCAAAGGCTAAAGAGAGCTAGAGCAATGATGAGAAGGAAGATAAATATATATATATATATATATATATGTTATGCAATGTACCAATTTTTACTATTATTATTATGGAGAGAGAGAAAGAAAGAGAAAGAGAAAGAAAGAGAAAGAGAGAGAAAGAGAGGAAGTCCAACAACAATGCTTCTAAAGTCTCTGTATAAACGCCACCACCTATATTCTGATCTCTCTCTACCTCTATAGTCCAGTAGTAGTACTACTACCAATAAATACCCAAACATAAAAAAATTTACCCATGACAGGGAAGAAAGTAAAAGAAAGCAAGAATTGAACAAAGGAGGAATTAAGAAGAAGAAGAAAAACCTTGTGCCTTACGTTTTCTCCCCTACTACTAGAGCAGCCTTCTTCTTCTTCTTCTTCTTCTTCTTCTTCTCCTTCTTTTTCTTCTGCTCAGCTCTCTTCAATCAATTCAATGTCTGTAATTAATTTCCACTACTTCATTAACTCCATCAAATCTCTACTCTACACTTTTTTTCACTGCAAATAATAAATTGCTTTCATTATTGAAATTTACAATGTTGAATCCCAGAGAGAAAGAGGAGATATGCATAGTTTAATTTGATGTTACATGCAGCACACGTAGGAAGCTATTGAATTTAAAATTAAAAAAAAAAAACAAAAACAAAAACAAAAGCAAACAGATTCAAACAAAATTCACTCGAGTGCTAACAGGAACAGTGGGCTTTTGACTTTGAAGCCAAAAAGTCTCAGTCAAACCACGCCAAGAACCGAAAACAAAACCGGAAATCATATACATACATTACATACAAACACAAACATATATATTATATATATATATATATATATATATATACATACATACACGATATATATCATATATGTGAAAAGTAACGATAACACACAGAAATGGTTGAATAGTAGTACTGACCGGATCATGAGGAGGAGGAGGAGGAGGAGATCAAGCTTAATTAAATTCCGTTTCGGAACTGCAAAATTGGGTAAAAATAAAATCAAATTCCGGGGTTTCGGAAGAAAACAAAAAATGGAAGCCTCTCTCCGGTATCTTTCTTTTATTCGTTTGATCAACATGAGATAGAAAAAGACATGGAAAAGAAGGAGGACTTTCTGAAACGAAGCGCCAAACAAACAAACAAACAAAAAAAAAAAAAAAAAAAAAACCTATACATAAATGAGGGAAGGAATAAAAATGGGTTTTGGGGAGTCGCAAAAAGAATTGTATGTGTAAGTGTGCTTTTCGAATATATATATATATTACAGAAGCTTAAAAAAACCATAAAAAACATTAAACAAAGGGTAGAAACTCTTCCTTTGAGAGAAAAAGAGAACTTTCATTGAAAGAAAGAAAGAAAGAAAGAAACACGGGAGCGTGCACTTGCAGAAAAATGTGTTGTTTGTTTTTTGTTTTTTTGCAGCTTTTTTTTCTCCCCTTTTATACAAAAATTTGCAGAAAGAAGAAATTGTTGAGATATTAAACAAAAGAATCGATCCCTTACGAGCTCGTGACACTGTCTTTCTCTGATATTCAGATAACACACTCTCCCCTCTTTCAGACGTGGGTTTCTTTTTTACTGCACTGCGAATATTTCTTGCTCAATTCTTTTGGGCAGAAAATTAACAGTGATTCTGAAGTCTCAATTCTCAAATCAACATGAGAAATGAAATTGAAGAGGAAGTATGGGGTTGAAGAAGGCAAAACCAGTGGTGGCGGGGAATGGGATATATATATATATATATGTATATATATATATATATATATATATATATAGTGTATAGGTTTTTTGCCTTACTTGATGGTCAAAAACTTTTTCTTTGAATGAAAATCTTGAAAATTATCTCTCAACTAAAGAATTTTGTTTAGTGGTGAATTACTCAATTCAACACTTGATATCATATCATTAGTAATGATAATAATGATAATAATTTGTAAGGATACCCTCCCAACAGAAAAGGTAGAAAGTAGTAGAAAACTATGCAAGATTTACTTTGATGATGGAATTTCACTTGCAATTGAAACCCTAATGATTATTAACAAAAGGGAAAGGGAAAAAAAATGCATAGACTTTATAATTAATGGCAAAAAAAGTTGTACTATATACAGTACCAAAGTGTGCATATATATATATAATATATATATATATATATATTATATATATATGATTCAAGATTGATAGTGTTGTTTCTATTAAAAGATGTGTCACTCTAAATTCAACTCCACAATCATAAGAATTGAGAATACATGATCACAAATGGAAAGAAGAAAACACAAAAGGTCCCAAACCAACAATAAACCATCATCACCAAATACAAAATACAAAACGAAAATCTTATTACACCCACACCTATTAATCCAATTCAAGCGCATAAAGTTTGCTTTTTGTAAGATCTTAAATTTAAATTTTATTTATAAAAAAAAATAATTGTAATTCAAATTTAATTTAATTAGAACATGTTATATACAAAATAGCATATCATGTATGATATTATGATATCTAAATTTATGAAACCCTAAAATTTGAATACAAAGGTGGGGTGGGTGTGATGAGACGTGAGTGCTTGATAGCTATATTTTGTTCCAGAGTTGCAGAGAAAGGGAGTAAGAGTTGATAATGATGCATATTTCTTTAAGTCTTCATCACTTGTCAACTTTTGTATATCTTCACATTCTTTTTGCCCTCACTTTACCATGCGAAGATGTTGGCTATCCATCTTCAGTCATTGTTTAATCATTTTGCCTTTTTTCTTTTTCTTTTTTTCTTTTTCCAGCTACTTACGTGTATATATATATATGCATAATTTCTTTTCCAGATTATTAATAATAATAATAATAAAATGCTTCCCTCCATCTATTTAAATCCAACCATTTTTTGAAGGGGGAAAAGAGAAGTTTTTTATGAAACCCTAGATGGATTGAATGGATTTTTTTTTTTTTTAAATATCTACTCGTTTCTATTATATCTTGAAATTTTAATGCGAAAATATGAGAAAAATGTAAGAGAAAAAATGAAACAATTGGGCCGGGATGGGACCCAGTTAATGATTGGGCCACAAGCTGATTAAGACAAACCACGTTCTACTTAAGGCCCATTCTCAATCATTGAGATTTTATTTTTTATTTTTGAATAATTGGTGAGTTTGATCCAAACAAATTTAGCTTTGACAAGTTGAGTTCCAAAATATTTTTTTTAACTTTTAAGGTCCCAAACTTTTTTTTGTAAAGAATAATAAGGTCATTCTTGACGGATTCTGTCAAAATTTTTAAAATTTTAACGGTTGTTTGTCTTTAGTTAATTAAAGATAAGAATAAAAAAGTCATTATATGTAAAAATAAATAAAAAAATATTTAAACAAGGAATAAAAATGTCCTCACATTTAAAATTTAAAAAATAAAAAATCTATCAAAGGATATCAAAATCTTTTGTCAATCTTCTTCTTTCCTACAAAATTTTTATCCGTTTTTGACATCTTTGAA
Organism: Asclepias syriaca; assembly: GCA_027405835.1. Taxonomy (NCBI): domain Eukaryota; kingdom Viridiplantae; phylum Streptophyta; class Magnoliopsida; order Gentianales; family Apocynaceae; genus Asclepias; species Asclepias syriaca. Next base: position 23,332,087 of record CM049927.1, read on the forward strand.
GAAAATAAAAAAAAATAAAGAAGAATAAGAGCGTCTTCGTAGAAATAAAAAGAAAAACAAAAGAAGAGAAATTCCAATATGAATTTGAGTTTAAATTCTGTTCCATCCTCTTCTTACCCATAGATCTTTAAATACTTACTCAAATATATTCATGATAAAGAATGTGAATACTTACTCAAACATCGATTCAAATGTCTTTGAATTTAACATTCCATTATTACTTCCACTTGAATTCGTTTATTGTCGTCTAAAACAATTTTGATTTGTCAAATGAGTTTTAATGATTGAAGATTCACTAAGTATTTCAATATCACCACTGTTCTTTTTCTCTTGAAACAAAGTAACTTTATTTCTTTCCATTGGTTAAAATTTGAATTTTCTAAATATCTATTTATCATTTTTTTTCTTTTTTCTTTCTATAAAGACCTCTTCTTCAATTACTTTTTTTTCTTTTTCATTTCTTCAAAGATGTTAGAAAAAGATAAAAATCTTGTGCCAGAGAAGAGAAGAAGAAGATTGACGACAACTTTTGATATTCTCACTATTTTTGATAAATTTTTTATTTTTAAAATTTTAAATATGAGGACATTTTTATCTCTACGTTTAAATATTTTATTATTATTATTATTATTTTCTTTCTTTATTTTCATATGTAATGACTTTTTTATCATTGTCTTTAATTAACTAAAGACAAACAACGGTTAAAATTTTAAAAATTTTGAGAGAATTCGTGAAGAAGGACCTTATTATTCTCTACAAAAAAAGTTTGGGACCTTAAAAGTTAAAAAAAATATTTTGGGACTCAACTTGCCAAAGATAAATTTGTTTGGGATCAAACTCACTAATTATTCTTTATTTTTTCTTATTAAATAGCTGGATTGCTGGTGAAAGAAAAAGTTTATTTTAAAAAGTTCTTCAAAAGGTCTTTTAGAATTGATAATTTATTTTTTTAAATTTAAGTGAGATTAAAATTTATCTTAATAATTTAAAATTTGGAATTAATTTTTTTAAAATTAAAATTTTGGTTTTAATATATATAGATAAAAATGATACAAAAAATTTAATGTCCTAGAAACAGTAATAGTCTATTTGAAAAATAGAAAAAAAAAGTGTTCTATTGAGAATAATTTTTTTTTTTTTTAAGTTGAAATTTTTTAAAAAAAGAACAGAAAAAAAAAAGTGATAAGTGAAATTAAAATGTATTTGACCACTTAGATATTTGACTGAGCGGTGCAGACGCAGAAGCCGCTGATTGAGAAAAGAGCAATCGTCAGCTAATCGGTAAATGACGACAGACGGCGACTGTTCAATTTATGTGGGAAGGCTTCCATACGATGCCACCGAAGAAAGCCTCCGCAAAGTATTCGATGTCTATGGTTCCGTTGTCTCCGTTAAGGTCCGTTCCTATGCCTCTGATTATCAACTCAGAGAAAGATTCTGCTTCCTTTTTTGTTTTTCCCCTGTTAACTAGGTATACTCCTATCGAGGTTTTGGGAGGGTTTCTCCACTTCTACTTATGTCTGGAAAAAATATTCTGCAATGTCCACGATTCAACGTATTACGGAAAATCTTCGTGTTTATTATGTTTAGCAACTTTTTGGTTATTGAATGTTTTTGTTTGCAATTAGCTTCTTGGAAATCTATGTTGAGTAATTCAAATCCTCTTCGGTATTTTATTGCGGTTAGAACCTTGAAGATTTAGTTCAATTACGTTTTTTTTTTTTGAAAACTTTTAACTCTTTGTCTTGGTTGATCGGTATTCTATTTTTATTCTTTCTGTGCCTCAGGATTTTTTTTTCTACGTTGGAATATTAAATGAAGCTTATGAGTTTAATATTTACTAATATTTGTATTATCCTCTGTTTAGTAGTTTTCTATGTTTTATATTCGTGGTTTATGAATATTGGTTATTTCTAGGTTTTTATTATTATTCAAATGATTGTTTCTTCTACAATGGGTATATAGTACATTCAATTTTAGTAAGAAAGGTGTTTTGCAAGTCATTTGTCTGGAGTCGTGTATTGTCAAATTGCAGAACAGGGTTGTTCATGCAGTTTGGTGTACTTGGTTTGCTTACCCTTTACATTTTAAAGTCTTTGATATATGAGATTCTTGGTACATTTTCGTTTACAGATAATCAATGATCGTAATGTTGGGGGAAAATGCTATGGCTTCATTAGTTTTACAAATCCACAATCTGCAAGCCATGCAATCAAAGATATGGATGGCAGGGTACTTGTTTCTTTCACCCTTCTAGGATCAACAGATATTCATGATCCAAGTGATATAAAGTTGTATCATCTTGTTGATATTTTTTCAATTTTCTTCTTTAAACTTTTCTACATGTAAGTATACTGTTGAGTTTAGTACTATACAGTTCTGAGGCCTAACTTGATTTTATTTAGATTATTGGTGGGCAAACTGTAAGAGTAAATGAAGTGAAGACTAGAGGTGGGAGGTTCGGTTTTGGTCGTGAAGGTTTCCAAAGAAATTCTGAGAAAGGCATGGGTAGTAATCGAGGTAGAGATAGAGAAAGACAATACGATTATGAAAGGGACTTGGATCGTGATTATTTTAGAGAACGGTCTCTTGACCATGATCAAGGCGGGGGGAGAAGATATGATGAAATATATGATAATAATCGAACAAGGGGCCACCTTATCACTAGAGATAGAGTCCACGATCAGAACAGAGATTTAGAAAATTTTGGGCACCAAAAGGAAAGGCTCCGTGACTATGATAGGAAAAGAGACAGGGATGTGGACAGGGAGATACAGAGGACTCCAGATTATCATAAACCCAAAGAGAGGGATGACGATCAAATGAATAAGTTACTGGATAGGTAAGGTGCTTTTTCAAATTCAGCTCTAAAATGATTTTGGAAGGTGGCTCATTTTCTGAATTTTGGTATCTTATTTATCTATTTATTTTTGGGTTGTTTCCCTCAGTTTGAAGTGAAAGAGCATGCATCCACTCACGAAAGAACATTAATATTTGCCAGAACTTGAAGATTACTATTGTCCTCTCTTGATTATCTTTATGTTAGACTTTCCAATCTAAATTTTGGGATACCTGAAATGTCTGCCTTTCTAAAATAAATTTAGTCTTCATCTTAAGTTCCACATATAACCTCAATTTAAGAGATCCATATTCCATTAGCATGTGTGATTCATCACTAGCTACTTCAATTAGAATTATAAGCATAACAAAGTAACAAAATATGGCCATCTCCTTTATATATATATATACATTAATATCATTTTTTTTATACCAAGTCAAAATTGAATATGTAATTGTGAATTGTAACTAACAATAATTTCATATGCCACTGATTCTAGAAGCAAGATTGGTTTTGCTTAATTTGAAACTTTAAATTGTGTTTGGTCTAGTTCCAGTATCTCCAAACTAATGGTTTCATATGTATATGCATTTTTTTCCATCTCTGGGGTAGCATTTATTTTATTTTATTTTTTAATTTTATTTCCTAGACTTATTTCCTTAAAATTTTCATAAGTACTGATGATCTGTTAGCTGTTGGCTCATTTCTGTTTACAATTTCGAAATCTCTACTTCAAGGTGTGTGCAGATTCTTGTGTCTTTTTGTTTTCTTTTTTTTTTTTTTACTTCTTTAAACACACAAAGCCATTATCTGACTGTTGATGTTTAATATCAGCAGATCATATCCAAATGACCGTGGTAAACGTGATTTTTCATCAGAGTCTACTGATAATGATCAGCGAGAGGTATAATCTCAGAGATATTGGACTGGATATCATAGTCTTTTTTGTTTGTTTTAAAAGTGTGTTTAGTAATTAATCACATCTGTCTTGTGTTATGGTTTTTGTTGCTGGTCAGTGTGCTGAGCAGCTACAGATTTCAAACCAAAAGGTTCAACAGCTTCAGGAGGAGGTACATATGGAACTAAAATATCTTAATCTACTTAATATAGAACAATGTTGTAAGTTTTTCCCCCTAAAATGCAGATTATAGGGATATGCCAGTACGGAAAAGTTTCAAGATATTTAATCTTCCATCTGAGGAAATTAAGCAACATGAGTAATCATATCTAGTTTTGAGTTTATTATTCCTAGCCCTGATTTTACATTTACTGCTTGTAGGATCATCTATCACTTTCAAAATATGTAAGCTGTATAAAATCTGTTTTTGGTCGATTGTTCTAGCTGAATTCATTTCTTCGGCTCTGTTGCACATATTCTTGCCAGTCTAAGCAAGGATATTAATATGCTTTTACTGCATAACAAACTAAGCAATACTTTGGATTGCTTGTTTTATCCTGTTTTATTGCTTGTAAGAAACTTCTGGAGTTCAGTGCCTAAATTTGCAATCTGATTATGTTCGTTGTCCACCTTTTGATATTTCTTTTTTATACATATCAATGTGTCATTTTTCCATCAGGTATCTCATATGGAAGAGATGTTTGAAAAGCAAAATCAAACTGTAGTAAACTTGCGGGAGCAATCTAAGGTTTGAGTCATCACACAATTTCACTGCAAGCTAGCTAGTATTTTGTTTTTCTATTTATATATTGTTTAATCCTGTCCGTCTCTACTTTCTTTGAATATTAGAATCTGGAAGACTCGTTGGCAGCTGCAAAGAGATTTACTTCTTTCCGTCATATGCAATTGTCTAAGGTAATTCTGTTGAATCTCATTGCTACTCATTTTTACCCCAGTTGAGATCACTTGCGTGATATGTTTTATTATGCAGTTACAGCAATGTTACCAGCAACTAAGAGACTGCAAAGATAGACTTAATAGCTGTGAGCTGGAGCTTCAGGTTGGTCTGGTCCTCACAGATGCCATATAGTTTGTTGTGACTTTAATTATTGTGTATTTAGTATAATGTTGTTGTGCCATTTACACATTTTATAGTACTTTACTGTGAATAATTGAATAAAAAACAGCTGCTTTGCAACTTATACTCATTTGATGTAATCAAATTACTTGAGAAACATTAATCCTAAATGATTTTTTGCTTGTGCAGTCTGTTGTTGATTCAATAATGTTGGAAGTTGGAAATGAGGATGGAGTGGGTACAAGGGATGGTATCCTGAAGAACAATGGTGCTAATTAAACTGAAACATCCAAAATTACTAAAAATTATTGTTGTCTGTAACTTTTAGCACTGTTATTAGCCTTACTTTCTGTATATACATTTACTGAAAATATTCAGACACACGTTCTTTTCTTATTATTAGTATGAAAATGTTACATGCAGCTAGTAATGTGCTTTTTTGCATCGCATTGTTTCTTTTTTATTTCTGTTTCAGAAATTTAGGTAATCATCTTTTTTTCTTCTTTTTTTTTTTTTTTAAATTTAGAACCAGAGTTGTTTATCCTCAAATATATTTGCATTTTCCTTAAAGAGGTTGTAAAAGTTGATCTGAATGCAGATAATGAACCATTGACAGATACTGAGCCAGAAAATGAGGAGTGAGGAGTTGGGAGCAAGTGACAGATAATGAGCCAGCCATCCTAGCCTCGGCACTAAACTTCCCATTTAAACAGTGAGTTATATACTTTTTCATTTACGAATAAACAAATGGTGTGATCGGGCAAAGCTTCTTAGACTTGAGTTGGAAAGCAATTCTATTTTGCTCTTTCGGTGCTGTAATCCTGTGCTGGGGCATTCCTCATGTACACCCCCACCCCCACACCCCTCCCCAACCCGCTTTTCTTTTTCTTACTTTACCCAAGGATGATTCCTGAATTCCACTTTATCTGCTTTCATATTTTGGATCTGGTAAAGTCTGATATGGTTTTTGCTTTTGGACCCGTGAATGTGGGTTTTAAAGAAATATCATCCCACTGATCTTTTAAGGTTTTCTTCCTACTCTTGCTTTCCTTACCATTGTTGTCTAGAGCAAAAGCACTTCTCAGGAAAAGAAAAACACTGAATTAATTTAAAATCCAATCTGGAGATTTTATGGATATAACATTTGGATATGGATGGATACAATTGATACAAACTCCTCCTTCCTTGTTTTTTTTCCTGTCATATTATAGACCTCTTCAGTAGTAATAGTGATAGTAGATACAAAATGATAACGGATTTCATCAACAAGATGGAACCTCTAATTAATTAATCTAAATTAAAACCTCATTGATTAATTAATTAATTAAAATTGATTTTATGAAACCCTAAATTTAAACTGAATAATTTTTTTTTTTTTTGTTGTTGTTGTTGTTGTTTGGAAAGATTTAGAACTTGAGGGTGATCTCACTTCCGTTGCTCTCTTCACCATCTTCTCCTCTGAGTGCCAAAATTTTTCTTTCTCCACCATTTTCACCATTGCTATCATCAGCTTTCCAGCTACTGCTCTCCGACTTCCCATCTTCGATGCTTTCCGAACGATCACCCGCTGCAGTTCCGCCACGTATGTCAGACTCCGGAGAGCTATGTACTGTCGTCTGTGAAGCTGGATGGTAGACGTGGTGGTGGAGCTGGTTATGGAGGGAGTGGTGGTGCAACTGGTGGTGGTGGTGGTGGTGGTGATGGGCTGCCGTAGCTTGCGTCTGCGGAAGAGGCTGAGGCGGCGCCGTCGTTGGATAAAATTCTTGTGGAACTGGTGTGGCACAGTAATGGTGGGGTGATGATGCATGATGTGCGCCGTAAAGAGTTGGTGGCGCACCACCGTGATGGGCAGCTGCTGCGGCGGCGGTGGCATATTCTGATGGAACCCATATTCCTCCTAAGACAACCAACTGCGGTGCTGCCGCTGCTGCAGCTTGCGGACTTGGACTTGGCCTTCTCGTATGAAGTCTGTACTTCTGTATAACATAACAAAACATACTAATAATCAGCAAAGAAACCAAGAAGAAAAAGAAATGAGCCTAAGAAGAAAAAGGAAAATGCAGAATTCAGAGAGCAGATTTGGTTGTTGTACTATAGCAACAGAAACAGACATAGAAAAGTACATACACAGACAGACTGACAATCAATCAATCTTTCTTTCTTTCATGCATGCCTTCTTCTTTCTTTATTTGTTATTGTACTTTTTTTCCTTTCTTTCTTTCTTTCTGTGTATAATTTGTGTGTTTGTGATATATAGAGAGAGAAAGAAAAGAAACCTGCAGGTGGCTTTTAACTTCATCATTGGTCAAACCGTCAACCTTCATCAGTTCTCTGATTTGTTTTGGTGTGGCCACTGCAATCATTACATCCCAAAAGATCACTACTGGTGTATATATAACTCCATACCCAAAAAAGACAAATTTTTTTTACTATATTTTCATACACAAAATCATTATATGATAATAATTATGATTAACAATATAAACATATAAAAATACCTTGAGAGCCGCCTAACATCTGGAGAGCATTTACAAAACGCCTGTGCAAGTCAGGTGACCAACATCTCCTTGCCTTTCTATGAGTCTGATTCGTCGTCGTATTACTACTATTATTATTATTATTATTATTAGTTGTGGCGTTTGTCTGAGAATCACCAGCTACTGGCCCTTTAACCTGCTGATCCATCATCCTGCAAGAACTTTCTAGATTCTTCTTATTCTCTTCCGTTTCTTTCTCCTGATGATCCGGAGGAGAAGATGAAGCAAGAGCCAACTCCGGAAGTACCAATTTTGATGACGTGTTTCTTTCTTTAGAATTAAACGGAAGAAAAGCTCCACCACCACCAGTAGTATTAGTACCGCCATTTCTCTGCTGCTTAAGATTCACGCCAAACCCCAGAAGTCCAGAAGCTTCCAATTTATTATTATTATTATTATTATTAGGAGGAGGAGGAGTAGAAGATGATAAAATAACCCGCGGGTGCTTCTTGGTTTCTTCTTCATCTTCTTCATGTTGAACATCTTGATGATCACTCCATAGCTGAGCTGACGTCATCCAATTAGCTTTATCAGAAGAAGGGTTATTATTCTTGTTTTTGTTGTTGTTCTCTGATCCTTCTTCACACATAATGGGAATATGTTTCAATGGAATAAACTCTTCAAGAACTGGTTTTACTACTCTGTATGACTGTAGTTGCTGCCTTGAAGCTTCCATTGCTAATTAAATACAATTAAAATAAAATAATTAATATATATATAATTAAAGAAGAAGAAGAAGAAGAAGAAGAAGAAGAAGATAATTAATAGTACCGTTAGTAAGGAGTTGCATGCAGAGAGGAAGTTCACGTTTGAAAGCATCAATCTTGAGACGTTCTTCTTCAAGACGAGCAAGGAATTCTTCCAGCTTCTGAGTTTGATCCGACGGCTGTTGATCTCCTACTGATTTTAGAAGCATCGAGTAGCTGTGTGGTTTGCATTCAAGGCTCAGCTCTGAAAGGTGACGCCATCATCACGTTAATTAATTCTCCAATTATATATATATATATATATATGAATGTTCAAAACAAAAACATGGAAGAAGATGATTATTGCTTTCTAGGTTTTGAGTTTTGTTTGGTGTGGAAAGAAAGAAAGAAAGAAAAAGGGAAGAGATGTAGGTTTGTGAAGAGGGAGCGGTGTTGTTTTTAGGGTTGTGTTCGAGGGAGAATCAATAAAAGCAGTGTTTTCATGAGAGAGAAAGAAAAGAAAAGAAAAAGCAAAGTGAGAGAGAGAGAGAGATAAAGTAGAAGAATGGATGGTAACTTGTTTGCAAAGAGCAAAAAGCTTAAGAAATGAAAATCTGTAGTGTGTAAGAGAGAATCACTCTCTCTATCTTTCTCTGACAAAAAACCTGAAGAGTGAGAAGGGTCATGTGGTCTCTCACTTTCTCTCTCTCTGCATCTTCTTTCTATACAACAAACAAACATAACCTTTGGGTTTGGGATAGTTTGTATATGGTACGAATAATTCAAAATCACTTTTCTCTCTCTCTCTCTCTCTAACTCTGAATTAAAAAAAAAAAAAGATTCTTCTTATTCTTCTTCTTCTAACTTTTTTTTTTTTTTTTTTTTGGTTGTGAACGTACCTTTTCTTTTCTTCATGTACTGTTCATGTTCATGCATGTTTCCCTCTACTCCAAAATTAACATCCATTTTTACCATAAATTTCTCATAAAGTTGTCATGGATATATATATATATATATATATATATATATCGTTTTCTTTACCTAATTATTAATTAGGTTTAATGAATATATATATCTAACAAGAATTACAAAAGTTTTGCTTTGCATGCATGTTTTAGTGTTTCATGGATACACTAATTAGACGTGTCATCATAATGAAGCTCTAAAATTATGAATAATTATATGGTGATTCTAGAAATAATACAAACGAAAAGGGGAAAAAGAAAGAAAAGAAAAGAAAAGAAAAGAGGGATATATTGAATGGCGTTAAAGAGTTAGTATGGAAGTAACTTACTTTTTGGTTTCAAAAGTTGCAGAGAGAATATGTAATCTGGTTTATGAGACATTCATTTTGGAAAGAATAAAATATTTTTCTTCTAAGGAAGGAATATCTTCCAAATTAATTAATTAATTAAACAAAATTGGGAATCTCCATCTGTTCTGCATACTTGTTACACTTTAATGAAGTGGGTAAGACGAAGCTACCCAGATTCTCCTTCTTCTAACTAAATTAATTATATATTATATGAATCCATTTTTCAATTATATTTTAATTAATTAATATTCCAAGAACATACCTATTATTTTGAATTAATCAACTTCCAATTTTGTCGTTTATATAAATTTTACAGAAGAAATAAAAAAGAAATGGTGATAGGGAGAGTGCATCGAATTCCCTTTGGAAGAGAGAGAGATGAAAGTTGGTCGCTTTCTATAATCAGTCTTCTCGTACAAGCCTCCTTTTCCTCCCTCAGATTCTTTTTCTTTTCTCTTCTCTCTCAGACTTTGTTTTTATTTCTTCTTTTTCTACATTTTAACCTTAAAATTTGGAACATGTAAATAAACGAGATAACATACATATTTTGGAAATTAGAAAAAAGGGTTTGGATTAAAAGAGGTAAATCTTGCATATATGTTTCTCTCTCTCTCTCTCTTTCTCTCTCTCTAGAGAGAGAGAGAGAGATTCTTGAGTTGCCACGTTGGGTAATATTGGAGTGATAATGGTTGTCCTGAATATCCCTTTTGTCTGGGGGCGTACATAGAAAGAGAGAATATTCGCTTCAATTTCCCAAACCAATAATACACTATTACTATACTTTGTCCTAAACCCGGATCCTTATTATATTATTATGTATGTATATTTTACATTTATAAAATTTTAAATTTTAAATATTTGTATAGTTAAATATTGACAAAATTTAAGGTTGTTTTTATTAATAATGTTCGAATTTTAATAATAATGACAGAATATGATCTCTATATATAATAAAAGTCATATACAATAATAGAAATAGAAATTATAAAAAAATATTACACAATAAATATTTAATATTCTTTTTTTCTGTAAACTTGATATTGAAATCAAATATTCTTAATATTCTTTACTTCTATAAATGTAACTAAAATAAAATTGTTTTGAAATATTAATAATAGAATATATCCCATAAGTTTCGAACACTTACTATAATATCGTGAACAATTAATCCGTTAGTCCAATCGATAAGAATCTTAGCTTAACTATGGTGAGGAATTCCAGCTTTTTATGTATTCCTATATATATATATATAAAGCTTCTTTTTCTTTTCTTTTTTCTTTTTTTTTTATATCCTTAACCATCAATTCAATTGAGGGTTACTATAGGGGATGAACCCTACTATAGATTCTTGTGTTAAAGGTGTAAGATGCTGATTGGTTGTTTACTCCAATGTTGGGAGCAAACCATGGTGAACCCTAACTTATGTTACATAGATTATGAGAATGCAATTAAGGCTGAACTCAAATTAATACATTTTTTTAAAAAAAATTAATATGACGTGTCTTAAACAAACACCTTCGTGCAATTAAGGCTGAACTCTAACAATGAATTTTAAAGTATTGTATATATGAGTTGAGGTTTGAACGAAGAGCCTCTTATCAGTGCTTTGAGGTTGAATTCTAGTTTGAAATAATTGGTAACACATAATGTAAATGTTATGTAAGATTATGTGTTCAATATTTATTTAAATGTAAATGTTAGGAATTTCGAATTTGAGTTATTTAAAACAATAATTTTAGATTTTAGATAGGGGATGGTAAAAAGAAAAGGAAAGGAAAGAAAAGAAAAGAAAAAGAATGGTGGATTGGGAATAAGGGAATTTGTATTTTGGTATCAATCTAATTAACAACTTTTGCAAAGCCCATCACGTGTGTTATGGTTCAAGAAAAGCCCACCATTAGGACCACAAACTATTCCAAATATCCCCTTTAGGGAAAGCCTAATATACTATATCAGTCACCTCCACCCTTTTTATCCCTTAAATATATATATATATATACTTATTCTTTCTTTCTTTCTTTTCTTTTTCTTTTCCTTTTTTTAACCTTTGCCTTTGCCTTTGCTACAAATTCCTAAAGAAAAGCATACCTTCTAACTCCTAACCACTCTCTTTAGAGAAACTTGCATGTTAAAAGACTCTTTTTTTTCCAGTAATATTTATAGTTTTTGACTAATTTTAATCATTTTTTAATATTTATAATTTTTTCAAACATAAAATCTTGAAATATATATATATATATATATATATATGCAAATCAAGAGTCAATCTTTATAAGTTTTCAAAATTAGTATATATAATAGTTGGATAAGATTCTTGTTAGGGTTTTGAAGTATGGCAGGAGCAAAAAAAAAAAAGGTTATATATATATATATATATATATATATATATATATATTGATGCTTTTTTTTAATTGATTAGATATTAAATTATTTATGAAGATGCTTAGCTATATAATAAGCCTATAAGAATCTACTACTACTAAGGTGACAAATGTATTTTTTGAATCACACGATTTTATATGTATATATATATATATATATATATATATATATATATATATATATATATATATATATATAGTATATTTTGTATGGACGAATTATAATCAAAACAAGTGTAGCATAATATATATATAAATAAATAAATAAATAGGTACTTTGAGAATAATTAGAAGAAAAGAAAAAAAAAGAAAAGAAAGAAATGCAAATGCAAAAGATGATTCGTATTCCCTTTTATCCAATCCAACTACTAATAACTTTGTTTGCTTCCTTTATTAATCAATTTGATTGAAAAAGAAAAGAAAAGAAAAGAAAAGAAAAAAAGGGGAAATTGAAATTTCTATTCAACCCACACAAATTCAAACCCTAAAAAAGCAAGTAAAATATGGAAAAGAATGGTCTTTATTTTTATACATTATATAAAAAAAATTTAAAAAAATTAAAAGAAATATTCCTTTTTTTTTAAAGAAAAAAAAAGAAAGAAAATTAATTTGTATATAATTAATTAAGAAGTGGGGCTTTGCGGAAAGGTAATGACAGGTACATTTACGGGCTGTGATATTAGAATAATTTTAACTGTCAAAAAGTATACAAAACATTATATTTTTATATATTTATTGTCAACATAAAAAATTATTTGAAATTAAATGAGAATTTTAATTTTTTTATTTAATATACAAGAAATATTATATAAAGAAGGATAGATTCGGCCATTTGGCCATTAAAAAACTTCATTATTCGTCAATCATTATGGATGTTTGGGATTTGCATTTACATTTGATACTTATCCTTGTCTCCCTAAAGTTCTTCTTAAAATTATACATTATTGCTTAATACTCTCTCTTTTTTTTTTCCACCTTTGTCCTCGACTTGTTATGGATTTTCAAAACATTGTATTCACAAGTGAATTTTATTTTATTTTTTCTTAACTTATTAGTGTGAAAAAACAAATTCAGTGTAAGTTTGACTTGAACGAAGAACAATGAATGAGAGAGAATAGCATCTGAAGCAAAGAGAAAGTGGAGAATGAATTCAGAATCAAGGGTTTGTCTGCCTCTTAGTGAAAAAGAAAGCTACTCAAGCAACAACCAAAAATTAATAAAAGAGTATTGTTGAAGACAAGAATTTTCAAGAAAGAAAAAATTTGAATTGAATTAAAATTTATTTAATTTCTCTGACCTTTTAGTTGTGGTGTGTCAACTAAAAGTACAGAATCAATTGTAAAGCTCTGTTTCAATCTCATCTTCTAATAAGAAAATACATTTGCATTGCCATATTGGCTCTGCTTGAATATATGCCTTTTTTTTTTTTCTTCTTCTTCTTTCCCCCCTTCTTATCTTCTCCATTTTTTCTTTTTCTTTTTGGTTTCTGGGAGAAAATGTTATTGTCTTTTGACCCTTTTATTATTATTATTATTTGATTGTCTAGAAGAAAAGGTCTAGAACAGAGTGCAGTAGGAGAAGCAAAGGACAAGAAATAAAAATCAGCTTACAAGGGATTTTTCTTCTCTGACGAAACAGGACTGCATCTGCTGAAACAATCTCCTTAATGTTTTAACAGTCAATGGTAAAAAAATCCTTCAGTTTCTGAAGGGAAAGAAAGAAAAAGATAATGCTGTAAGACAGACAGACAGAAAGTACAACTAACATAATCATCTTTGATATTTGCATACGAGAGACCTCCAAAAGTATTAAAATAATAATAATAAAAAAAAAAAAAAAAAGGTTGAAAGGAAAAAATACCAGAGTTAACGTAAGAATTTCTGCAGGACAGAGCTGAGGCACACCATAGGAATCTAATTCTAAGCAGTCTGTCTGATAAGAAGGAACAGAATTTAGCATGTGCTTTTCTGCAACATCTCAGAGGAGGATCAAAATCATATCCTCAGAACCACACTGTACATGAAACTCATTTTGTTAGCCCATTTCTCTTTGAAATGACAAGTAAATCCCAGGTTTAATCCTCCCCATAGCAAAGGGTATATACAATTGTTTGAAGTTTAGGGGTCCCTAGAATTTGTTCTCACTGCAGTGTAAGATTGTCCCCAAGAAGATGGATTCAATAAACAATCAACACCATTTTCAAAAGAAAAATCAACACCTGCAATGGTAGTAGTAGATGACAAACTTTTCCTCCAATTGAAAAAACAAAAGGAAAATCTCCAAGTTTTACCACACTTTCTTGGATGGTTTCAGTGCATGAGATGGAACTCATGGAAAACACCAGTTCTTCCTATGTAATCCAACTTTTGTTGTTAAGATTACAGCAAACATCTTGGTGGACCCTAAGATTACCATATGAACCAACTTTTTACTAAACAGTTGGGCCAGAGACTAAAATCAAAAAACACACACACAAAAAAAGAATAAAAAAGAAAAGGGGGTGGGGAAGGGGGGGTTAAAAGGTCCTCTTAAATGGCATAGCCCAGTCAAGGTCAAGAGTGCACAACTTTAACTGAACCATTCTGTTGTCCTGTTCCCGAAATGATCCAACTTGACTCAACTTGAATTAGTTAGACCCAAAATCAGGTCTGAGAAGAAAATGACATCCTATATTCTGCCTAATCTTTAGCATGATGTTTTACCAATTATCAAACTAGGACTTGGGCATGGTAGTACTATTTTGTTATGAATACGAAAGATAAATAATGCTTATTCACAAGGGAAAAAATGAAGAAGCAAAACTATTAACACAAGTCACCTGTCGTATAATCCATTCATTCGCTTCTAAAGCACAACTTACGTAATAATCAAGATCTGCAACATTACAGCTTAAGCAGTACAAGTGTGCAACATCCTCAGTTATAAAACTAGTACCAACCCTGAAAGTTTGTCCTAGAAATGGATAATCTAGTAAAGGAAACCTGCCCTTTCCCAGATACTCTGAAGTCAATTGATTGTCAATTAATGAAAAAAAAAACAACAAAAATTTCACTTGAATGACATATACAGTACTTGCTCTTTTACAACATTGTGCAGTAAGAGAAGGAAAGAAGATCAAAGAATGTTCAAAAGCTCCTTACATCGAGCTCCTGTGATTTGATAGTGCTCCAGGAAACTATCTGAAAAAAGAATGAACAACTTGTGCCTTCCCTACTGACTTCCATTCTTGTTCTCAATCCTTGTACATTGATTTACCATATTCTTCTCTCTGTGCCTTCATCTGGCCACCACTTAACAGTAAATGCTGAAGACAAAGAAAGATATAATCCTTTTTTTATTGAACAGAAAGAATGCCGTAACTCAAAGGAAGTAATGGCAGTCATCTTTGATAATTTGCATAGAGGACACCCCAAAAGAGAAAACACATGATTGATAAATATGGTTGAAGAACACATCACATAGTAAATGTAAAAATGACGTATGGGTAGATAAATATCCATCAAAAGGGACCATTTTTGCTTTGAACAGAAAGCACCAACTCAGATTTATTCCTTCTTTTTTTCAAAATTTCAGATTTGAAGGGTATACTTAACAGTTCATTTTTCTTTATCATTCAATTCCTAGTTTTAGTAACTAAATATACTAAAAAAGAACCCTCATACCATGTCTTGGACAATTAATTTACATTACTTCAACTATATTTAATATGCTGTAACATCAAATCAACTTTAACTATATTCAATATGTGGTAACATCAAATCAATGATTGGAATATAAAACTTACACTCCAGCCTGAGTACATTTGTTCTTAAAACTAAAAGAAATGTTTGTTTTAAAACTCAATCCAAATACCCCTAAGAATTTAACCAGCAAGCAAGAAAGTTTGGAGCTTTTGGCCCTATTATGGCTTCCAAGGAAAGCTCCTCTCTTCTCTACCCATGAAATTTCTGTCAAAGTATGGTTATAGAAATCAGAACAAGTAGATAACACAAACACACCACATTCCATTACTCCAGGAATTTATTGACTGTCCAGTCCTTGTGAAACATATATAATATGAACAAAAGTTCATTTTCTCTATAGTGCAGAGCAAAAGCGTACAAGATTCTTTGTTTAGATAAACACTTAAGGCCCCAAAGAACCAGAACAACGGGAAACTCAAAAATAGGAAAAACTCCATACCTGCAAAATTGTTTTGCTGCATTAGAAGATAGACATTGATTCAATGACAAACACCTCCATTTTGAAGACACTTGAGATCTACAATGCGTGAGGATAAACTGTGCCACAAACTGAATAAGAAAAAATGGAAGTCTAGAAAAAGAGCTAAAGGAGGCACACTGGGGGACCTACTGCTCTTGCTTAAGATCAAGTCAAAGCTAGAAGTGGTTGTTGGAAATTCAATGTCTAATTAGTTTGAAAGGCATCCATCCATCCACAATAATCAGGTTCCAGTAATATGAAATAGGAAGTGAGGGACGAAAATTTGTGAAAACAGCCAATTAGGGTTCAGAAAACAAAATCATCCTAAATAAAGATGGGAGAGAAGGCAAAAGGTAAGAAGCATTAAATTAAAAATATTCAGAAAGGGAACCCTGTACGTAGTGTTTTCTTTGATGATTCTGCCAAACGCTTAATACACTTTGCACTGGTATAGAAATCCATCAATTGATTAGCTATGTCCTCTGAATGACAATTAATAAATGCCTTGATAAATCGCTTCTCCGTCATCCTCAAAGCTCTCATCATATTGGATCCCTTGATCTTAGGAACAATACCCATATCATCTATTTTTTCACCAAGAAAATAACGTGGCTTTAATGAATTCTCCAAATTGAAGTAGAGCAAGCATGGAGAAGTTAGCACTTCCCTGGGAGATAGCTTCATTACACCCACTATGAAGGTCATGTTTCTTTGGACTTTATCAGTGGAGAGCGTCAACAAAAGAGGAGAACGTCCAAAAAGACTGAAAACTTCATCTTCAGTGAAACCAAATTTCCCAAAGTTGGCCACCTTTTCTTCAATGGTTGCAATGCGTGAGATTGAAATGATAGTAACTACATATTTATACATCCTTGAACCCTTGGGGGTCCCAGTTCTTCGTATGTAATCCAACTTTTTCTCATCAAGATTACAGCGGGGAATCATGGTGGGTCGTGAAAGAAGCATAGGAACCAAGTCCTTTCTGCTAACACCTACTTTTTCATACATGGAAACAGCCGGTTTCAATTTTTTATGTAAATCATAAGTGAGCAAAGAAGGATTTCTCACTATAGCCTTAACCAGAACTTCTCGTGACCCAAACAAGCTCTCAAGATACTCAATGCGTTCATCTAAGCTGTTGTTGATTCGAGAACTAAGAAAGCGAGGACGACAGTTAACTATCTTTACAAGGTCAGATGAAACGATACCCAAATCACTGAGCATCTTTAACTTGGACTGGAGGATGTTTGGATCCATTTTACGCATTGAAGGCTGCCGCAAAAAGACCTTGGCCACCTCATTTTCACGGCAACCCCAGTACCTCAAAACATCAGCTGAGTCCGGTGTCTTGCTTCCATTGCCTGATGGTTCAATCTTATCATCAAAGGTTTCATTCAAGAGGACAGCAGTGGAAGAACAAAATCTCAGGTCAAAAATAATGACTTTCAAAGAGGAAGGAATGAAGAATGAATTGTAGTTTTTGGTGGAGAAGAATGAACCATACAATTGCACTAAAGAATTTAACTTGAATCTCATAGCCAGACGGAAAGGGGAATGTATGAGGCTTTCTGGAAACAATCAACTTTACAAGATCAGAGAAGAATTTGTCTTCAGGTGTCAAAAGCACAGATGAGGCTGTAGGAGGCCACCAAATAAACTGCAAGCAAGTAAGAAAGAAAAAAGAAAAAAAAAGTTAAAAAAAAAGGAAATAAAGAGGGATCACAACAATAACCAACAACCATTAAGCAAGTAGAGAAACCCAAAAGTTGAAATATCTAGGGGAGCATAGATAGTGTGCGAATTCATCAGCGTGAATCAACAATTCACATTATCAAATTGCAAAAATAAATCCCGGGAAACAAAAATTAATATATATATATATATATATATATATATATATATATATATATATATATGAGGAAGCTTATATACCCAATCATAAGACATTGGGAATTTACAGTAGTTCTACAAATTTACACAAGACGTTTAGAACACTCCTTTCTCATGAAACCGTTCTACAATTTACAAATCACCAAGACCAAGAAATTTTCTTTCCAATAGTAAGTTCAGGGATACAGAAAGAAAAATATAAAATATTTCTAAAACCTAACCAATGTTAAACAAAAGTTTATTCAACCACATTCAGAAGCTACTTTTTGAAGCAGAAACTCGCGGGGGAAATACACTCACAGAACACCCGCGCACACACACACACACATATATATGTATTGAATCAAACAATAAATTAAAATTAAAAAGGACTGCAATAACCTTTCCAGAGCACAACAAAAACTATTAGTAAAAAGAAAACAATAGTTAATTGCAGGAAACAATAAAAAAAAATTGTCCGAAAATTAAAGCCCTTTGATAGAGAAACCATTACACCATTACAGAACTTACTCTAAAGAAGGAATTGGAGAGACAGAAAAAGCAGTAGTTGATATCTTCCGCTAGAAAATTCTTCAGGAGGAGGAGCCGCAGCGTCTATCCTTGAAACAAAAAGACCCATTTGCCACCCAGACGAAACGGCAGCGTTTCGATCAAACCTCAGTCAAAGTGTGAAGGTCATTCTGGTCTTTTCCAAATTTCAAATTAATGTCATCCAATTATATAAATAAATTTTAAACACAAAAAAAAAAAAAAGAAAAGAAGAGAATTTTAAAATTCTTTTATCCATCCATTTTATTATACACACACACACACACACAGATATATATATATATATATATATATAACAGTGTACAAAAGAGATACTGTGAACAAAAAGGAGGTTCTTTTAGTTTAAACTTAAAATTTGAAGTCAAGCAAGAAAACAGTTCAAACGGTGATCAGTTTAGATATGAATTAACTTTGAAGAATAAAAAATAAAACTTTTGAGAACTACCAGTAATCCCCACATGAACATTTACCATCCCTGAAATGGTGAAACCTGTAAGGATCTCTCAGAATGATTTCCCTCCCAACAATACTACTACTCACAAGCTTGTAAACAGAGTGACAATCACCACAAACACGAAGGTTCTTGAAAATTCTAACACTTGTACCTTTAGGAGTACTAATCAAACCGTATGCAAGTGCAATTCTCTCACTGTGATTCCATAAATTTTCTTCTTTTTGTTCTTCATCTGTATCTTGTAATGCAAAACTTGTATCTGCCACATACCCTGCTGCTTTCACTTTTTCCTTGATTTCCATCAGTTTTGCATAAATCTTATCGAATTCAGGATGATGACTATTATCACCCATCCCAAATGTATTTACTTTGTCTCGTAATTTCACCCAACTGTATGCAGGTTTCTTCTTTATGCTATTTGTGTCCATTTTTAGTCTGATGTTCTGTACATCATGCCATTTTCCAGAGGCTGCACAGACATTTGAATAAAGAACGTAAGCTGAATCGTCTGTCGGGTCTGTCTCGAGAAGATGTTCAGCTGCTTTCTTCCCCAGATCCATATTTCCGTGTTTTCTACATGCTGCTAATAAACTGCGCCAAACAAAGTCATTTGGAGGTACTGGCATGGTTGCGATAAATGCTTCAGCATCAGCAAGTCTTCCTGATCTGCCAAGAAGGTCGACTATACATACACAATGCTCTATTCCAGCTGGGACACCGAAAACTGAAGTCATTTCGGTGAAATATGCAAGACCTTCATCAACTAGACCTCCATGACTACAGGCAGATAGAAGCGAGACAAAGGTGACATGATCAGGTTTTGAACCATGCTTCAGCATCTCATGAAATGTTTCTCTAGCCTTTTGAAATAACCCATGTCTGGAAAATGATGATATCAATATATTCCATGATAATCGTGTTCGCGAGTTTGGTTCAGGGAGCATTTTCAGCACGTCACTGAGCTCACCACACTTCCCATACATATCCAGTGCACAATTTGTAACATACTGATACGAGTTGAACCCCAATTTAATAGCCAAATTGTGAAGTTGTTTGCCTTCTTCTAAAGAAGCTAAATCTGCTGAAACTGTAAGAGCAGCAGAAAGACTAAATTCATCAAAATCAACTCTAGCTCTTTGCATCTCCAGCAAGAGCTTTAGAGCCTCTTCTCCATAGCCGTGATGAGCATTTGCAGCAACCATGGCATTCCAAGTTGCAGAGGTTTTGTTAACCAATTCGTCAAATATGATTTGACTGGAGTTGAGATCGCCACAATTTGCATACATAGTAATGAGACTATTTTTCACATATTCTTCTGTTTCAAATCCAGTCACAACCATATGTGCATGTAAGGGCATTCCAAGTTTCAGTAGGTCACATGGGGCTGTGCAAGCACCAAGAACACCAATCACAGTAATGTAGTTCGCGGGCTCACCCCATCGTCTCATTAATTTAAACGTCTTTAATGTTTCTTCTGTATTCTTGTTCTCAGCATAACCTCCAATTAGTGCATTCCAGGTTACCAATTCTCTCTCTGACATTTTATTAAATACCTGCTTAGCTTCAGACATCATGCCACACTTACCATACATGGTGACTAAAGCATTGCCAACTATCAAGTTTTCATGAAGCCCATAAATGATGACAAGTGCGTGGACGATCCTGCCTTCAGCAAGGAGTTCTTCAACTGAACAGGCAGCCAATCCACTTGTAAAACTCACATAATTGATCATTTTTCCCATCTGTAAAAGGTTAGCCAATAATCTTAAGGCATCTATTCTCCGTCCTGCTGAAACATAGCCAGCCATCATCGAGTTCCATGAAATTAAATCCCTATCTTTCATGCCATGGAACAAATGTTCAGCATCACTGCATCTCCCAGCATCAGAATACATAGTGACAAGAGTATTACATATGCAAATATTTGAATCCAATCCCATTTTTACAACCAAACCATGAATTCCTCTACCCCATTTCAAAGCTTCCAGAGTACCACAAACTAACACTAGCGTAGAAAGTGTAGTTGAATTTATTTCACCATGATTATGGCGCATTAGCTCAAAAAACCTAAAAGATTCTTCACAGAGCATATTATCTACATATGCAGCTATCACTGAGTTCCATGAAATTGTGTCACGTTCGTCCATGTGATTAAAAACATAGCATGAATCTTTCACATCACCAAAACTGCCAAACATGGAGACAAGTGAGTTAGCTACAGAAATCTTATCCTCAAAACCTGATTTCACAACATGACCAAGCACTTGATGACCCAAAAACTTGTTATCAAGAGCCGTGCAAGAGCTAATAACTTTAGTAAATGTATTCTGATTACAGCAGACCCCTTCATTTCTCATTCTTTGATATAAGTCAATAACCTTCTGATCATCTCCAGCATCTGAATAACCAACCATCAATGACGTCCAAGAAACAACATTTTTCTCTGGCATTTCCTCCAAGAGCTTCTGAGCCCCAGGCAAGAACCCATATGTACCATAAAAATGCAACAACGAAGTGCTCACAAACACGTCACAAAAGAGCCCATTTTTCAGGACCAAGCCATGAATTTGAAACCCTTCAGAAACCATGCTGTTAGACTTACCAAAGGCCGACAATAAACTCGCAATAACAAACCCATTTAGCTCAACCCCTCTACTCCACATCTCCATAAACAATTCAGCTGCATCCATATAGAAACCGGTCCGAACATAACCAGATATCATATTATTCCAAGAAGCAGAGTCTCTCACAGGCATTTCGTCGAACACATGACGCGCCACTTTGATTCTTTCGAATCTTGAGTACATATTCACTAACGTATTGAAGTGCAAAACGCTCCACTCGCTCCATGTGTTTAAGAAGGAAATATCCTTCAGGAAAATCCCGTGCAATACACGTCCAACCTTTTCGTTGGTAATTTCCGTGAAGCCCTTGTAAAGAAACACCGGTATCTCTGGGCTGGGGTGGTCGAGAAGGCACTGAATAATGCTTTTCCTTTGGCCAAATCGTTCTCTTATCCATGAGATTGGTTCGGAAACAAATTTAACCCCGTCTGCTGGAGGGAAATTTGATGAAGATCTGGTGGTAAAAAACTTGAATCGGGATTCAAGTTTGAAACTTGCCAACTTTCTCTTGCAGTGACTAGCCAGCTCAGTTTATTTGGAAGGAGAGCGGCGGTCGGCGGTGGCAAACGGCAGCGAAGCATAATAGTACAGTTGGCTGCAGCGCCGTGATTGGTAATATCTGTAATTATGGATAGAGAAGCAATTTGAAACAAAATAAACGAGGGAAATCCGACAGTTTCATCTGCAAATCAAATTATCTTTCCAACTTTTAAGGAAAATTAATAGTAGTTGAAACAATACAAAAATTAATATATATCAGTCGAAAAAATTCACATGTTTTTTAATTATTAATTTTTGAATCAAAATAATTATTATTAATATTAATTAATAAAAATATTGAAAAATCAATAAATACCCATTAATTTTTTAAATTTTAAATAAAAGTATACATATTTTTCTCCCAAAAATAAACAAAATAGAAAGAGTATACATATAATTGTTTTAAAGTCGGATTATATATATATATATATATATATATGATAAAAAGACTTGCATTATAATGAGATGGTTTCTTTGACAGTTGACTTTTTGAAATCATGTGTATTACAGCAAATCATTTTCAAATACTATATAAAATTTGAACCATTAGTGCGAGAGGGCAAAAAGGGAACTTTTGTCAGTAATACATTTATATCTATCTATCTATATGTATATATATATACATACATACATTGGTGGCCTTAGTCAAGTGTTGTTCAGTTATTTCAATCTCAATCTGTTCAAATTTCAATTCTACTTCAAATATTTATCCTCTGTAGATTTACAATTTCATTTACAGATTTCATGTACTTTGATTATCCTCCATTAGTCTACAAATACAACCGCTTATCAGAAATTGAAAAAGAATGCAGCCCTTTTCTGTCTTCAGCTTCCCAATTGAATCCAGATGATAGTAGAAGTTACAAGCTTAAAAAGGAACTGTCTTTTTTCAATGGAGATTGGAAAAAAGAATCCAGTGAATCTCCATTAATGCCTTTTGAGGACAGTGACATTCCAAGAACTAGTTCTTTACATTATTCCCCTTTAAAATTGGTGGGATTTGAAGTGAAGGATGTTAATCCAGACCATCATTTCCCAAATGGGGTAAGTCTCCAAGGAACTATGTGTATTGGCATTGCTAGAAACACTACCTTACTTTATGATTCCTTTTCAACCTTCCATTTCAGCCCTGGAATGTCTGTTCTTAAAATTTCCTTTGAAGGAGTTTATATGGAGATGGTGAAGAATGAAGGGGAACGGTTATTCTGTATGCTGGGAAATACAACTCTCCCCATGGGGAAACTGCAGGATGATCGCATTTTGTTGGTTCTTCGGCGTCCAAAAACTTTCAGTTTGAATAAAATAGCAATCTTGGGAGAATTAAGAAGTTTGAATGAAAAGGGAAATGGCAAGTACTTTGATTTAGTACGTACCTTTTCTCAGTTGGGTCAGTATTCAAAGTATGAATTTAGACCTTAAATCAAGATCTTGTGATTCGAGTCTGTACCAGGTTGAACTTGAAGAAGACGGCACAACTCGTTTAGCCATTCTGAATTCTGTAATTCCCTTCATCATTTTTCTGCTAACCTTTTCACCATTGTTCCAAATTGGAGATTCACTGACAGAGATAATTATTTGAGATATGAAAATGTTAGTCTTGTCATACAAAATCTCAAATGTGAACAAGAAACCAATGACGACGACAACAACAAATGCAGGGTTGCTGCAGTGTTTAGGGTATTTCCTTCTCAACAAATGGATCAAAGCATGGCAGCTTCAATGTCTGGACTTTCATCAGACAAGACATTATCAGTTGAAGGAACATGGGATGCCTCGAAAGGTCAACTTTGCATGGTGGGATGCTTTGAAGAATGTAATTATCAGGTTTCACTGTACTTTCCTCGTTCTTTCTCCATCAAAACAGAGAAGTGCCATTTTTGGAAGCATATCCAGGTTCAGAAATGAAGGGGACTACACACATGTTCCAATAATCTTTGAGTTGGAAACCCCTGCCATTGATCTCTTCTTCTATAACCATCCACAGTATACGAAATCATACCTTTCCTACAAGTATTCAAAGATTGAATTAGCTAATGCATTCAGGGATAGAAATCACTTTCTTGGATTCTTTACTGATTTCAAGAAATTGTTGCTCACTTATCCAGCTCTACCAGTACCAGATGGAAATCATGACATGTTTTCTCATTTGAGTGCCCTCTCTTCTGAACTCAATATTCTGGCCCCTTGCATTCAAGACACTGAGATTTTCTTCGTTAAAATTGAGGTTGTTTCTTTAGGACCTTTACTTGGGCAATATCATTCCTGGTTGGAGGGAGGAGATAGCTTTTCAATAAAGAGTCGTGATGAAATAATCTCCAACTCCGAGCTTCTGAACGTCTCCCTCTCTCTGAGGTTCACAGAATCACGTCTCAGCTTCACAGAGAAATACTACAAAAATATATCAAAGTTGACTATGGAGGGTCTGTATGATCCATCAAATGGTGAGATGCACTTAGTTGGATGCAGAAAAATCATTGCTAAACCTGCAGAAAATTCTGATACAGAAAGGGGTTACGATTGTTTAATCCAAGTGAAAGTTATTTACTCAGCTAAGACAATGAAATGGTTGATCAATCCAACAGCAAAAATTACAATCACAAGTCAGAGGAAAAATTGTGACATCCGATGACCAGCAGGTTTATTAAGCTTTTCTAAATTTAGTCATTTTCCTTAATTTTAACTCAGTTTCTTCGAGAAATTGGTTAAAACTAATCGGTGGAAGCGAGAAGAGATACCTGAGATGGCGTAACTTTACACGGCGGAGTGATAACTTACGCCATTCGCCATGCGAGTTGCGGTAACTCAGTTCTCAGATTACTGCTACGGGAACGAAAAAGAATAGCCCAATTATCACTTTCTTTTTCTGTGGTACCAATTCAGTTTTCTCAGGACCGTTTCATTTAACCTTCTCAGGGGCAGATCCAGGATGAAGATGGGCTTTTCTAATGGCCCACTAAACAGAGATATAATTAGCCCAAATGGAATATTAAATTTTATATTCTGTATATCATTTCTCCCGTCACTACTGCCGCTTTCATAACTCCTGCACGTTTTCTGCATATGATTAATACGTTTGAAATATTTTAACAATTAATTTATTATTATTATTATTATTATTATTTAAAGAGAATGACCAAATCAGAAAACGACTTTTCACTTCTTTTTTTTAATTACCCTTTTAATTTTGTCTTAGTATCAATATTTACGTTAATAATTTTAACTGATATCAACTGTTTTCAGACATTTAAATAAAATTTAATATATATTTATTGGAAAGAATTGTTCGGAATATTTGAAAATCTCAAGCAACAGAAAAGCAAGAAGAAGATAATGAATTATTTCCCTATGTGAGCCCTAAAAAAAAGGCATAAAACTTTCTTTCTTTTTCTTTAAATAATGCTATTTGTAATCCAGCTCGTGGATAAGGATGATTCAATCCCCTTTAAAATACAAATTTAATTTTTTTTATAATCATAAGAAAACAATATAGTTCTTAAGTATGATCAGCTGATATATTTATATTATCTTTTGAAAGAATATATATATATATATATATATATATATATGTGTGTATAATTCAAGGTATATGAAAACATTTGATGATAAATACAAAAGGGATTCTCACCTTCTCCACTGATTTTGTTGGTTCCCTTTTGTAAAGGTGGCATGTGGAAGAAAGCTAAGAAAAACAAAGCAAATCGCTTTGCTGAATCTGCAAGACAAACCAAAAAAAAGAAAAAGAAATGAAAAATCCAACTACAGAAAACATCTTCAAGAACACGCGGACCTCAGCAATGATGTCCCCAGCTAGCAGCCCAAGAAAGAAGCCCTTCTGCAAAAGCATTAATTCCAACGGATAAATAAAGACGTTAATTTTATGTTTCAAATTTATATAGACGTTATTGGAGATATGCCTTTATAAAAAAACTATATTTATTTTTATAAATACAAATTAAAAATTATTAAATTTGTTTAATATTTCACTCCACACCACCTTTCACTTTGATACTTACATGTAGGTCATAAGATAAATATATATATATATATATGTGTGGGATATAGATATATAGAAACCCTAAAAAGCATGTATGTATACAAGGTGAGGAGTCCACCAAGAAACAGATGGATGTTTTTCTCCTTCCCCACAATTCTTGATTCTTTGCAAAGTACTAATTATAATAAAGAGTAGTTGGTTGACATGAATTAATGGTTGGAACGAAATTATAAAAAACTTTGAAAAAAAAAAGTGTGTGTGTGGTGGGGATGGAAATGCAAATATGATATATACATGCATATATATATATATATATATATATATATATTATATATATATATATTATAAGAATGGAATAAATCCAATGGTTTGCATGGGGTCGCTAACAAGTGATGATGATGATGAACTAATTCTAGGAAATTATTGCAGGCAAGAACGGACGAGACATTCTTTTGTTCTCTCTCATACATATAATACATACATATATGTATGTATGTATTATGTATACGTACATAAATCTAAAGCTCATTTTATCTAAAGTGCCCCAATCTCCCAAAAACAACTAAAGTATAGTAATAAAGTGAGAAAAAAAAAAGAAGCCATTGTTGTGTAATTATAGTAATAAAGAAAAGTGATTACTAAAGTTGAAAAAGTGATAGTTTTTGGAATCCTAAGTAATTATCATTACAAGAATGAATATTAGTAGTACTACTGCGTACGTACATATTCATTCATCAAGAAAAGAAAGAGTGGCAAAAAAAGGTTTCATATTTTGTACTGTAATAATAATAATAATAATATATATTAAAACTTCGAATCCAATGTATTAAAAAAACATTCTAATTACAAATATATATATATATATATATAATTGAAAGCTCCTTCAAAATTATTAAAAAAATAATAATAAAAAGAGAAAGACTCGCATTCCGAGGAGAATGAAAGAATGGGAAACAGACAAAATGGTGGGAGACTATTCTTATTCTCTATTGGTCTTCTCATTTTTCCTTTGAAGCCTTTCGGTGCAGCAAATCAAGAAAATTAGTTTCTTTATTAATTAAATTGTCTTTTATTTATTTATTTCAAATTATTTATTAATTGAATTAGTTTTTAAATTTTCAAAAAAATAAAATAAAATGGAATTTGTCTTAACCTTTAGTAGAGTTGCGTGTCAGAAGAATTGAGAAAGAGAAGAAAGGGTAGTGTCAGTAAATGTATACGACCAAAAGTCAGACAGCCTGTTCCCAACCCCATTTTTCTACATATATATATATGCCAAAATACTCATTCTACTAATTTAAAAAATAAATATATTATATATATAAGGATGTGAATAATAAAATAAAGGGGTAGATTAGTAAAAACACATGTTAAGTTAAGTTGAGGCCAGCTTCCAACTGACAGCAAAGCATACCTCGGAATTTCAAAAGGGATTATTACAATATAATTTGTTACTTACAACTGTACCAAATAATATTTTAAGAAAAAAAAATTAAAATATTTAATTTCAATGAATTGTCAGACAATTCCAATCTTCCCCCACTTTTCAACTTCCAAGAAAATCAATGCACAATTTCAAAAAGAAAAAAACCAATTCAATCCTAAAGAGAAAAGAAAACCAGTAATGGGGTCAAACCCTTCCTTTTTTTTTTTTCTCCTCCATTTCTTCTTTACATTATTTCCTTTTTTCCCCACACCAACAATTTATGGAGTGGTCACACTAGGAGGCGAGCTTCTTGATTCCTGTGGAGGAGTATGTCCATCCGACCCTTTAGACGGGTCGTCCGACGACTGGCGTAAGCCGCCGCCATCGTCGGTGGTGTCTCCTCTATTCATCTCTTCAATCATTTTGACTACTTGAGGCATGGAGGGTCTTTGATCAGGTACGGTGGCAACGCATTGCATTCCTATTTGAAGAAGCTGCACCATTTCTTCTTCTGCATTATGGTATCTCATAAGTTCCACATCGAAAACTTCAGCTGTCCATTCTTCTCTAACCACACTTTGTACCCATCTTGGCAAATCAATTCCTTCTTCACCCAATGATGCTTGGTTTGGTGCTTTCCCAGTTAAGAGTTCTAGTAATAGTACACCAAAACTGTACACGTCCGATTTGAATGTTACTTTTCTGGTTTCCACCACTTCCGGTGCTCTGTACCCGGCAACACGGTGGTTTTGTGGTGCTGTGTTGGAGAATAGCGGGTTTAGACCATAATCTGATAGGCAAGCATCGTGGAGCTCTTGTCTTAACAGGATATTCGATGATTTTATGTTCCCATGAACTACTTTCCCTGATAAATGCATGAATGAGAGACCTCTTGCAGCTCCTAATGCAATTCTCATTCTGTTGTCCCAGTCTAATGGTGTTCGACCCGACCCTCGACTCCCTGCACATTAATGCTTTAATTCAGTCCAAGATGCATAACTAAAAAAAATAAAAATTGCAACTTTAAAACTCAAGAAAAAAGAATGCTAAAGAAGAAAGGAACAAAGAAAAAAGGACAAGAAAGGTTTAAGCTTTCAATAATAACTGACAACATTGCTTTCTTCCAAAGAAATCTGCCCATTAGCAGCAGTGATTCAATTATTAGCATTATTAGGAAGTTGGGGACATGTTTGATTGACATTGCCACTCTTTATTTTTACAAGGACACCTACAAAGTAAGTATAATGGAGTAGAAAGAATTGAGTTTGGTGAGGTGGGTTTGAATTTTAGATGCTCTATAATCTTCCTTTAGGAGAGAGGAGAGGTGGGGAGGATTGTTTTAATGGCTAGAACATAAAAAGGTCAAAACTTTACCTGCTGCCATGTGCTGGGGGGAGGGGGGCTTTTGAAAAACTTACAAGTTAGAACCCATTAAATACAAAGAAGAAAGAAAGAAGGAAAGAAATAATAAAAGCAAATCATTTCATTATAACACAAAAAAGGGAAAGGGAAGAGTATGTTGGTCACGGAAAATGGCTGTTCTTTTAAAATATTGCTGAGAATGTTAGTACAATAACAGTAATCAAGACACCAACCAAGCTCCCCACACCCAGCAGCAGTTGGTGAAATTATAGTATTTTATGAAGAATGTTGCAGAAGTTAAGGAACTAAAAAAAACATATGAGAAACTCTCTCTGCGCGCATTTATCGCAAGTCAATGTACAGTTCATAAACTAAGCAGAAAAAAAAAAAAAAAAGACATCCTCAGACATTTTTCCTTTCCTTTTCATAGGAATGGATAATAGTAATAAAGAAAACCCACCACATATAAATTAAAAATCATTCTGGGGCGGCATTAGCCCCCCAACAAATTAAGTAAGAAAAAGAGACCATTTCAAGAATCAAGTCCTACCAGTTCTTGTTCAATACCCACAGTTAATAAAGGGAAAAAAATTCATAAGCACAGCTCCAAATATATATATATATATATATATATATATATATATTGTACGGACATTGAAGACATTAATGGAATGGGCCAAAATCTTAAAAAACATATTACTAGGATGAAGAAAATGTCTTTTCTTTTCCAAGATTTTCTCTTTTCACATCTGGGGATAGAATTAGGCCATTTCATGCCCTGTTTCCATAAATTCAACTACGAAATGCAGAATGCAGATCCTAATTTCTTAAAAATGACCATGATCCCTGTTGAATTTATGACTCATTATTTTTTCATTAAAAAGAAAAAGAAAAAAAAGGTGCAATAAAGAAAAAGAACTCACCGTGAAGCAGAGCAGATAAGCTACCGGCGGGAAGATAATCATAAACCAACAATTTTTCATCTTTGGAAAAGTAATAAGCTCTGAGAGGGAGCACATTTTCTTGTTTGATCTTCCCTAACATTTCCATTTGCTGCTCAAATTCTTTCTTGCTAACCACCACATCTTTTAGTCTCTTCACGACTACGGTAGTACCTTCTTCCAGGACTGCTTTATAACTGGTGCCTACACTTCCTTTTCCCAATACCTCTGCGGAGGCCCTCAATAGGTCCTCCAAATCAAAGCTATACCCACCACCGTCAAAGAATACAAGCTTGTTCCTTTCTTCTCCAGCGGATCCACCAGTGATGTCATCTTTTGAAGATGATGTCCCGGCTTCTCCTGCTCCAACTGCTCCTGCCCCTGCTCCCCCTACCCCTCTGGTTGTTGCGGAAGGCTTCTGGGTTTTTGTGGGCTGCTGCCGTCTTCTTGAGCGGCGCCGCAAACAGAGGAAAAGTATTAGCAGTAAGAATAGAAGTGCCGCGGCGGAACCCACTGCTATTCCTATTATAGCTCCTTCGGACAGTTTTTTCTTGGATTTTTGACGGGAAGGCACAATTTGTGGCTCTAATCCTGGAGAAGGAGCTGGAGATGGAAAGAATGGAGTACATGGAGGCAATGGACCTCCACAGAGATCAATGTTGCCGGCAAAAGATGATCTAGGGAATTTTGCCAAAGTACCCGGAATCGAGCCATTCAGACGGTTATTTGAGACATCGAATGTCTCAAGGCTCGGCGGGGTAATGCTGGGAAGGGTTCCATTAAAGCTGTTGTTCTGCAAAAATAAGCCAGTTAAATGAGTCAAATTGCTGACAGAGAATGGGATTGGACCGGTGAAATTGTTATCGGAAAGATCCAGACGAGTCAGCCGAGTCAACTCGCTGACGCTTGAAGGGAACTCGCTCGAGAACTGGTTGTTTTGAAGGTAAAGATTCCGTAAGGACTTGAGATTGGAAAAGTCCGCCGGAATAGAACCGGAAAGTCTATTAGATCGGAGACTAAGAACTCTCAACTGAGTTAAACGACCGAGCGTGTTGGCCGGAATTTGACCGACGAGACCTACGCCCGGAAGCCTTAAAGAATAGACATAAGATTGATTATCATTACATACAACACCGACCCAGTTACAAGCCGAGTCAGATGCATTCCAACGCAAGCGATTTTCATGAGGAACCCGGGAGAGAAAATCTAGAAGTGCTTGTTTATCCTGAGTGGGCTCAGACTGAACTCGAACACAAAAACCCAAAATCAAAAAAATCAAAAACAAATTAGCAAAAAAGAATGCAGGAAAAACAAACCCAGAATTCGAAAACAATGCCATTGACATTAGAAATAAAAAAAAGAACAAAAATTTCCCTTCTTCTCCCTAAACCCAGAAAAGAAAATTCAAAGAATGAACATTGGACATCATTTCTGGAGAAGTATAAACAGTAGCAGTAGTAGAAGAAGACACAATATTAGTGTTGGCAATTTCGGGCTGACGAAAAGTGATTCTCCAGCAAGATGCCATCATGTGAAGGAGTGCGTGTATGTGTGTGAGAGAGAAAGAGAAAAAAAGAAAGAGAGAGAAAACAAGAAGAAGGAAATATAGAGAGAAAAGAATGGCCTTCTGAATGCTTTTTTTTTTTTTTTTTTTGTTTTTCTCCTTTCTATAGAGGAAAACGAGGCTGTCACGAGAGAGCACAAAAGCAAGTGAATAAAAATAAAAAATGGAAAAAAGTAAGGAAAATAAATGTGAAGATTTTATTAGAGACGAGATTGTGGTGGCATTTGGCAGCAATTAAAGAAAAGTTCAGAAAACGTTTTTTTTTTTTTTTTTTACTAGAGGAATATTTTATTGCGGTTTAGCAATAATTTTGTTTGTAACGTAAGGATTTATAAATACATACTAATTGTTAAAGTAGTTATTTGAAAATTATAGATAAATTAAAATAATTCTTGTTTTGTTATGACATGTAATTCAATCGACATTTAAATTGAATTAATTATTTTTAACCATTAAATATAGTTTGTGCATGAATAATTTCAGAAATAATATAATTAAGCAGTCTTCTTTCTATTTTTCAGTTAATAATAATTATAACGAATGATTTTAATACATTGGTGGACTCCGTGAAAATTCTTTTCCTTTGTTATATATTATATTATAAAGCATAATGAGTTTGGACTTGTCATGGTTAGAGATAGGTTTTGTCGACTTATCCTTTATTTTTTATGTGTACAACAAAAATATAAATTAATTTACTTGATAATATATATATATATATATATATATATATGTTGCATTATATATGTGTGTGTGACTATGAAAAATAGCATTGACCAAAATGACCAAGGGTTTATTGGCTTTTTTAATTTATGTTGACATGTAGCGTTTGACCAAACAGTCATATTGTCAATTTAAAATACATTAAAAAAATTAAAAATTTAAAAGAAAAGGGAGAAAATACATTGAAATTACTTATTACCATTTTTTTTACTATTTTAAAATTTTCATGCGTTGAGTCAGTGAGTATCTGACTCTCTCCTCAAAATAGTCAGCTTTTGTTTGTATGTTTTCCGGAAAATTGTTCATTGGAAATCTAAAACAGTAAAAACCATATCATGTCACATTCATAACCCCCAAAAAAATGTATATATATATATATTTACCCACAAATGACGTCATTAAGTAGATTTCATTTAAATTGAACTAAAACTATATTTAACTAAAATTAATAAATATATATTTTTCCCCAAAAAAGAAAAAAAAAAAAGTAGATATATGATGGCAGTTTCTCACCTTTGGGAAGACGAAATGATTATTAAGTGTGAATAGTGGAAAATTTGCGCCCACTTGTCCTTTCTCCAATATATATATAATTCTTCTCCCAAAAATAAAGACTACGCAAACACCTAAAATCAATAATTGCAATAAAATGAAAGTTGAAATTTTTACAATTCTAAGGCATTTATAAAAGTTTCTTTTTTACATATAATATAGTTTGGTTTTTGTTTATCTTGTTTGGTGCTGTCAAAAACAAACAAGGAGTTGAAACTCTATAATTATATGAAAAAAATACTATACAAAAAGAGAGTGGAGACAGCCAGCCAGGCAAACCAGTAGTAATACAAACAATCAATATATATATATATATATATATATATTCTGTGTTTGTGTATGTGTATGTGTAGTAAATATATATGTAGTTGTCTTTTGAATTTGTCATTTTTTCACTCTGATATAATTAATTAATGGAAAGAAAGAAAATTCAACAAGGCTAAAGCTTCTCATGTTGTCATCACACAATTCCATTCCCCCACTTCTTCTTTCTTAAATCTCTACTTAAATATACACACACACACATATATATATATATATCATTACAGTTAAAACAGTATTAATTGAAAGTAAATATTGATAAATATATAACTGTGATACCAACATGCTATGTATAGCTATACAAAAGTTATTTATTCTATTCTATTTTTTTTTTCAAAGAATTTTCATCCAAGAAGACCCTAAAAAGCTATAAGGTGGGGGGACCTAGCTGAGTTCTGTCGGCAGCCTCCATATATACTAAGTTACTAACTGCAATAATTTTCAAATTATTTAGACTAACAAGTTTGTGAACATAAATTTTATTTAATAACTATTTAATCCATTTAATATATATATATATATATTTTTTGATTTTTTTTATCATAATATATATTAATATCATTTAAAAATAAAATATGAAATAAATAGTAAATATACATTGTCCTCCATATATTCAGTGTGCAACCACATATTTGGACACATTAGAAAAATCGAATTTTTTGGCAGTTACATGTTACTTTTTTTTTCTTTTTTTTTTGTCTATAGCTATTTAATATATATATTTTTGGAACTGATGGTTTTAATATCTATTTTGTTTTTATTATTTGGTTATATAAATGTTGGGGAAACGCCTTTGTCTAACTCATATTGGTGAAAACTTATTAAATTTTTAATTTTTAATTTATATAAATTTATATAATTTTTTATTATATTTAAATAATTTTTGCTTATATATATATATATTGTAATGCAGAAAAACTCATACGCCCGGGTGTTTAAGTTGGGCCTCATACAGAAGACTATAATATCTCCCTTCAAATTCTGACTTGCAAATTTGGGCCATAGTCCAATAAAATAAATAATATTAATGTCACAATGGTTCGGAACTAATTTTATAATTAAAAAAAAAGGATTAATATTATCAAATATTTATAATTTAAAACTATTTATTTTATTTTGTTTTACTGTTTAATCGAATTATCAATATCACAATTTTTTTATAATTTTATAATTAATTCCATAAAAAAAAATTAATTTGGATTTTGGTAGAATATATAATAATGAGTTTAAATATTTATTAATATCTTTTGATATTTGTTTGGACAAAACGTTTTAAATAGGTTTCACGGGAGAAAATTGAGCTAATTTCAGATATGAATCAACTACTTGGTATTGTCCTCACTATATCAAAAGGGATACCCCAAGTATCTAGATCCATTCTTATATACCATTACATACTTACTTCACTTATCGAAGTGGGACGGGGTATCACATTCACCCTCCCTTAAGGCCTAGGGTCCCCGCTAGGGCCCACTCGAACATAATAGGCCTCGACCCAAGATCAACCAGTGAACGTCCGGGATTCTAGAGGTGCCCCTCGGGTGTAGCACTTAGTTCCCATAGTCCGGGCTAGTTACCTGCTCTGATACCAAGGGTATCACATTCACCCCCCCTTCACCCCCCTTAAGGCTTCGGGTCCCCGCTAGGGTTCACTCGAACATAATAGGCCTCGACCCAAGATCAACCAGTGAACGTTCGGGATTCTAGAGGTGCCCCTCGAGTGTAGTACTTAGTTCTCATAGTTCGGGTTAGTTACCTGCTCTGATACCAATTGTCACGACCCAGACTCTCAGGTCCGTGCCGCAATTATGGGCCTGACAATACCCATACCACTTGAACATAATAGGCCTCGACCCAAGATCAACCAGTGGACGTCCGGGATTCTAGAGGTGCCCCTCGGGTGTAACACTTAGTTCCCATAGTTCGGGCTACTTACCTGCTCTGATACCAATTGTCACGACTCAGACTCTCGGGTTCGTGCCCCAACTATGGGCCTGACAATACCCATAATCAACTACTTGGTATTGTCCTCACTATACCAAAAAAGATACCTCGAGTTGACTACGAGTATCTAGGCCCATTTTTATATATCATTGCATACTTACTTGACTTATCGATGTAGAACGGGTATCATATGATTGTGAGACCCAATGTTTGAAAGCAACAATGTTCATATACGAATCAAACTTTAGAAATGAAGATATTTTGGATATTTTGGATCATGCTAACCAATGTGTGGTTCATTGGTTTCCACGATACTATTGAAAATCTGTTATCCTTTCAAGTTTTGGAGCCCGAATAGGAACTTTCCAATTTTCTCTCCATTTTTTTTTTCTCTTCTACAACTTCCCTCCATCTTTCTCACTCAAAACCCGTGCTTAAAACTTCTCTCAATTTGGAAGCAAGATAAACAACATCTTCTTTGATTCCTTGTTTTTTCAGTTTCTTGATTCAATATACTAAAAAAAATGGGTTCCATTTCCAGATGTGTGACGAAATGTTGTAAGTTGCAGTCTCGTGATGTTTTTCAGGTGCCAAGTTGTGACGGTTCAGCGAGGAGGAGATGTCTTAGCAATTTGAGTAGGGATTCCGTTTTCTTTTAATGTTATTTCCCCTCTTTTTCTTGGCTTGGTGTTTCATAATTTAAATTTCAGGTTTAAGAGGTGGAATTGCTGCACATGAGGTTGGAATGAATAGATTAGCAATCAATGATGGGGCACGGCGTCCATTTCTTGCAGTCTCAGTTCCTTCTTTATTTAACGATACGATTGGGTCAAGGTGTGTTGCTATTTGATCAAGGAAAGCTTAATTAATTCCTTTCTGTAACAAGTGTTTGTTGCGGTCGTCTGATACAGTTTACAGTATCATTTCCCTTGAAGGGTTGAGCTCTGCATGTGTGTTCTGGGGACATCATTCATTACTCTGTTTATTTTAAGAAATGTTGGGGGTTTTGGTCATTCTGATTCTGCTTTTCATTTTCTCTTCTTAAATGTTTCCGCAGTTTATTATACACAGAAAATGGAGGGAAAGGACCATTTTTCTATTGCAGATATATTTTTTTTTTTTATTTTGCTTTTCACTTCGAAGGGACTTACTGAGATCCTCTGTTTAACATATTTTCCTAATTTTGATTGTTTCCGGTGCTCACAGTGTTCACTCACCTTTTCAGGAACACAAGACTATATTGCAGTGATGCAACAAATGTATCTGGTGATCTTCCCAGTGGCAGTAGCAGTGACAATCCTAGTGGAATGAGCCAATACGAGAGAATAATTGAAACATTGACAACTCTTTTTCCTGTGTGGGTATGGTATAGAGAATCATTGCAGCAGCTGAACTTCATTCTGATGCTCAGTATTCTCCATTTTCTTAGTTGAACTCTATCTTTCTTCTGTTAGGAAATTGCTCACTTTAGATTTATCTGTTTCACAGGTTATATTGGGTACAATAATTGGCATCTACAAACCTTCTGCTGTAAATTCTGCATTCTCTCTCTGTAATGTATTTGTGGATGCGGTAGAGACTTGCTCCCTGATCCATTGTCATTCTGCAGGTAACTTGGTTAGAGACAGATCTTTTCACCGTTGGATTGGGTTTTCTTATGCTTTCAATGGGATTAACGCTGACATTTGAGGATTTTAGACGATGTTTAAGGAACCCATGGACTGTAAGTACCAACTTTTTCCCATTGAGCTTTGCAAAATTTACAATGCCAAAAGGATTGGGTCTTCCATTTAATTAACAAAATGAGGTTTCTTCTTTTTTTGGCAGGTCGGTGTAGGATTTTTGGCTCAGTATATAATAAAGCCAATGCTAGGCTTCTTCATCTCAATGGTAAGTCTATTCCACTTCTGACCTTGATTAGTGGAATGCAATTTCTACATTTTACAATAGGATTCAAGGAATAATTTCACCTAGTTTTCTTAATTTGTTGTTAAACATTGTGTGTAATTACAATGGTTATGAATAAAAATGATAATCCAATTGACTAATCACGCTGATCTAAAGAGTAGTATCAAGTATGCTTGTGCATTCGCTTGTCTAGCAAGGAATTTTTTCCTTGAAAATTAATTCAAGGGCATACTTTGAAATTCTTAGCTCTGCCCCTTAGACATGAGCCTATTTATGAAGTAGGCTGCCCCCTTATTCCTGTATCTCTAGGTGTTTGCTGCTAGTTGAAATGATCAACATGTTAGATAAATGCTGATAACTTTGTTTAATTTCAGACTCTCAAGCTGTCAGCTCCTCTTGCAACTGGTCTTATTTTGGTTTCTTGCTGTCCTGGAGGTCAGGCATCAAATGTTGCGACTTACATCTCTAAAGGGAATGTAGCACTTTCTGTTCTCATGACAACGTAAGTATAGTTGCTGCTCTTAGAAGGGGAATAGAGTGGGTCAGGAAATGTTGGTGACTGTCACTCAGGGAGATGGTGAGATAGAATGTATTCTCTTGTTGCATCTTGAGATATTCTTTTCTGCACTGGAATGCAAGAAAGGAACTTTTTGTTGGATATAAAACCTAACTGTTGCCTTACCAAGATACTAGTTTGTGCTTGTATTATATTTTTTTACATGAGAAAGAACAATAATGATAAAGAAATTCATATCACCTTCAACAGTGTTTTTCCCCAGTTGAATTGTTTCCTTTGCCAAATAAGCTTGCCTGTACTTGCTAGAGCAGTAACTGGAAGATTATGGAGTCGTTTGATGGTATACATGTAATCATAAGCACATCTATGGATCATTTCAGGTGTTCAACAATTGGAGCTATTGTGATGACACCACTCCTAACTAAGCTTCTTGCGGGCCAACTTGTCCCAGTTGATGCCGCTGTAAGTCTGCATATTCTTAACCATTTACTAGGAGGTCAACTAATTTACTTGAAATGCAGCAGGCATGCCTAGACAATTGGAAATTGATAAACTAGGCAAGCACTATCAATATACTTAATATTCAGGTTATCCATGATCTAACTTTTATGTGCTCTTTTTCAGGGCCTTGCCATCAGTACTTTTCAGGTTGTCTTAGTTCCTACAATTATTGGAGGTAACCTGAAGGTGTTAAATGATCTCCCATGAAAATATTGAAATTTCTGAAAGAAAATATTTCTTTTATTTGTTTATTTATTTTTGGATCTCTTTAATGCTTGTTTCCTGGATCTCATATGAATAAATGCAACTTGATCTTTAACTTGACGTTTTGTTTTGTTTCCCAGTGTTGGCAAATGAGTTCTTCCCCAAATTCACTTCAAAGATAGTAACTGTGACACCTTTGATTGGGGTTATTCTTACCACCCTTCTTTGTGCTAGTCCTGTAAGTTTTTGAGATGCTAATTTTTAGTTTAGAAATTTTATGTGGAGGGTTTAAATACCTTCCTCTAAGTGTTCTTGATCTGTATAAAACATGTTTTTGCTCTTGATTTTGAAGATTGGACAAGTTGCTGAAGTCCTAAAAACTCAGGGGGCACAGTTATTGTTTCCCGTGGCTCTCCTACATGCTGCAGCATTTTTTCTTGGTTATTTTATTTCAAAGCTATCATTTGGTGAATCAACGTCAAGAACCATTTCCATTGAATGCGGGATGCAGGTGATCTATCCTTCCATTGGGACATTGGAATTTAATAAATTAATAAATTATCTGAACTGTTTTCTGTTTGGACAACTTCATTTGCTTCCCTGAATATGTGCTATGGAATAATCAGATCAAGATACCTGGTTTTGTGGTGCTTTCCTTCATACTTTTCCCATTTGTTGAAATTTTAGTGTTTGACAGAATGGTGGAGTTTTATTGTAAATTCTGCTACCCTGATTACTTTTGATGCTTATTCTTTCTGTTTATGAGCAAGGCCCACCTTTCTGTTGATCTGCATATACATAATAATACTGAGATCTACTGAGTCCTCTGGAGACATGTTTCAAGTGGCACTTACACCACATCTACAGCTCAAAACTGATTTTTTGGCCTTGTTCTTCCACCCTCCCTTTCCTTGGTTCTTTTATCACAGAATGATTATGCTTAGCATAGACAATTGCTAATTTGGAGTAGCGGACTACAAGTGCATTCTTAATTTCAAAGTAGAAGTATGTTTTAATTGGAAATGGTTATGACCAGTAACTTAATTCGAGCTTCTTGTTCTCTTCTTGTTTTCACTGGAAATATATACCTGTACATAATTATTCTTTTGTAATTTTATAATTGATCTGGGTTCCAAACCATATATGTGATACAGAGCTCTGCGCTTGGATTCTTACTTGCCCAAAAGCATTTCACTAATCCTTTGGTAGCAGTTCCCTCAGCTGTCAGCGTGGTCTGCATGGCGGTATGGCCCTTTTAAGTGAATACATTTTTCCTTTTCATCTCATAGCTGCCTTTCCCAACCTCTAACTTAATCATCATTAAAATTACAGCTCGGTGGAAGCGCCCTAGCTGTATTATGGAGGAACATGCCCATTCCAGTGGATGACAAGGATGATTTCAAGGAATAGAACTCGGATGATAACGATGATATTGATAGTGTGAAGCTTAGTTTAAGTTTTTTTTTGTAT
Source organism: Asclepias syriaca (assembly GCA_027405835.1). Lineage (NCBI taxonomy): Eukaryota > Viridiplantae > Streptophyta > Magnoliopsida > Gentianales > Apocynaceae > Asclepias > Asclepias syriaca. The sequence goes on from CM049927.1 coordinate 23,371,508, forward strand.
CTCTCTATCTCTTTAATGCGCTTCCTAATTCCTATTGAATGGAAGCAAAGTTTTGGACTTGACTGACTCTGTCTGGTATCTAATATTGGATCATTGTCATCATTCCGGCAAAAGAAACTTCTTCTTTGAAGATTTGGTTTGGAATTCAGGAAAAAGAAAAAGTATTTTTTTCCGTTCTCCAACAGAAGAAGATAGTTTTTCCTGTCACTAATGGTAATAAGTTTTGTAATCGAATCGAAGTTTGTATTCAATTCATGGGCAACGGTTCAGCAGTGTTCGACAATTCGAAAATGAAGGGGACGTGTCCGGGTTTGTTGGGATTGTTTTTATGGTTTCTTGCGTTGTTAAGATTTCTTTTTATTTAATTAATTTTAACAATTTATAGATTAAAATAAAAAAAAACTTTCAAAATTTTTTTTTTTGAAGCGAAGTTGATTTAAAATTTGAGTGAAGAAATTGAATTATAATATATAGAAAGCGTAGTAATTTTATAAAATGGATGAAAAAAGCTTCCATGATAATCCATCATAACCTTTTTATTGGAACGTGTGAAAATATATAGAAATTTTAAATCTTTTCTTTCTGAACCATTTGGAATGTCTAGCAGTGTTAGTGTATCTTTCTCGTGATTTCTTTTTTGGCATTTAATTGGCGGGGAGACTACCAAAGTTCTGAGTAAGTAAGCAAAGCCTCTTGAAGCTTCCTCTCGACTCTTCTCTCTTTGTTCCTGAACCGACATTCAAAAAATGAAAATTTCAAGGGTTTGAGAAACATTCTTCTTCACTGTTCTTGAGTTGTTCTTGACTAGGTATCGCCCATGGCTCATATCAATATCGAAGATGACAAAATGTGCGTTTTTGTTCCTGTTACGCACAATACCAATATATATATATATATATATTGGTAACCTTTTTGACATTTTCTGCATTTGTTTTTTTTATTTAACTTGTGTTTTTTCTTCTTCTGATGGTGTGAGTAAGAAAGGTGAAATTTAGTTTGAGAATGCTCGTGGAATCTCTTCTGTATTTATTGCGTTGTTTCTGGACTTCTTTTATTTTTTATTTCTGTCAACTGTTTCAAGTTTTTCGGATTCTAATGAACTGTTTTATCTCCCGATTACAAAGTTGGTTGTATCCTGTATTACTCAGTGTTTTGGGTATTACCTCTGTAGATTCCTATGTGTGGCTTTCGGTACCAGGTTTTTTGATACATATTAGTTCGTCAATGGCTAAGCGTTGATGTTAGTTACTCCCTTTTCTCTTCATGCAATGAAATAATTCTCTCTCTCTCTCTCTCTCTCTCTTTTTCCCCCCTTTTTCTCTTTCTTTCTTTCTTTTTTTGTGGATTTAAAATTTCCCACAGGTTGTCGTCGGATGATCGTCTATTACAGTTGTTCTGATTTTGATCCTATTTTTATTTAATGGGACAGGTTAGATGTTTACATATATGATTATCTCATGAAGAGAAAATACATCAATTCTGCCAAGATATTCCAAAGAGAAGCACATATATCTACTGATTGTTCAGGTAATATGATTCCCATCCTCGTGAAACTGAAATTGATCAATCCCTTTTTCTTGATAGGGTGGGTGGAGGGTGATAAGGGACATACATACACTGAATCATAATATTCTGCCTTTCCCTATTAATTCATGCTTTTATGTTGTTTTTCAGCAATGGATGTTCCAGGCGGATTTCTTTTTGAATGGTGGTCAATCTTTTGGGCTACTTATATTGCCAGATACCAACAACAAAGTTCCAAGGTTGAAGTATGTCTGTATCTCTAACGGATTCTGCAATATTTTGGTTGTGTGTGCTGTTCTGAATGGCACAAACAGAGTCTGTTAGGGGTAGTCCTAATTTGAAAAACATTACCTGAGTTATCAAATTGATGCATTTGTTAACGTAGGATGGGATGCATCAAAAGTTTCCCTGCGTTTTAGGTGATACACTGAGTGTGTTATGTAGACATGCACAGATATTATAGACATCCTAAATTCTCAACTTAGGAAATTACAGGAGCAGATGCATAAACCGATGCTACAGCAGATCTCCCAACAGCGGTGCTTGGAGCAGATGCAGATGCAGCATATTGTTCAACAACAATATCAGCAGCAGCAAAGAGACAAGTTTCAACTTCAGTCTAACACTACTGCCAACGACGACACTGCCAGGAAAAACCTTATGGTTACAAATGCGCTGGCAAGAAAGGTACTGAAAGAAGTGCACAAATTCTAGTATTCTGAATGCTTTTGACTATGTCAGAAATGAAGGCCAGGCCTTTAGTCACTGCAACATGAAGAACTAGTACAAGTTTTTGTGTGTGAATTGCCCGTTACATGCATTATGTTGCCACAGAAAATTCTGCAACAAAAGAGCAATGAGAATGCTAATCAGCTTTCCAATGCAACCCATCCCATATTATCAAGTTCTACTGCAAGTGAAGGCCAGATTCCACGGTATTTTCTTGGGTTTTAATTGCTTAGGAATTTCTATTTCTTCACCTAGATTTCTATGCTTAAGTTTATTTTGATGTAATGATTTTTTTCTCTTTTCAGGCAACTACCCTATGATGCGTCTTTGAGCAACTTAAGTTATTTCCATCAAGCGAAAGACCCAAAGCAGCATGTTTTGACACCTCAAGTATTTTTTCTTTACCTTTCTTCTACAAAGAGTGAGAAAAAAGCTTTTAAAAAGAAAAGAGTAATGAGAGGTATCCTTTGACTAATTTCTTTTACCTTTCTCTTATTTACATCTGAAAATTAAAGAACATGATAGGTCCTGCAACCTGTGTCAGATTACCTGGTGCAGATGGATCATTGGACAGAGTTACTGGTATACTTACTAGCTTCGCTGGAACATGTCGTACCGTATTATATCTGCTAACTACTTTATCACCAGTTTTCTTCTATTAGATTTGTTTTCTAGATGTGAAGCCCATGTAGAAAGTCATTTTAAGTAGGGATCCTTTAAAGAGAGAAGCTTTGATCTAGCTGCATTCTGAGTAAATAGTCGTCCATTTCTCTGTCATAACTTTGCTGTGATATTACCGATAATAAGCACATAGAAATTTTCCTAATTTATATTCGTAATGAAGGTTTCTCTTGGAGTTAAAACTAAAGTGCTGGTGTTATTTCAGAATCAAATCAAGCTGCAAGGAATTTTCCATTAGAAGGATGGCCACTTTCGGTACGTTGATAAACCTTTTCAAGTGTCATAGAAATGTAAATGGGTGGACAATAAGATTGTACTTTTTCTACAATGTATTTTGACTAATGAATAAAATAAAAGAAATGTAATGGGTTGCATGTCAATTTCATCGCCATTATTTGACTAGAGTATTGGCGTAGTCTTTATTTTTGGTGGCTGCTTCATGTTTTAAATGTAATTATTGCCTAGATCAGCTACAAACTCATTTTCTTGTATGCCAATTTCCACTGGATCCTCTCTCTTATTCAGTCATGCAGCAGATAAGATTGCTTATTCATGACAAATTTTGTATTAAAAGACCATCTGCACATTACCAAACCACATTTTGTTGCAGTTTTTGAAAATGTTTGGAAGCACTGTTTTTCTCTATATTCTCTAAATGCCAGCAAATCTTCATGAATTATTCCATTTTTTAGTCCTTTTCTCTGTATAATTTAGTTATACCTAGATTTGGGTGGATCTCAGGTACTTCAGCAACAAATATTGAAGAATGGCCAGTGCCATAGAGAACACTTCCAGTCTCTACAATCACCTGGTCAACAGTTAGACCATCCAAACTGCAGATCCCAACAACCATATAAAGTGGATGCTGCTGGCAGCAACAGAGGCTGTGATGCTGTGTCAAACACCTCTCGAGATTATAGTAAGGTATGGAGATTTTCCGGATGCTATTTTTATGTAGCCTGATTACCTTTCTGAAGGTTTGATAGCATCATCTATTATGTACATGTTCAAGTAACACTACTTCAAATCTGTAATTACCTAGTGAGGTTTTTCCATGCTATAGCAGTTATGATAACTAAAACCAGACACATTTGTATATATTTATTGGAAATATTATCCTTCATACTTTAGTTCCTTGGTTTGTCTATCTTATGTTCATAGTATTAGACGAACCTTAGTCATAATAGAATTCATTTTCAAGTGCTTGGATGATTAGTTTTTATTTTTTAATGAAGATAATCCTTTTTGCTTTATATTTTTTTCTTAAATGCTTGAGACTTGAATGATGATATATTTTTTCCTTTTTCATTTAGGCTAAAGAGAATCATATTTTGAGGAAAAGAAAGCGGACAATTTCATCATTGGATCCTGCCAACAGGTTAGGAACTGGAAATGCTGGTGGCATGCAAAAGTCAACTTCAATGTTGTCAATAAATGAAATCAGGCCTCATGGAGATATTTCCACTAATACACATTTCTTCTGCAGTGGTAGTTTTGGGCCACAAACATCTGGGGCAGATCAATTGGTAAGGGTAATTACTTGAATTAGCTTATCTATTTAAGTTTGAGAAACTATTCGAGGAAGTTTTTGCAGTCAAAAGGTGTGCTCTCGCCTAAAGGTTTCTAACTGAAGTAAAATCTTTTATTCTTTGTTATGGAATTTACTATGGAATTCTCACGTAGACAACTGAGACTTTATATGCCTTTTCTGCTATTTGATGTTGTACCTAAGTTATTGTACTTGCATACAAACCCTGTTATTGTAAAAACGCTTAAAATGAAGAATTTTGGAATATAGTTGAGAAGAAATTAATGAAAATGCAAAATTTTGATGTATACCTTTAGGATAGGCTGTGGTGGATCTAAGGTCTTATTTTTCTTATAGCATTTGACGCCTAAAGTCTTGAAAGCTCGCTGAACTCTACTAAATGTCTGTTTTCAATCTAACAAAAGATTTCTTCATGAGCTGATGCTGCTTCTTATTTTAGCTTATCGAAAGTTGAACAAAACTTTCTTCCATGTCAACTACTCTGGAATCAATTCTATAGAATTAATATTAGTTTGACATGTGGAGTTGCTATTTCAGCTGTTGTCTAACTCACAGACATTAGCCTTCTTCAAGCAATAATGTACTTATAAAAGGAGGGGGGAGTTATTGTAGGTGATGTGTGTTTCCTATTTAATTTCTAAGTTTGTCAATAAATATTTTATTGCAGGCTGATTCAGATAACAGCAGATCTTTGGCCCACAATGTTGAATCCTTTCTATCTTCATCAAATCCTGAAACCAAGAATGCCATTGCTGCATGCTCGGAGGCCAGTCAAGGTAAAACTAATGCCACATTGTTGGGCTTTGTTTTCTACATGTTATGCTGGTCTATTGTTTTGATTGATTTGACATTTTCCTGTGAAAAGTAGATAAAACATTCTCAGAGGTTGGGATTATCCATGCAAATTTAGTAAATCACTGTGATTTCTCATATGATGGCAAGCTTATTGCAACTAATGGCAATGATGAAAAGGTAAAGAATGGATTGCATAAAACAAATTGTTTTTAAAATATATGCATGTGCAAAAACTGGGATTTAATGTCTCTTGTTCTTGTGTTCTCTTAAATTTTTGGAAACTGAATTCTTTTTGCTGGTTCTTTGTTTTAGATCATGTTATGGTCTGTGGACTCAAGAGAAAAAAAGTGCTTAATGGAAGAACATTCAGCTACAATCACAGATATTCGTTTCTGTCCAAGGTTGCCGAGGATGGGTACTTCTTCTCTTGACAAGACTGTCAAGATTTGGAATGCTAATAATGTAATCTCAACTCTGTCTCTCTTTCTTTAGTAATTCTTCCACATGTATGTTTGATATTTGTACCCTAGCGAAACAGATTATGCATAAGTTTTCTCGGATGTTAGAAGTAATTTATTTTTTCAGGACAATTATGCCTTGTAGGATATATTTTGCATGTGTCAGTTCTTGTGGTCTTAAATGATCTTCATATGCTGAATCTTGTCTAACATCAATCTTTCTTATTTTTTACTTACAAAATGATATTTGATTGTTATTTAAGACAACATAGGTAAAAGATCTCAACTGATCCTAATGGAGTAAACTTGATCATCTTTTGAGGCTCTCCTTTTGTAAAGCACTAATAGTTACTGATAGAGATAGAGTATACTGCCCTTGGTACCTTTTCTTGAAAGTGGAAGCCTATGGTGAAATTGAATGGTGGACAGCAGTTTTGTTCTAAAAGCCTGTCATTCAGCTTGTATACTTGAAGACATATGTTTCTTATTAGATAGCTTCAATATGCAGCCAAGATATACTTTAAGAACTTTTGTTGGTCACTCTGCCCCGGTTCTGTCTCTGGATTTTCACCCGAAGGAGGAGGACCTTGTCTGCTCTTGTGATGATGCTACTGAAATTCGCTACTGGAGTATCAAGTCTGGTGGTTGTGCTGGACTCTCAAAGGTGCAAGATCTTGAAATATTTATAAATTTCATCCCCTCTTCCAAAATCCACATGAAAAAACAGAGGAAAAACATTCTTTTGTATCAGATGCTCTGTCTTTGTTTGTCATCTTTATAATTGTTTTCACTGTCCATTTTTTAGGCTAATGCAACTCAGGTGAGGTTTCAATGTATCCATGGGAAGTACCTTGCAGCTGCAGTTCAGAATGGTGTATCTATAATTGATGTTGAGACAGCCCAAACTTATGGGTGTCGACTTCAGGTTGGTTATATTCTCTCTTTTTAGCAGGATCTACATAATTAAAGGATTACTGTTGCCCTGAAAACTTTATTTTTCCTTTTCCGCTTTAGATATGGATACCAGGTTTTTGTTCTCTGCTAAGGATAAAAAATCTTGCCCTTAAATATTTGTTCTGGTAGTCCTGTAGCCATACAGGCAGAGTTAAAAACAACACAGAAAATTAATATTTGAAATACAGATCTGTATATGTAATGTAATAACACGACATCCACGTGTTTAGTATATTCCAACATAAGAAAGCAGGCTGCTGACTTTGGAGGGCCCCCGTCTTTTCTCTGATGCTTGCGAGGAGCTGGAGAGAGAAAGGGTGACATAGATGAAAGCATAAGAGAATGGGCAGGAGTTAACAATTGCTCCAGTGCTTTTACTCGCGATACTACTTTTTTCTGTCTTTAAATATCCACACCGTTGACTTTCTTAATGCTTGTACCATTGGATTCTATTATTAGATCTTCATAGCTTATTTATTTTCATTTTTTATTCTTGTTATCATGAAGGGTCATGCAACAAATGTCATTTCTGTTTGCTGGAATTCCTCTGGTGAATATATGGCTTCTTTGAGCGAGGATTTGATTAGGGTCTGGAAGATTAGTTCTGGGGAAATGCAACAGTGTGTACACGAGTTAAGCGTCAGCACCAAAAAATTCCAGTGCTGTTTATTCCATCCCTCCTGTCCTTTGTCATTAATCATTGGTTTCAATCAGGCAAGACTCTCTCTCCTTTATGGTCGGTGCACATTTCTCTGTGCATTAAAAGGGGAAGTTGCAGTACTCGTTTATCTTGTAATTTCAATTTACTTATTCTCATGCTTTGACTTTCTGCTCTCCTTCATACAGTCTCTGGATATCTGGCATGTGGCTGAGAACAAGACGATAACTGTGCTTGAACAGCCCATCAGCGCCCTGGCAGTATCTCAGTATTCCGGTTTAGTAGCTTCAGTTAGCGATGAAAATCTTATCAAGCTTTGGAAGTGATCTGCTTTGAAGTTGATTTTGAGGAGGTGGATCATGTTTTGGTCAAAAAGCATTCGAGTAAGAATGCTTCATGAATTTTTGCCGTACGTATATTTTGTAAAGTGGAGGTGTGAACAAAATTTTCTTAGGTGTGTAAATTGAAATTACAAAGAAAATGGATTTATGTAATGAAATTCTAATTGGATCTGTGTGGGCTTGGATTTGAAAATCTTGAATTGGATTTAATTTCGAAAATTATTGGTTTGATTTGGATCTGTTAAACAATTATTAATTTAATTTAAGGGCTTTTAAATATTTTTTACGAGGAAGATTCAAAACAATATAGTTTTAATATTCTTTGTATTTTTCTCAATTTTTGTAAGTTTTATTAAACTTTCTTTATCTCAATTTTCTGCCATCTTTTATAAGAGCTTTCTCTCCGTTTATTATTTCTTTTTAAGAGAAAGAGAAGTGATACTAATGAAATAAATATTTTAATATTTTAATATATAAATATTTATATATTAAAATATTAAAATATTAAAATAAAATTTAATTATATATTAATTGTCTAGGTGATGATGTACTTGTAATATATGTAATATCATGTAAGTTATTACAGGAGATCCTGAGATGAATACTAAACAACTTATAATTTTATTTGATGTTTTTGATTAATTTTTGCGTCTATTAGGAATAATAGACGCAAAGAAACATTTGCATTCATTCATATTAGGAATAATACTATAGAGAATGGGGAAAAAGTACTATTGCAAGTACCCAACAAAAACTGAAACTGAAACTGAAACTGAAACTGAAATATGAGCTAGACTAATTAGAAACGAACATGTTCCAGAGCTTTGTTGAAGTACTGATTCTTCAATTTCAAATACTCTTTCCACGTAACCGATCGATAAAGAGGATTTTTTCCCTGTTCCACCAGCTTCCCGATCGGAGAAATCTCAATGTCTTCCGACGGACCAAAGAAAAACGCAGTCGAAATCCGTTGCTGAGAATTATTCACCAAAACCCTATGGATTGCGCTCTTGAGAATGCCATTAGAGAGGATATGGAAAAGATCGCCGACATTAACCACAAGCGAATCAGGTACAGGTTTAATGGTGATCCAACGATCTTCTTTTTCATGGAGGACTTGAAGACCTCCGATATTACCTTGGTATACTAAAGTGAGCAGAGATGAATCGGTATGTTGAGGTATACCTATTGCATTTTCTGGATCTGGACACACTGGGTATGAATTGAGTTGAAGAAATGGATCTGTGCAAATTGGATCTTCATCGTTCAGCAGCATATTCCATTTCTCATCTTCGTAGGTCAACCCTAATGACATCAGCATCATGCTAAATACCTTCTGTGATACTCCATTTAGTGCTTCTCGATACTCCTTGGTCACATTGCTAATTTATCAAGAAAATCAAAGAACAATTTATAACCATTTATACAAAAGAACAATTGACCAATTTAATCCCTCTTTAAACTTAGTCTCCATTAAAGTTCCTTTACGTTACTTGTCAATAACGTCGCTCTTTATGGGACTTAAAAAAAAGAATTTTTCATTGAAAACAAAGGGGATCAAATTGGTTAATTTTTCCACATAAAATTAATTCAAAAAAAAAAAAAAAAAAAAAATAGTAAAGTGTGTATATATGGATACCAAAAGGTTGTAACAGTGGGGGAGTCTTGAGGCCACAGCAATTGAGCATGGTGTGAAGCAGAGCCTCGAATGGCGAAACCTTCATGCCACATGAACTTGGAGAAAAATGGCGAAATCGGTAGATAGCCATAACCGCCAGAATTTTCAGCAGATCTTAAAGCTTTAACCTTTTGCTCAAAAGGTAATGCAAATAATTTCCTGGATAGATTCTCCAATTGTTGAAAAAGCTCTGAATCTATACCATGGTTTATGATCTGAAACATGCCGCATTCCACACATGCGTTCTTCATAAGCTGCATTGCATTTGGATCTTTCATATCTATCACCGGTAACACAAATTCAAATTCCTTTTCCTCAGATGGAATCATCAAGGTTTGATCATCATGGTTATTAGCACTACTTGACTTGCTCCAGTTGTGTGATTCAGGTATTTCCAACACTTTGTTGAAATCAATTGGGATGATATGCTCAGAGTTCATCTTTCTTTTGGTTGGTTTCCACTCTTAATTCTCTATGAAGGAAGGATATAATAGATTGTAGCAAATACTTGTATAAGGTGATGGTTATATATATATAGTAGAAGATTTCATATACCACGATCATTTTTACTATACTAAAAAAAAAGATTTAAATTTGGCAATAAATACTTTTATTTATTTTTCTATTTAGGAAAGTTCTTTGTGTAATATAATGTGATAAAGTTTACCTAAAAATTTAAACTGAATTACTATACTAAAAAAAAGATTTAGATTTGGCAATAAATACTTTTATTTATTTTTCTATTTAGGAAAATTCTTTGTGTAATATAATGTGATAAAGTTTACCTTAAAAATTTAAACTGAATTACTATACTAAAAAAAAGATTTAGATTTGGCAATAAATACTTTTATTTATTTTTCTATTTAGGAAAGTTCTTTGTGTAATATAATGTGATAAAGTTTACCTAAAAATTTAAACTGAATTTACCCATATATCTTTGCCGGAAGGCTAGCTCGTGCGGGAGAATGCTCCTAAATATTTGGTTTGCCCCATATGAAATATGGTAAATATATACTAAATCTTATCACATCACACTACAGGTTTGATGATAATTTCATAGGTAAGTTAAATTAATATTTATTATAAAAAAAGATAAATTATTGACGTAAGTTAAATTGATATCTATTATAAAAAAAAGTAAATTGTTATAAAGTAATATTTGACTTAAAATCACAAAATATAAAGAATAAAGATGGGATAATTTTAGTCAACTTTCTTATTTATAATCATAAATACTTTTATTTGTTTTTCTATTTAGGAAAGTTCTTTGTGTAATATAATGTGATAAAGTCTATCTAAAAATTTAAACTGAATTTACCCATATATCTTTGCCGGAAGGCTAGCTCGTGCGGTTCTTAGGGGGGATTTGGAGCTCAATATGAAATCCTATTTTGTCTCCTTTTCAGCATTGATTATTCCCTATGCAATAATGCTCCTAAATATTTTGTTTGCCCCATATGAAATATGGTAAATATATCCTAAATATTTTGTTTGCCCCATATGAAATATGGTAAATATATATTAAATCTTATGACATCACACTACAGGTTTATGATAACTTCATACGTAAGTTAAATTGATATGTATTATAAAAAAAAGGTAAATTGTTAACCTAAGTTAAAGTGATATCTATTATAAAAAAAAAGTAAATTGTTATAAAGTAAAAAGATAATATTTGATTTAAAATCACAAAATATAAAAAATGAAGATGGGATGATTTTAGTAACTTTCTTATTTATAATCATAAATTTTATTCGATTGATAATTTATCGCCTTATATTTTAATTTAAATCACTTTTTTTAAATAAGGAATGGAATGATATATAATATTTGTCAAATTTTATTTTATTATATATATAATTTAAATTTTCTTCTCTCTTTTTTTTTCTTTGTTCGTTTTCTCTCTCCTCTTTCAAATTTTTTTTAAACCACTTTTAATATATATATATATATATATATATATATATATATATATTAAACTGTAGCTAATGGCACATTCTCAAATGAATCATAATATAAAATTTTAAAAATTAAATTTTTATCTAAAACTTATTTTGAGAATAGTGTTGAATTTCAAGAGTCTTCCATTAAACTTATATTTTTCAAAATCTTATCGTTTTTAAAAAATTTTCTTTTTAAAGTCATTCAATCAATATCAACCACCAATTACAAATCTTCAAACTAACGAAATATTAATTTTTATGACATTTTGTTTTACTACATGATATATTTTTATGGTAAATATCAATACTTAGATATGATCGAAAAATAATAATGAGTTGAGATTGAGAATGAAATTTAGTGATAAGACTCGAATTCTTTATACAATAAGGTCGAGAATTTACAATTATCAAAAGTAATAGTACTCTCTGGACAGCTGAATGTAGTAACAAGACAGGAGAACATTCATGCAGTTGATATATTAGAGTCATTTGAAAACAATCATTCAGAATGTGGTATATTTACGTATTAACTAATAATTACAAGTGTATCATGTGAGTTCTCAATAATAACCACTAAAATTTGACTCATAAGTATATTACAAGAAATGTCATACATTTTATGAGGAATGATTCAGAGATTCATGTAAGTGTTATCTAAAAAGGAGTGCATAAGTTATTTCAAAGTAATTGTTCCTACAAGAAATGATGACATGCAAGGAAGGCCGCAGTTGAAATCTTGTTCGGGAGTTGGGACGACACTTTCAAAATATTACCGAAGTATATGCTTGCCCTACAAGAAGCAAATCCAAACACAATCTTAAAATGGAAACACCATCAATCCAGTTCTGAAAATGATAAAGTATTTCACTATATGTTTTGGTCTTTCAAGGCATCTATCTCCGAATTTTTACTCATTGTCGACTAGTTATTTCTATAGATGGTACATTTTTTAGATGTGCATATAAAAGCGTTCTTCTCATTGCTAGTAGTTGGGATGCAAACAACCACATATATTCCTTGGCATTTGCAATTGTTGATGAAGAAACTACTACAAGTTGGAGTTGGTTTTTACGACTTTTGTGACATTACGTGGTACCTAATTGGACTATACGCTTAATTTCATATAGACATAAGGGTATTTTAAGTGCAATTAGTAATCAGCTTGAACGACAACCATCACATGTAGTTCATAGGTATTTTTTAAGACATGTAAGGGCAAACTTCAAAGTGACATTTAAAGATAAAGAGTTGTCAAATTTGATGTATAAGGCTGGATCTACCAGAAAAATCATAAAATTTAATAAGTTTATGGAAGAGATCAAAATAAAAAATGTGGAAGCATTTAATTATTCGACAGTTATAGATAAGAAAAAAGGGACACTAGCATATAATGGCGGTTACAAATATGGTTGTTTGACTACAAATCTATTTGAATTATTAAATAGTGTCTTAAAGAAGTGTCGTGCTTTACCTTTAAATTATTTGGTTGAGTTTGTATACGATAAAATCGTTCATTATTTTAGTAAATATGGAGATGCGACAACACATACTATACATCATTTTCCATCTATAATTTGGAGGCAATATGTTAAGAATGGAAAAAAAAACCAAGAAGGCATATTATTTTCTGTAACAATCTTCAAACTGGATATTTAGGGTTGTTAGTACACCTTTAAAGGGAGATAAAATATTTGGTGAACTCGTTCCTGATGACCTTGAAGAGGCAAATATCAATATGCAGAGATGATCGAAAAATGATAATGAGTTGAGATTGAGAACAAGATTTAGTGATAAGGCTCGAGTTCTTTATGCAGTAAGAATGCGACACATACAACAAAGTTCGTAATTTACAATTATCAAAAGTAACAGTACCCTCTGGACAACTGAATGCAGGAACAAGATAGGAGAACATCCATGCAGTTGCTATATTAGAGTCATTTAGAAACAATCATTCAAACTGTGGTATTTAAGTATTAACTCATGATTACACATGTATCATGCAAGTTGTCAATAATAACCACCAAAATTTGACTCATAAGTATATTGCAAGAAATGTCATGCATCTTATGAAGAATGACCCGAAGACTCATAGTGCATAAGTTATTTCAAAGTAATTGTTCCTACAAGAAAGGATGGCATGCAAAGAAGGTCACAGTTGAAATCTTGCTTGGGAGTTGGGATGACACTTTCAAAATATTACCGAAGTATATGTGTGCCTTACAAGAAGCAAATCTAAACACAATCTTAAAAGGAAACAACATCAATCCAGTTCTGAAAATGATAAGGTATTTCACTACATGTTTTGGTCTTTCAAGGCATCTATCTCCGATTTTATCCATTGTCGATCAGTTATTTCTATAAATGGTACATTTCTTAGAGATGCATATAAAAGCATTCTCCTCATTGCCAATAGTTGGGATGCAAACAATCACATATATATCCCTTGACATTTGTAATTGTTGATGAAGAAACTATTACAAGTTGGAGTTGATTTTGACGACTTCTGCAATATTACGTGGTACCTAATAGGATTATATGCTTAATCTCTTATAGGTATAAGGATATTTTAAGTGCAATTAGTAATCAACTTGAACGAAAACCACCACATGCAATTCATAGGTATTATTTAAGACATGTAAGAGCAAACTTCAAAGTGACATTTAAAAGTAAAGAGTTGTCAGATTTGATGTATAAAGATGGATCTACCAGTAAGATCACAAAATTTAATGAGTTTATAGAAGAGATCAAAATGAGGAATGTGGAAGAATTTAATTATTTGACAGCTATAGATAAGGAAAAATGGGCACTAGCATATGATGATGGTTACCGATATGGTTGTTTGATTACAAATCTATCTAAATCATTAAATAGTGTCTTAAAGAAGTGTCGTGCTTTACCTCTAAAGTATTTGGTTGAGTTTGTATACTATAAAATCGTTCATTATTTTAGTAAATATGAAGATGAGGCAATGCATACTATACATCCTTTTCTATCTATAATTTAGAGGCAATATGTTGAGAATAAAAAAAAACTAGAGGGCATACTATTTTCTATTATAATCTTCAAACTGGAATGTTTAGAGTTAGTACACCTTTTATGGGAGATGAAATATTTGATGAACCAGTGCCTAATGACCTTGAAGAGGCAAATATCAATAGGCAGAGATAGTCAGAAATTATAATGAGTTGAGATTGGGAACAAGATTTAATGATAAGACTCGAGTTCTTTATGAAGTAATAGTACCTTCTGGACAGCTGAATGTAAGTTGAGATTGTGACACATACAAAAAGATCAAGAATTTATAATTATCAAAAGTAATAGTACCTTCTGGACAGCTGAATGTAAGAACAAGATAAGAGAATATCCATATAGTTGGTATATTAGAGTCATTTGGAAACAATCATTCAAAATGTGGTATATTTAAGTATTAACTCATGATTACATGTGCATCATGCGTGTTGTCAATAATAAACACCAAAATTTGACTCATAAGTATATTACAAAAAATGTCATACATCTTATGAGGAATGATCCAGAGACTCATGTAAGTGTTATCTAAAAAGAAGTGCATAAGTTATTTCAAAGTAATTGTTCCTACAAGAAAGGATGACATGCAAGGAAGGTTGCAGTTGAAATCTTGTTCAAGAGTTGAGATGACACTTTCAAAATATTATCGAAGGATATATGTGCTTTACAAGAAGAAAATTCAAACACAATCTTAAAATGAAAACATCATCAATCCAATTATGAAAATAATAAGGTATTTTACTACATGTTTTGGTCTTTCAAGGCATCTATCTCCGATTTTATCCATTGTTGATCAGTTATTTCTATAGATGGTACATTTCTTAAAGGTGCATATAAAAGCATTCTCCTCATTGCCAATAGTTGGGATGCAAATAATCACATATATATTCCTTGGCATTTGCAATTGTTGATGAAGAAACTATTACAAGTTGAAGTTGGTTTTTACGACTTCTGCAACATTACGTGGTACCTAATAGGATTATATGCTTAATTTCTGATAGGCATAAGGGTATTTTAAGTGCAATTAGTAATCAACTTGAATGGAAACCACCAAATACAGTTCATAGGTATTGTTTAAGACATGTAAGAGCAAACTTCAAAGTGACATTTAAAAATAAAGAGTTGTCAAATTTGATGTATAAGACTGGATCTACCAGTAAGATCACAAAATTTAATAAATTTATGGAAGAGATCAAAATGAGGAATGTGGAAGCATTTAATTATTTGATAGTTATAGATGAGGAAAAATGGATACTAGCATATGATGACGGTTACAAGTATGGTTGTTTGACTACAAATCTATCTGAATCGTTAAATAATATTTTAAAGAAGTGTCGTGTTTTACCTCTAAAGTATTTGGTTGAATTTGTATACTATAAAATTGTTCATTATTTTAGTAAATACGGAGATAAGTCAACACATACTATACATTCTTTACCATCTATAATTTGAAGGCAATATGTTAAGAATGAAAAAAAAGTAAGAAGATATATTATTTTCTATTACAATTTTCAAACTAAAATATTTAGGGTTAGTATACCTTTAAGGGGAGATGAAAGGAAAAATAATGTTAATCAATACAAGCAATCAATCTTGTAAATGTAATAAATTTGGAATACTTTGTTCTCCTATATTTACAATACGTCGAAATCGTGGTTGGAATTCAAGATTTGTTACGTCAATTTATGGAAATTGGAAACATAAAATTTTGTATATATATATATATATAAGAGTATGGTGACTAAGTTTCTAATTTATGTTAAGAATAATTGGTGAGTTTGGTCCCAAACAAATTTATGTTTGGCAAGTTTAGTCATAAAATATTTTTTTAACTTTTAAGGTCCCAAACATTTTTTTAAGTGAACAATAAAGTCCCCTTTGATGGATTCTGTCAAAAACCCTAAAAATCTAACGGTTTTTTCATTTAGTTAATTAAAAACAAGGGTAAAAAAGTAATTACATGTTAAAAGAAAAAAAATTTTAAAAAATATTTAAATAAAGGAATAAAAATATTTTTATATTTTAAATTTTAAATTTTAAAAATAAAAAATCTATTAGAATAGTGAGAATATCAAAATTTCTTGGTCAATCTTCTTCTTCTCCGACTACAAACAAGATTTTTATTATTTTGTGATATGTCTAAATAAAGGAAAAAAAAGAAAAAACAAAACAAACAAGATTTTTATTATTTTCTAACATCTCTAAATAAAGGGAAAAAAAAGAAAAAGCAAAGAGAATCTTTGTAAAAAAAAAATTTCTACTGAAATATTTTTTTGGGGAGAAAAACTTTTATTATTAATAAAAAAATGTTCATGTTCTTCTTCTTTTCTTTTCTTTTATATATATATATATATTTTTTTTTAAAAAATGTTAGAAAATAATAAAAATTGAATTTGTATTCGAAGAAGATGAAGATTGACGAAAAATTTGATAGATTTTTTATTTTTTAAATGTGAGAACATTTTTATGTTTTTGTTTAAATATTATTTTTAGTTTTATCCTTTTGTAATGACTTTTTATCGTTATTTTAATTAATTAAATTTAAAAACCGTTAAATTTTTAAAGTTTTTGACAGAATCCGTCCAATGAGACTTTATTGTTCACTTTAAAAAAGTTTGGAACCTTAAAAGTTTAAAAATATATTTTGGGACTAAGCTTGCCAAACATAAATTTGTTTGGGATCAAAGTCACCAATTATTCTTTATGTTAAACTGAAAAAAGAAGAATAATTGGTGAATTTGGTCCCAAATAAATTTATGTTTGAAAAGTTTAGCCCCAAAATATTTTTTTTAACTTTTAAGGTCCTAAACATTTTTTTAAGTGAATAATAACGTGATTTTGGACAGATTCTGTCAAAAACCCTAAAATTTTAACGGTTTTACATTTAGTTAATTAAAAACAAGGGTAAAAAGTCATTACATGTAAAAAGAAAAAAAATTAAATAAATCAATAAAAATATTTTTATATTTTATATTTTTAAAATAAAAAATTTATCAAAATAGTGAGAATATCAAAATTTCTTGATAAATTTTCTTCTTCTCCGACTACAAACAATATTTTTATCATTTTTTGAATTTCTGAAGAAAGAAAAGAAAAGAAAAAGAGAATATTTGTAAAAAGAAAAATTTTCTACTGAAATATTTATGTTGGGAGAAAAACTTTTATTATTAATAAAAAAATGTTCATACTCTTCTTCTTTTAATTTTTTTTTTTATTTTTTCTTTAAAATGTTTAAAAACATAAAAAATCGAATTTGTATTTGAAGAAGACGAAGATTGACAAATAATTTGATAGATTTTTTATTTTTAAAAGTTTAAATTTTAAATTTTAAATGTGATGACATTTTTATCTTTTTGTTTAAATATTATTTTTAGTTTTATCCTTTTATAATAACTTTTTTATCTTTATTTTTAATTAATTAAATTAAAAAACCATTAAATTTTTAAAGCTTTTGACAGAATCCATCCAATCCAAGAGACTTTATTGTTCACTTAAAAATAGTTTGACACCTTAAAAATTAAAAAAAATTTTGGACTAAGGTTGTCAAACATAAATTTATTTATGACCAAACTTGTCAATTATTCGAAGAAAAAAAATTAAAAAAATTATAAAAATAGACGTTATGTTAATTTTGACTATTGACTGTGGAAAATAAATTTTAACTCGCTAAAAAACATATTGATTTCTAAAAAATAAATAGTTTCCTATAAATTTTGTTGAATTTTTAAGTGAATTAAAAATACTTAATTCATAATAAATTTTTTTAAATATGACTGAAATTTATAATCTTTTTATAGTTTCATCATATAACAGAGTAAAAAGGTTTTCTCAAATTATTAAATTTTATTGTATTCTGTATTTCACATGAAAGAAACCCATTTGAAAAGGAAAAATTGTAAACAGTATCTCCTCTACAAGTAGGCAGGAAAAATTTTCAAATTCCTTATTGTCGTCTCGTATTCAAAAGAATGGAAAGTGTGTGTTCTAAATGTAGATATACTGCACATCAAAGTGCCTATACAATAAAAATATTCCCAGTTTCACCAGGGAAGAATTTCAATGTACACATCACCAATGCAACAGCTCTCCCAAGGAAACGAACGCAGGGCTTGCAGCTCCTCCGTAAACAAGCAAATCATCTCTTTATAAAGTTGAATGATTTTATTGCAAATGCAAAGATTACTGCAAAGAAGACAGAAAAGCTAACCACCATAATTCCAGCAATTCCCACAAAGTCGTGCCTGTATCCGAAAACATTCTTGACAAAAACCCTTGTGGGGAGTGAATGAATTCCATCTGAAAGCAGTATAGGCTTGTCACTGTTAGAATACTGCGAAGCAACGAGGCCATAGAGACTCCATGCCACAGGATTTGCCCAGTAATACCATCTCCACCATATAGGTATCCTCTGTATAAAGAAAAATATGCATTAAGGAATAAAACAATTTGGAAATTTTCAGCTTTTTCATGTTTTGATTCACTCACAAAATTTTCATCAATGATTTTTCTCATTTTTCCCCAATAAACATTTTTAAAAAGAAAAGATCACATTCAAATCTTACATACTCCTTTTCTTCCTCAAGGTTTGGAATTGGAAGGACTACCTTAATTGAATGTCAAGTTGGAGACTTCAATAATGAGCTTAAATGACAATGCGAGGATAGTCTCATTACCTTGTGAGGTATCATAAATCCACTGAAAAGATTCCAGAGCATATAAAAAGGAGCAGCAATGATTGCAGCCACATTGTGATTTGGTGTCACAGCAGTTGTCATCATCCCATAAAAAGTGAAGTACAGCATAGTAAAATACATAAAGAAAATATACCAAAGGAATTTGTAAGCAGTCCACTCAAAAGAAGCCATGGAATAGAATATTCCACAGTAAATTAGAGTTTGTGTTAACACATATGGGAACTCAATGGCAACCTGCAAAATCAAGAAATACTGCTTTAGATGAAGACCACAAAAACAAGCAAAGTAAATTCACACAAGAGAAATAAACCTGAGCAAATGCAAATGGTAAAGCAGAATACATTCCCGCAGCTCTCTCTCTGTATGAGACAAATCTTTCGACAGAAACAACAGGTTGAACAGCAGTACCATTGGTGATACCAATAAAAAGCACAGCAATATACAGGGACCCCATAGCATTGAATAAATCCTGCTGCTTTTCCCTGGAAGATTATAAAGGAAAATACCACCTGAAAACTGTTAAACAAGAAGCTGGCAAAGAATACACATTAGCTCAAGCTAATCTACAAAATCAAATGCAACATAAGGAAGGAGGAGACTGAAATATTGTTCTCTCTGGGTTAGTGAGTTCATCACTAAGAATGACCAATCCTTACACGTATATCCAGACATGTAAAGAAACCCATCCTCTTAAATCCATTATAACCACAAATCTAAAAGGAGTCTATTTAGACTACCTAATGCACTTGTGTTGTCAAGAATCTTATCTTCAATATTCTGTCTCTGTTATCCATAAACCACTCTAAGTAGAATTATCTATGCTAGATGTCAGCAGCAAAAATAATACAGAAGCAATGAATCTGCTCTCCACCTAACAATGGCAAGTTTGAAATAAGAAATTGAAAACATCATTACTCAATTTGATTAATGGGGCAATTAGTAGGGTCAATAAAGTTCTTAAAAATAATAATTAGTACTTTAAGATATAAATACTATGTAATTGTCAATTCTAGTTGGATATGTCTAGTGAATAACGGAGAGTTCAGTGCTGAAAAAATCCTTTCACCCGCTAAACTCCAATTTGCAAGATCTTTCCAGCAGATCGTCAGCTCAGGACAAAAGAAACTTCTAGCGAATCCAAGATAAGTACAGATATCCACAAGGATCTAGAATGCGCTAAGACCATCCTGGTAAATATTAGGAATCTTGTACATAATTAGAATGTTTTTCTCCCTAGCATGCATCCTCCAGTTGCCTTCTATCAATATAAAATAAGAAGCTAATTGATATAATTTAACCTAAGAGAAACCAAAGAGCTTTTGTGTTAACTAACCTGAATAAAAGCTATGAAAATATAATTTTAATCCAAGTAAACTTGAAATTAGAAGTGACAGATATGAACCTTTTAGAGCCAAATCTCCAACATATCGAGCCTAACATCAATGAGATGATGACAGTGTAGAAGAAGCGAACTGCTGTGTATTGAGGGTTTCTCCAATAAGAGAGGTTTTGCTTCCACAGACATGCCAGAAACTGATTGAAATGTGATTGAGAGTACTTGGTTGGAAAAGTTAAATCTTTTGAATCATGATTTGGTTTGCTAAGCCTTTCAACCAACTCCTTGTTTCGTCTGTAAAAGAAAATTACAAAGTTAAATCAAGATAACTAAACTTCATCACGTAAGGGAAATTGGGGGTGTATACAAACCTAAATAGATCTGATCTTCGGTAAACTTCGGCAAAATCAACTCCAATACGATTTTCTTCTGCTGATGAAGTAACCTCTAGCATCCATGTCGCAGGATTACTACCAGGTTTTATCCTTGGCACTCCTTCAATAACCTAAAGACCAGAATCCAAAAGAAAAGAAAAGAAAATTAATGAGAAGACCTAACTCTTAGAATAATAACATTGGAACAGTTAGCATGAAAATTGGAAAAACTAAGACTATGACATTTCACACCTCAAAATACTCTATCAATTTGCAAGATTTTGGCCCCAAAGGACCAGCATAAATCATCTCTCCGCCTCGTTTCATAAATAAGAGCTGGAATATCAGAAAAACAAAAACAGTTAGCTGTGAAGTTATCTCATGTATCCAGTACTTAAGAAGACAATCATGTTCATGCAGAAGAGACCAAGATCAGAAACATGTCAACTTGGTGCAATTGTATTTGAGCACCAAGAGAAACACCAAAAACCATACAGAAATATAAAACTGTTCAATATTTTATCCAAGCAAGCTAAAAATTATCATGCACGCCCAAATTGTTATACAGAGGTCACAACAAGTGAATTCCCTCATGATAAACATTGTATGGTGTTTAACTGAGTATAAGTTGTATGGCTCTTTTTTACTACATTCTTCATAAGCATTGTAGTAGAATATACCTTCCCTATCAAAAGAGTTCAGAAGGTTACAGGTAAAAGTTGAAAAGCAAAAGATTGATGCCATAAATGAACAGATAGCTAATAAACATGTGAATCCAAGAAACTGAAGAGAAAGAGACGATGAGAGAATAGAGGATCAATATGTTACTCAAATACATACAGAATATAAATGATCTACAAATGGAAAAGCTGCTATATTATCGTTCAGATTTGTATAATCTCTTTTACCATCTTATATTAGTATGAATGATCTGACATATTAAAAAGGTAGTTATAGCACATGCATAAAGGAAGTGAGAGGAAAACCTCATCAAAGGATTCAAATATATCTATGCTGGGCTGATGTATGGTACAAACAATTGTTCTGCCAGTGTTAACTATATTCCTCACAGTCCTCATAACAATAGCTGCAGCCCTTGCATCCAACCCTGATGTGGGCTCGTCCATGAACACAATAGAAGGATTGGCTACCAGTTCAACTGCAATAGTAAGCCTTTTTCTTTGCTCTGTAGACAGTCCATCAACTCCAGGTAAACCAACCAGAGCTCCTTTTAGTGGAGTGAGTTCCACTAGTTCCATCACCTCCTCGACAAAAGCCTGTACATGCATTGTCCATAGTTTTATCTCATGCCCAAATGTAGTAAATACCAAAACAATGTTGAATTACCTTTTGTGTTACCAGGTCCACTCCAGATGATAGACGTAACCAAGCAGAGAATAGAAGTGATTCAAGAACGGTAAGACATGGAGAGTGAATATCGTTCTGTTCACAATAGCCTGATACCCGAGCAAATGTTTCTTGCTTTTTTGGGAAACCAGATATATAAATGCTTCCTTCTATAATGCCACCTGTTTTTCTACCTGCCAGTACATCCATAAGAGTGGTTTTGCCAGCACCACTTACTCCAACCAGTGCTGTCAGCACACCAGGCCTAAATGCAGCAGTAATGTTAACCAACAATTGCAATCTGTCTTCCAATACTCCTTGCTGCTTTAGTTCCTGAAATTTTAGCAGGTGCTAAATTTTTCTTGAAATATTTCTGCACCAGTTGCAGATATTTGAGTTGTACTTACCGGGGGAATATCTACATAGTAATTTATATTACTGAAAGCCATGGAAAGTCGCTGAAATGGGAGAACCATGCCTTTCTGTTTGAAACTTTTCCCTGAGTCCACAAGCAAAGAGGAATGTAACAAATGAGTTCAGAATGACTGAAAGGGTGAATAAAATGGAAAAAGATGAATACCCACACGCAAGACACATGTCATGGCAACTTGTAGCATGAGTAGATAAATTTATTAAAAATGCTATATCTCTTACTAGCGAGTGAGCCTGAAAACTGCAAATAATCTCTTAGCTGTATTATAACAGGTTCTCCTTTACTTGTGATATCTTTCTCTTGAAGCTCTTCTTCAGAAACAACAGCTTGACGCTTTCCCAAGGCTACACGAAGTTTTTGACAAAGCGTGGACAAAAGACATGATATCATGAATACACAGAAATATAATGAAACTTTTGCCATGCTTACTGTTCCATTTTCCTGGAGAGTGAGCATGTTTGTAGGGTGGTGAGGTATACACTTACGGTTAAGGAAGGTCAGGCTGAAAGTGAACAGGATGTTGAATAACAATGTAAAACCAAACAGAGCACCAACACCAATCCAGTACCAGAAGCTATCTGGAAACAAACTCCGTGCCTTTAGTATTGCCTCGCCTAATGGAAATTCGGAGTTGTTACCAGCTCTCTGCATAAAAGTACAGGCACCAGACAAGATGAGAACTTACCATGAATTTGTTTCCTTAAGAAATGAAAGATTTTTACAACCTAACTGAGTGTTATGAACTCTTCATGTTTTCAAAAGAATAAATTAGATGCTACTTTAGAGAGTTAGAGACTCAAATTGTGAACAATTCCACAATGAAGTTGAATGAAACTTTTGATGGCTTGAGCTCAATAGAAAAATGCTTCATCCTGTCTTAAATTCAATTCCTTAATGAACTACAAGTAAAGAGATTTCGAATTACATTATCGTACATGTTAAAAGTTTTAGTGTATACTTTTATACAGCAAATTCAAGGATAACTATTTACCTTAGCCCAAGAATGCCCAAGAAATTCATTCACAGAAGCAGCATTCTGAGCATACATTAATGGTGAGATCCAAAAGCCCCAAATCCACCATCCGGGAATCCTGTCTGTAAATGGTATTGAAATTAACGGAGCATGAACAACCAGTAACTTCAAAAGAAGAGAGAAAGGTAGGGGCATGCAAGCAATGAACGGAATCAGAAGTTCAGTTTACCTCTGGAAATAACGTATCCCCCAAGTGCCATGACAATTAACATTGCAAAAGATCCAAAAGTATTGGCAACAATCATATTTCGGCCCAAAGAACCCATCAGGCGGAAAAGGGCAATGGACATCTGGTGAAGAAAGAAAAATAAGAGGAATTGCCGAAAGAATCTGCAAGATAGAGAAGTAGATATTAAGCACACTGAGATGTAGAATTTCTAATTTGTATCATTTAGGTAAAGCAGAATTACCTAATAATATTGGGATCATATCCAACTACATAGTAAGTGACGGCTACCCAGAATCCAGACTCTATCACCGATGTTGGAACACTTAACAGCCAAGAAGGAAGTGTATAAGCCCAGCATGGGTAGAAGTGCAAATCCCTATGCTTATAGAGAACAGGAAGTTTGGCAACCAGCATTGAAACCTCAGTAAATCCATTAAAAAGAATAATCACCATCGAAAAATAAAGCGCCCCAAGATAAAGGCCTCCATCGTCAATTGTATTATGATGCAGTCTTGTCCGGAAAAAAACACTCATGGTGATCAGAGCGACAAAAAAAAGCTGAAATATGGGATGTACAAAACAATAAATCAGAACGAGATTCATGTATTGAATTTCAACTTCATAAGTATAAAGAAAATCTTCTAGAAGCTAGTGTAATTCTCAGGTAAACTCTTTTCAATATTGCAAATATATTGTCATGCTTTTTTTCTTGTTATTCTGATATTCCTAACCAAATTCATAGGATATTTAGTAACAATTTTACCTGAATAAACTTAAAAACATAGATAAAGGAATTTCTTTTCATCACAAGCAACTGCCAATCAAAGTTGGTTTTAAGAAGTTCCATTTTCTTCACCCCATACTGAGAAGTGGACAATGCGGCTGGGTGGTTATAGCGTCTATCAAAGGGAATATTCATCTCTTCAGTTAAGTTCTTGCCTAGTCGGTATGAGCGAAAATATTCGGCAAACTTTACTACTGGTATGTATCGATAAGGGCGATCAGGAACATCCCAGTACTGCTGCTGGTCCTTCCTTGACACAACCTGCGGACATATTATACAGGTTTAATAAAAACTGTAGGAGAAAAAGAATTCCCATTCTGAAGAATCTACAATGACTTACTTCTTGAAGGAAGTCGGCGACATTCTTTCTCTGTGGACACTGAAATCCCAAACATGCAAAGAAATCAAGAGCCTCTTCTCTGGGCCCTTGGTATACAATATGGCCCTCAGACAAGAGTATAATATCATCGAATAACTCATAAGTCTCAGGTGCTGGTTGAAGAAGAGAAATGACTGTAGTCCCATCAAGTGCATGGGTTGAATGCCTCAGGTACTTTATGATTTGGTAGGTAGTTGAACTATCAAGTCCATTTGATATTTCATCCATGAATAACACTCTTGATGGACCAACCAATAACTCGCCTATAAAGTATATATTCAAGTCAGAACGATAACATGGATCAGGTTGCAAATCCAGTCAGCAAAATCCCAAAGCCTTTACCAGTTGTAAGCCGCTTTTTTTGGCCCCCAGATATCCCCTTCAGCATTTCATCTCCCACTAGGGTATCCGCACAAATGTCCAACCCTAGAATCTTTGTGTTACAAATTTTAGATTTCCATTAAAACAAGATAGCATTAAAAATTACTGGTTGAAAACAACAGAGAAACAATTAAGAATTTCATTTCAAATGTCAAATTTAGTCCAGAGTTCAGGTCCTGAAGTAGCAATCAAATTATCTTTGCTGAGTGGATACTTTTCCATTGGACAATCTTTAAAATTTTAAATATTTGAATTTAAAACTTTTATAGTTGAAAATTGAAAATATAATCCACTTTTTTTTGTGTGTGAGACCATCTATTACACTTCTTTTTTTCTTTCTTTTTTTTTTTTAAGGAAAAATATAATAATAACTTAATATGTAAAAAAGGAGAGAGTTTGTCGAATTTTAAAACACAGTGAGAAAGCAGATAATTTAATGTAGCCAGAATCTGCAAAGTACCTTCAAAATGTACTCCACCACAAGCCCAGTCTCGTTGCCTTCTAATGCCAATGCCTTTAACCAGAACCAAACTTAAATAATTTGGAGTAATCTTAAAAGAAAAATAAACCTCTATTTCTCAGAAGTAAACTCAAACTCAAGACGAATAGTTTTACCTTCATGAAAATATCAAGATCTTCATCAGGCTTCAATCCAGCAGTTTTTTCTCTTCTACTAAGCTCCAAAAGCATATCTGTTTAGAGGTTTTAAAACTCAGCATTACATGTATTTCATTCAACAAAGTAATTTGAATCTTACCATATTTTGTCCCAACACCCTGACATCTAGCTGAGAAGTCCAAAGTTTCCCTCACAGTCATCTCAGCCGCATGCCAATCTTGTTGGCTGATGTAACCAGCTGTCCTTTGAGGAACAAACTCTTTGAAACCATGTCCATTATAAGTAATTTTCCCTGACATCTTCAAAGAAATCACGGTTTTGGTGGATATAGTTGAAAAATTAAGAGAGCCATCCAAGAATTCTGTACTTTTGATGGTCAGTGCCATGATTATTTTTCAATATGAGAAGTTGTTTACATAATTTTGTTTCTGTACCTGTAGGTCAGATTTAAGACGTCCAGCAAGAGCCAGAAGCAGAGTTGTCTTCCCTGAGCTCGGAGGACCTAACAGAAGTGTTAACCTGGAAAGTAGCTTCCTGCATGTCAGATAACACGTCCAAATTTTCCAGTAGCTAAGATCAAAATAGCAAGGTTGTTATGCACCTGGAAGGTCTAATGATTCCACTAATGTCATTCAAAATTTTCAACTTTCTCCTCTTGCCGGAATATATCCTTAGATTCCTCAAGAGAGCCTTGATTACAACAAACAGGGGAGTATGGGAAATAAGAATTAGGAGAGAAGGGTAAAAAAAAAAGGAAAAAAGATAGTAGAGGATAAATGTCGGAAGAGTTCACTGAATATTTACAGCTTTAAGAAATTAATTAATACCCAAGTACCTCAGTCATGTTGAATATAAAATTGGGAATTGTAGGCAATGCTCTACCACCAACGTGAATGAAGGATTCAACTCTCAACTGCTGAAATCTAACCTCAATCTTTGGGAACTCCAAATCAACTCTGAAAAAAACAGTTAGAAAAGAATGTGTTACTGCCCAAATATGAAGGGCCAAGCTATGTAAATCAAGAAGGGGCTAAGGAACCCGTTGCTCCAGGCAGAGAAAATACGTTGAAAATCTTATGGTCTAGCCATCACAGGATAAATCTCGCTTTCTTTTTCGTTTTTTTTTTTTTTTACTTGAATTGAATGACGCTACTTCAAAATTTCCATATCTTCCTAGGTAACCATGGAGGTAATTATCTATACAAAGTGAAAAGATGGATAAGTTTCTGTGGTGCTTTCAATTTTGTATGTTCACTCACAAATTCCCCAGAAGATCGAAAGTTCAAACCAACCTCCTTTTCTGTATTTAATTAAAATAGACCAAAACACAGCGACAGTTACTCGGTAAAAGACCAAACACAAATATTAAATGTGAAAAATGAACCTGTCGAAACGCCGCCGCATGCGGTTGAAGAACTTCTCCCAATCATCATCAACAGAATTGACAAGCCGATCCAACAAAACTCTACTATCTTGTAGTTGAAGTTGATCAACGTTGATCTCCACTCTATCCCCCAAAATATTCCTAAAAATCCCCTTCCTCACTCTGTTATACGTCGGTAACCGCTCCAGCGCCGCCCACCGCAACGCCTCCTCATCTTCTCCGTCCTCCCTGAATGAAGACGACCGCACCGATAAATTCTCCGCAGAATTCCACATCATTAATCTATCGAACAAAAAGTATCAAGAAGGTAATCCCGAATCACAGTCTCTTATTACAAGAATTACGGAGATTTGAGATGTATAGATAAGGGGCGGACATTAGATTACAGTGGGAAAGTAAATTTAGAGCTGGCATTTGCGGTTGGGAGAGGTCAAGTAGTATTAATAGTGATGAAAATGTGTGTGCCAGTGCGTCTCTGTGTGTCCCAACTACTACTTGTTACTGGTCACCGGTGGTTGAGCTTTTCATTAATGGCGATTTGGTTATTAGCTACCCCGCCATAGATTTGAATCCAAGGTAATTAGCGGCTTAAAAAATTCAGTAATCTTAGAGAAACAATTTGTGTTTGGTTTTCTTTCCATGAGTTTTCCACTGTTTTCCATTCTGTGAGAACAGTGGTATTGCAGAGCATTTAATGTTGCGGGAAAAAGCGAAATGGCGAAATGGCGAAATGGCGGGGATTTAAGGGGGACGGGGAAAATGCTGGATACCGAAACGATACTCGCAGAAGGAAACGATGAGATTGTACTCGCTCAGAAAGACATAACACGTGTATAGATGGAATATTTCCTTCCTTGACTAATAAAAGCGTTTTCATGACCGCGCATCAGCGCGAGTGTGAAGATAAATTATTGCGGTGATTTGAATGAAACGGTTGAGAAGTGTTTTTTTCCCCAAAAGAGTTATAGAGACGGCTGGCGTTTTGTAGCGGGGTTTATGTCTTTTAGGAATCGCAAATTAGCTAATCCAATTCAGTCCCCAAAACTCTTTTATTTATCGATTACCCCCTTAATAATTTACATTTTATTTATAGATCCCTACAATTTTAATAATTGCAGTATAGGTTCTTTTCTATAAAAAAAAATCTAAAAATTATCAATTAATTTACTCGCTCAAAAAATTATATTATAAAATAACATAATTTTCGAGTTACGTTAAAATTTAAAAAAAAAAATTTATGTCAATTAATAATAGACAGACAAAATAACAAATATTATATTATAAAAAAATAAAGTAATGGAGGTACATGGTTGTGGGCACAAGCATGTGACCCTAGTTGGAAATAAATATTTAAAATATGGAAATAATAAAAAAACAATAATACCAATAGTGGGTACAAATTTAATTTTTATTATGACTTATGAATTAAATTTTGTTATTACTTCTTTTAATAATAAGAAGAAATTAATTATTTTTTTTTTAAATGTAAAAGTATAAATGTTTCAATTATTTTGATTTTTTAAACATTTAATGTGTAGACATGGGAAAAAATACTTTTTCCAGGGATTTAAATTCCAACAATATGACTATTATTCAGTATGTTTTCTACCCTTTTTTGAGTTATTATTATTATTATTATTATTATTATTATTACTATTATTACTATTACGCATTAAATTGAAAATTTTGAATAGACAGTTGACAAATAAGACAATAAAAACAATATTAATTATTTGTCCATTACTTCCTTCTCGAGTTGCATCTTAGATTATTTTTTAGAGATTTTAAGGATAATTAATTATTATATTATCAATACTAACTTATTTTGTCTAACATCTTGAAAAAAGTGACTTGCTAACTTGCTAAGTATGTTTGTTCTTGGACATCACACGTTAAAATGTTTTGAAACTGTAATTTATTTTATTTTTTCCGATTTTTATTAGGAAAATAAATTATAATAAAAATGTGTTACGTCAAATTATAAATTAAATATTATTTATTATTATTATTGGGGATTGAGAGTAAATAGAAGTTTCTGTTTGCATGCAAAAGTTGGTTAATTTGGCGCTGCTTCGCCATGTGATAATTATGAGTCTCCCAAGACAACGAAGTAATTAATTGTACATTGAAATCTGGTCTTTTCTGTGGTACCCTACTACAAGTTCCATATGATACTTTTGCCGTTTTGGTCCCGGCTACACATGCTTCACAAATTTATGTTACACTTAAATGGTACCTCTGAAATAAAACTATTAATAATTATTATTTTTTAATTTTCATAGTATAACATTTTGTCTGAATTAATTATTGTCATTATAAATTTAATAATAGATTATACAATTAATTAATTAATTGAAACCTATGATTTTGATTTGCTTTCGTGCCGGAAAAGGTGGTTGGAGTTATTTATTCTCAGGCTGCCTAATTAGCTATCTACCTTTTGGCTTTTGTTAGTAATTTGTAACCGTTAAAGTAGATATTTCTATTCTCAAACTTTAATTATGTCGTTCAAATAATTAATTATAGAAAGTTTCTTTTATTGTTTTAATTTTTTTTATTATTTGATATTATTTTTTGTTGTAGTAAAGATTTAAATTATTGTTTTTATTTTAATGTTATATAACAAATTTGAGGTGAAAAATACTTTTAAGACACGTAGGCAGTGCTCCTAAGAAGAGTCTACACGCTTTGAGGACCGAAAGGAATAAAAGGGCCAAAAGAATGACAATTTGGCGGCCGACCTTCTGAGACGGTGAACCGCAATCTACAAGCATTTTGATCTTAGAGTTCAAATAACAAACACCTCGCGGGCGCCATAACCTAAACGTGCCGGAGATGGAGGTCGCTTCTTCTTCTTCGTCTTCTTCTTCATCAGTTGTCTCAGAATCTCTATTGAAAACTTTAATTAGCCGCGGTTGGTGTTTTAAAGACTTCGAGGAAATCAAAGACCTAATAATGGCGCAATTGTCTTCGCGTGGCAACTCCTGTTCAGTTGATTCGATAGAATCAGAACTTCTCAACTGTGACTTGCGATCCATGGGAGGAAAATCGTTGCCTGAACCTTCTCGTCTCCGGCAAGTTTCTCAACTTCAGGGACCCAAAGTTCTTCAAGTAAAATCTCTGAATTCGTGTCTCTTTCATGTACATTAGCTTATTTCTTATTAAATCACACTTTTCTATTCGGGGAACAGATAGATTCCGTGAGAGATATTTCGCGGAGTAATATGGCTGATAGTTCCGGAAATTCAAATAAGAGGCGTTTGTTGAGATTGAAGCTTACTGATGGACAGTCTGAAATTACTGCTGTAGAGTATTCTCATATACAATCAATTCCAGATGATATTGTCCCCGGCACTAAGGTATATATATATTTCTTTTGTAATTAACTTTTGGTATATGATTGACAGTTACATGTCTCTGTTTGTTTCTGCTGAATTTTGGTCCATATGCAATATACTCTATCATGCTTCCAATTCGTGGTTTAATTTGATCAATTACTTCAAGCATAGACTTCAAATAAATCACTTTGTCCAGAAAAGTAAATAAAAAGGAACTAAGAAAGACAAGGAACCTGGTAGATTCGTTGGATATTTAATGTCTGCTCTCATTGGGGCAGTGATGAGTGATGAGTAATGAGAGGAAAGGAAAAGTATTTTGCATCTTAATTTTGGTCAGATTTGTTTGCTTTTCTATATTGGAAGTCAAATGAAAAGGATTATTTTCTCGACTGTTTCAGTTTTAACCTTTTCAGTTGAGTTTCATTCTAACTTTATTTTTGTAGTTTTATAGACACCACTTGCATTCTTTGAGATTTGCCATTTTTGAAGGGCTTATTGTATTCTTTTCCTTTGAGTTGCCTTTTTTTTGCCCCCACCCCCCACCCCTTTTCCCAAGTGCTATTGTTGTTTGAAATTACCTTCCTTGCTTGTGTATTGCATTTGGCAGGTCCGTTTAGAAAATAAAGCCAAGGTAAATAGTGGAATTGTGTGTTTAAACACCAAAGCAATCACAGTATTAGGAGGTCTTGTTCAGTCACTTTATGAAGAATGGGAAATGAACCAAAAATTTTCAGGCTTTTCACGTCCATCCATGCGACCATCAATTGAAACTGGAGCTAGTTGTCCTCCACCATTCGAGAAGTTTCAAGTTGGGTCACCTCTGCAGCAGCAGAGCAAATCTTTCCGTCAGTATTCACACATATATTTCTTTCTTATCTTTTAATCTTTAATTTTATTTTCATAACAAGATTGTCCTGATGGAGAACGATTCTAAAAGAAATCTCCAAATGTGATGCAATGCAAAAGGAAAAGGGACGTATTCTTTCACAGTAAACATAAACTATTTATAGACATTTCATACTCCCCTGTAAAGATTGGAAAATTGTATTATTTCTAGTTCTAACCTTTTTTTTGTATTCCAGAGAAGGCAAAATATGCTTCTGGTAGCACAGCGCCCACTCCTACTGGTGTAGGTGAGAGTTCCACGTTAAAGAAGAAAAGTGAATTTCAGAACCAGGGTGCATTAGCTCCTGCCTCTTCTGAAGACGACAAAGAAAGGCCAATCAACTCTGATACTAGGCCAAAAGAAGGTTTGACCTTTACTCGTCATTTTGGAATTAAAATATGTGTTGATTCTTGTCTAAATAGAAGATGAATGATGATTGATGAAATTCCTGTCCTGCAAAACAAAGCATATCAGAAGTATGAGAACTTCCTTCTATGGATTTATGGATCTAAATATTTATCTGGAAAATGAAATAAAACAATTGGAAGTGATCAATCTGTCTGCCTTGCAATAAAACCAAATATGGAATTGATGATGCTCTTTGAAAGGTCTTAGGAAGCCTTGTGCTGATTCATATGATATCAGTACTTCAGTGTCCATTGCATTCGAAGTTTTCTGAACAAAAGGTAAAATACATGTCTGGATATGAAGAAGAATATGGAACTGCAGCAGGAAGAAAGATTAATGAAATCACTTTCAGATACTATAATTCTTTAGTCTGCTGGTTGGAGATGTGCAAAACTGGTAAGCTTTTGAAGAATTTTTGAATAATCTTAAAATCTTGCTGGACAGAACAAACAAAATAAACTATTATGGGTGAATGTGGAATAGTTGGACTTAAACTTCTGCAAACGCACCCACTCTCTCTCATCTTTTTAAATAATAAAATCCACAAATCAAAACTATCTCCTATCATATTTCCTGGACATTTTTTATTCAGAAGGTTATGGTGTAATCTTTGTAAGTGGTTCCTCAGCTGGTGGGCAAAATTTCTGAAGTGCAGTATATTTCCCCAATTTGGTCTACAAAATACAATAAAAAGCTCCATATGTAATTTCTTTTTCCTTGAGTAGATGGAGTCACTGAGAATAATACAATTAATACAATTAAGTTGAATTCTCTTCCTGCGTATTATGTACGATATATTTCCTTGAGCACATGGAGTCACTGAGAATAATACAATTAATACAATTAAGTTGAATTTTTCTCTTCCTGCGTATTATGTACGATATCTTGCCTTAACAGACCCCTCAACCAAATTTAACCTGTGCCTTTCACAGTTGCTGAAGCAGTTCCTGTTCAAAATCAAGCAGCTGCTCAAAAACTCCTCCAGAAAATGATTCATTCTACTCGTGGTGGTCACAACTCTCGAGGTCGGAGACATAGGGGAGCAGGAAAGGAGGAAGTGTCACAAGTTCTCACATTAGATGAATGGGAAAGGAGAAAGAATGGGATTAAGACTTCTGCAACACATGACTTTCCTGATCTTAGCCATGATGAGGAACTTGCTCGGGAACTCCAAGAGAAATTTGATTTGGAAGACATTCAAGTAAGTTTTTTCTGTATCCATGATATCAATTTTATGAAAATAATGATTTCCACAAGAAGTAGTATTTCAGATTATATATTCATTCTATACACAACTTTCTGAACCCTTATAGTCCAGAAGTTTGGATCTCCTACTTTCAGTCTTGTATTTTATACTTTCAGAGAGATACTCTTTAAACAAACTGGCACGATGATGCCCTCATGGTGATCCATACGTTGATTGATTGCTAGTTTAATTGTCTCTTTTTTCTGTTCAATGTAATGCAGTGACAATAATTAAAACTTGTTTGGTCATTATCATTTTTGAGCTTGACATGCTGGCATTTAGTTATTGAAATTAATTATTCAAGGGATAGGGATTCCATATACACTTCCACTTGCACTAGTCAAAGCGAAAGCATTTCTTTGGCAGCTTCCAGCTACAAATCATTTGAATTATTGGCATTAACATTCCAGCCTTCTTTACCATTTCGTTTTTGTATGTTCAGGTCCAAAAGACTCCTTACATGTCAGAGGCAGAGAATATCAGGATGAACATGTTTAGTTTTGAAAGGGATGATTCTAAACCTGGAAGATCAGGATCTCGGGGAAGAGGTAGGGGAAGGGGAAGGGGAAGGGGATGGAGAGGAGGTAGAGCAAGGGGTTGACTTAATTATGTTCAGCCTCCTTGCATCTCTTTGCAAGTCACTTTCATATTCCGGAATCACTCTCATGTAAATGTCCGTTGTAGTGTCATTAAACATCTCACAATGCTAGTCTTTGAATGATATGCAGCATCGTTTTGGTTAATTTTCCAAGAGTTCTAACTGAATATTATTAACTCTGTATTGAAGTAGAAGCCTCTTTGTTCAACTAGTTCAGACTTCCTATCCTGAAAAGGTACATATCGTTATTGTTTGGTATATCTAATTATTATTTAACATCTGAATATTTACAAACTTGTCACTCTATGAGCTCTAAATATTGCCCATTTCAAAAGCCTGTATGGATAGCTTATGTCATCATGGATGGGTTGTGGGAAAAAAATAAAAAAGCTCAAAAGCTCAAAATCTCATATCTTCCGCTTTGGTATTTGGAAAAAAGAGAGATGTAAAAGCACCACATACACAAAACATGTTCTTTTCTTGCATTAACTTTTCTTTCACGCAGTAATATTTTTCTGCCTTGATGTTCCCACTTGTATTCCTCATAATTTGTTATGAGCATGTCATTTGCTCGTCAATATAGCGGAAGAAACATCATTCTGGGAGGTCTTTTTAGTGCAGATCCTAAAAATAATGGTATGCTAACCGTTATTACCTACTGCATGGAATTTCTATTAAATTTGCTCTTTGATCTAGTTCTGTAGTCTGATTGAAATGAGTGAACTAGAAGAATCAACATTTCCTGCCATTCTTTGCTTAGTTTCTACTTTTACAAAATTTACAGCATTTATTTTCTAAAGCGTATCTACTTTCCTTTGACAGGGACGAGAGCTGCTGTTCTTCCCCTCACTTATGGAACAGATTGTTTTAGGCGCCAGAAAATATCCTATTCACTCTTTAAAGATTAATTATAAAAGTCATCGTTTTCTTAACAAATTATTTTCGGTACTAAGGTGTAAACAGGGGAAGAGAAAACACAACTTTCGCAGCGAAGCTTAATTCGCATATTCTGGTGTCGTTTTTCTTTAAAAAAAAAAGAAACAAAATTCAAATAAAAATGGATTAAAAGGAAATAGATTTTTCGTTCTCTTATTTTCGGAATTTTTCCATCGAAAAAAATTAATAATTCATTGTATTAAAAAAAAAAATGAGCTACTGCAAATGCAAAGGGATTGGCCTAAAATAAAGACTTTCAATCTTTCCTAACATTTGACTCACCAAAATTTAAGGTTATTATTATTATTTGTATGCCCAAATTTAAAATTGACAACAATTTTGAATCTAGAAAGAAGATAAAATGAAGTTTTTGTTTTAGCACTTTTTATTTTATTTTTTGTTATTGTTTCTTTTTTTATTCTGGGTCAAATTGGGCTGCCAGGCTCGTATCTACCAACCAACAAGCAGATTCTTTGCAAACACGAATTTAAGAAAATAAAAAACCGCACATCACTTCTGAAACTCTGTCCCGAAGAATTTTGAAATAAAACAACAGAACCTTCTCAGAAAATAGAAACAATATTATATAGGAATCCAGAAGAGCCAAACTCCAAACCTGAAAAAGAAATAAAAAGGAAACATTTACACGTGAACCTAAAAAAGTATCAGCCATTTTTAGACTTAAATAGCAGACTGTTAAGCAGTTAAAATGGAGTAAAGCAGAATTCAGCAGACTCTGTTGGGACTCTGGGAAGGTTTTTTCGCAGGTCTTGTTCGAACCGGTGGATTCAAAGGTCTATAAAAAACCACACAAATTTATCACTATTGTATTCCACTCTGGAATTTCCTTTTCAAACAGTATCAGAGAAATGGAGAAGCATCTGATCCAACCTATAGTCGGAGTATTGATTTCTTCAGCAATCGCAATAAGATCGTTCAGAAGAAAGTCCCTTGACCTTTCAGGAGCACTTGCGGGTTTCATTGTTCTGGCAATTCATCTTTGTCTTAGTTATAGGCAATTCCCAACTTTCTCAATTTAATATATATATATATATATTATGTGTGTGTGTGTGTGTGTGTGTGTGTGTGTATAGATAGATGGATTGGGTGTGTACTGTTGTAATTGGGTTTTCTCGATTTCTCTTATTGATTGTGGTGATGAATTTTTATTAGGTTTGGGGCTATGTTGCTTGTTTTCTTTTTCACTTCCTCGAAGCTCACCAAGGTTGGAGAGGAGAAAAAGCGAAAGCTGGATGCTGATTTTAAAGAGGGAGGACAACGCAACTGGTAGTTTTTCTTGTGCAACTATGATATGATTATGTTTCGGTCCACTAATTTATTTGCAAAGTTCATCTGACATGAAATCTGTCCATGAATTCAATAGCTCATCTGAACTAATAAATTTGGCAAATTGTGTGAGATTAGGTCCATCAGCAATGACAAATGTCTTATTACAAAGCTGTCCACTAATTTATTTGCAAAGTTCATCTGACATGAAATCTGTCCATGAATTCAATAGCTCATCTGAACTAATAAATTTGGCAAATTGTGTGAGATTAGGTCCATCAGCAATGACAAATGTCTTATTACAAAGCTGTCCACTAATTTATTTGCAAAGTTCATCTGACATGAAATCTGTCCATGAATTCAATAGCTCATCTGAACTAATAAATTTGGCAAATTGTGTGAGATTAGGTCCATCAGCAATGACAAATGTCTTATTACAAAGCTGTCCACTAATTTATTTGCAAAGTTCATC
This sequence comes from Asclepias syriaca, assembly GCA_027405835.1. Lineage (NCBI taxonomy): Eukaryota > Viridiplantae > Streptophyta > Magnoliopsida > Gentianales > Apocynaceae > Asclepias > Asclepias syriaca. Next base: position 23,407,948 of record CM049927.1, read on the forward strand.
TGACATGAAATCTGTCCATGAATTCAATAGCTCATCTGAACTAATAAATTTGGCAAATTGTGTGAGATTAGGTCCATCAGCAATGACAAATGTCTTATTACAAAGCTGTCCACTAATTTATTTGCAAAGTTCATCTGACATGAAATCTGTCCATGAATTCAATAGCTCATCTGAACTAATAAATTTGGCAAATTGTGTGAGATTAGGTCCATCAGCAATGACAAATGTCTTATTACAAAGCTGTCCACTAATTTATTTGCAAAGTTCATCTGACATGAAATCTGTCCATGAATTCAATAGCTCATCTGAACTAATAAATTTGGCAAATTGTGTGAGATTAGGTCCATCAGCAATGACAAATGTCTTATTACAAAGCTGTCCACTAATTTATTTGCAAAGTTCATCTGACATGAAATCTGTCCATGAATTCAATAGCTCATCTGAACTAATAAATTTGGCAAATTGTGTGAGATTAGGTCCATCAGCAATGACAAATGTCTTATTACAAAGCTGGCTAGATATCTTGACTGGATATCTCTGTTAAAATAACTTAAACTGCTTCAACAGAAACTATTGCGAGTTATATGAGCATAAGGTTTGTCTTTATGATATTGATTCCTAGGAAGCATTAACACTAGCCCAATTAACCAAAACTAAGAACTTGGACTGGGAACTGATGTGCAAACCTTACCTTAACGTTATTTTGAGACATACATTGCAATTCTTAGGTGGTGAGGCGAAGGTTCTTATTACAAGGAATTTTCTGAAAAAATGTTTGCTTAAAATTAGGCCTTATAACATGTTCCAATTTTCAATTCTTGGGTGTGTTGGATGATGTTTTGAAATGAGGTCTGGAGATACATGTTTCCTCTGCAAGTGTTGTTCAAATAACTCCTTCTTTCTTTTGGTATCTGTTGCAGGATTCAAGTTCTGTTTAACAGTGGGATAGCAAGTCTTTTGGTCATAATTTCTTGGAAGTTGACAGGATCACAGGACAACTGTCTGGATTCCAAGGAATCAGTCCTCATGACTGCTCTGGCTGGTGGTATAATTGGCCACTATTGTTGCTGCAATGGAGATACATGGTCATCAGAGCTTGGAATTTTGAGTGATGAGCAGCCGCATTTGATCACGACCTTCAAGGTGGAATTTCTTTCTAGAACTTTTTTTTTATATCTTCTTACTATCCTGATTTCTTCCTTAGTTCAGACTGTTAAATGACATTTCAGTTTAGGATTTGTCAATAAAAATTCCTAGATGTAGCTTCATTTATTTTGTTGATTCTCCTGTCTCGTGAAAAAATGTTTTATAGTGTTGCCTTATCACATTCATTTTTAAAAATATATATCTATATATATATATATTTAAATGGATAGTTTGATTATCCTTGGTTTTATGCACTCTGCCTGAAATCAGATCCAAAGTCACGTTGAAGAATATCCTATCTTTTTCAATTTCCTCTCCTCTATATTTTTCCTGCTTTACTTCTATTGTAGGCTGGTTTTTATGAACCTTTCACTTCTTCCAATACCCTAAGCTCTTACTTTCTTACCTGTTAGAACTTGAGGAACTTGATAGCACCTTTGTACCAAGAACTAAAGTTCATGAATCATGTGTAAGGATTGTAGCTTATTAGTTAGTTATATCTTCATTTTTCTTTTTTATGACTTCTTCTCAGCCTGTTCGGAGGGGTACAAATGGTGGTGTGACGAAGGCTGGACTTCTGGCAGCTGCTGCTGGGGGCAGTGTCATTGGATTGGCATTTGTTTTAGTTGGCTTCTTAACAGCAAAATGCACATTTAACGCAGCTCTAAAGCAGCTACTGGTGATTCCACTATCTAGTCTGGCTGGACTTTGTGGAAGTGTTATAGATTCTCTGCTTGGAGCAACCTTGCAGTTCAGTGGATTTTGCAGTGTTCGTAATAAGGTAACTTCTTGATAATCTTAAATAACAAATTTTTTTTTTTTTTTTTTGTTACTTCTAGACTTCAGTTTTCTCCATCAAAAGCATTTAAGTGAAATTAACAATTATAGAGATTCTAAATACTAATTTATCCACTATTATTTCCGTGAATGTTATATCTACATAACACCGGTCAACACCTCCTTGAAAGAAATGGTCCTTTAAATCGTCATAAAAACTAACCTTAAAGCTGTGTGATAGTATTAGAGCAGTAGATCTCACGTTTGAGCTTTGTCTCTATCTCATTTGTTAGTCATTATTCACGAGTTGAGTTTGTTACTGAAAATTTGTGCCTCATAGAGTATTAGGTTTTTTAGAATATTTAAAATATAAAGATGGAAAATATGTGGGAAACTGAAGCAAAGGAGCTACTATTGCGTACACTTTATGTAGCATATTGAAATTGAAAATTTTAACTGTGTTTGTAATGCCTGAGAAACCGCCTGACTACAATGGAGTGCCCATTTCTGTGTTATGTATGTCCTATCATATTGCATTTTTGAATAAATAGATAAATATCTTCCAGAACGTCCTAGAAGCCACTATTCATGGATAAAGAGATAATAATGCATCAGATTGCCCTTGTTTCAATAAAATTCAACCTGGGTTAGTTTTTCAAGAGTATCAACAGCTCAGGTTTTGGAGTTTTTTCACTATTTTTGCAGGTTGTTGGGAAACCAGGCCCTACAGTAAAGAAGATTTCAGGTCTTAGCATTTTGGACAACAATGCTGTGAACCTAGTCTCAGTTTTGCTAACATCTGTGCTCACTTCCATTACTTGTTTATTCATATTCTAAGATCCTCCATTTTCATGTTCTGTTTATCTTTATTGGAATGTGGATGTTTTAAGGCTAGTTCCCATGTTCCAATTTGGAGAAGAGTTGTTCTTGGATAGCATAAGGGCTCAATATTTATTGACTGTGATTTGACAACAGAGAAAAAGGTCTAGCTTCATTCACTTTCAATCATGTCTTATCTCTTATTTGGTGGTAATTTGGGTGAGAATTTCTTGACAGCTCAAGGAATATAATTGTAGACATGTCGTGTAAACTCAAGTGGAAAATACGTAGATTCTACTGTGGGAATTGGAAGAAGATGGTACGGATTAGGAAACTCATCACTTCGCAATTAGGTTTCTCTTATTTAATTTAATAATAATTGGACGGTATACTTATTACCCCCCTTCTAATTCATTCTATTTTTATTGAACATATATTATTATGTAGAAATATTATCAAGACAAAATAATTGATTGATTGTAATGAATAAAATACAAAAGTAACTAAACCAAGGAATAAAGAAGCATCATTCGTTACCACTTGTAGCAAATGGTTGGTGTGAAATCAATTGTTCTTGAAAGGACAAAAACGGACAGCATAGATTTCCTTAATTCATATGTCAAAACAAAAACAGTACAATGAAGAAGGAAGACAAAATACATACAAATTCTTCTTTTGTTTTCCATGGCCACCAAATTTATCAACTGTGATTAACAACAATATTGCAGAAAGGTAAGAAATAAGAAGCATAATATACACAGCAGCACTTGAAGAATGTAAACTTCATCTTCTGGTTGCATCTCCAAAGAAGAATTTTTTTCACCTTTTCCCAATCATTTGCACCCAAAAGCTTCTAGAATAGGAAATAATTGTATCTACTAATGATGAAAGGAAAGGAGTAAACACAACACTACACTTTCTTCTTTTTTTGTTTGATTTGATACCATAACCTAAGAAGAGCTATATGAAAAACACTCTGAAAAAAGGTTGATTACATGTCCCCGAAAAAATTCTTGCGAAGGGGAAAGACAGACACACTTAGTGATTATGTGAATTGAGAACAATGTAGGAAGGATAGTGGGAAAGTAGAAGGCGAATTTTGAACAAACACAAAGTGATGTTGGTGACTATGCCTCCAGAGCCGAAAAGAAGTCCACAAACAAGGAAGCAATATATATCATCATCCACTAAGAGGTAGACACAACCTTGTAAAATCCTATAATACACACATCAGAATTAGAGTGCAATAGTAGTAGTAGTAGAGTTGTACCAATTTTTTATCTATCTTTTATCCCGCATATATATATATATATATATATCATATTTGCACAGCAATTAGCAGGTAACAACAGCACGAGTTGCAGATTCAATCACACCTGAAATATTACTAGCTGAGGGTTGACAGCTAGCAGCTGTTTCTAGGCGTTCCCAAATCAATCTCCGCTTCTCAGCTGCCATGCTTGACTTTGAATTTTCTTCCTCGACCTTACTCTGGCAAGCAAGTGCAAGTTGTTCATCCATCTCGGAGAACACTTTTCTTACGTTTTGTGTGAGGTTAAGAACTGCTTTGTTCCAGTGGTTCCGGCTGTTCCATTCCAAAGCTGAAAATATCAAAGGCATTATCACATGCCTGTGTTGCATAACAAGATTAAGAATATGATCATTGTTCCACAAGAAATGTGCTCTCTCAGCTACCTGAAAACACCATCAAAAAAAGAAATAATAAACTCAACTTGACAATCTTTGTTTTACAGTAATTAGAAAAACGAGGAAATGATGATACCTGAAAATGGGAGCTGTTAAGGCAAAATCCTATCCGTCGAAACAGTGGAACCATGATCTTCTCAAACTCGGCCATGTTCATCATTTCCAAAAGCTCTTCCAACTCACTTAAGAACATCAATTCCTTCTGGCTATTAGTTACAGGCCAGTATTTCACAAGTCCCTTGATGACAACACTAGCCAACTTCTGCTCCTTTTCGACAAACTGCACAACACAGTATGCTAACTGTTGATGATAAACACCCAACGATTTCGGCTTATGTAGAGGAATCAAAGCCCTGGACAAGAAAATCTTGTGTTCTTCTTTCAGGGGTAAAGCAAAGCCAGTGATGATACTTCCAAACACTTCCAATAATTCGGCGATTCCATTATGCCGTTCAGTTTCAAAAACAAACCTGTAAAATATGTTGCTAACAGCCTTTCTGATAAAAGGCCTGTGCATCATGAACTTCCCGTACAGTCGATGTAGAATTGATTTCAAGCAATCTCTTTCCCTTGGATCCTCAGAGTCAAAAAGTTGAAGAATCTTTACTATAAAAGAATGATCAATGTATTTTTTGGCTAGCTTGGCATCAAGAGAGCTTTGGTTCAAGAACCGGAGGAACAGGTCGTAAACAAGTTGCAAATGAGACCAAGCTGGATCAAACAAAGGTTCTTCGTCTTCACTTTCACTGCGTGGAATATGAGAATGATACTTGGGAGGAAAGTCTCTGAACAGGTTAATAGCACACATTTTACAAACAGCAGCAATAGCTGAATCGTTGAATTTTGCAGATCCTGATGCAATGAAATCACCAAGTTCCACTAATATCTGATGTTTAACATCTTTTTCCGATGAGTTCTTACTCGAATCAGTGAAATCATAGACCTCGCAGCATAAATTCAACTTGCTCAAAAACAAGCTCTGTCTATCTGAATTTGAAACATCCTTAAAAGGCATGTGGGGCTCAACCAAGTCCCCTCCAGCTGCTGCTATGCTAGCAGGGAAAATTGCCCAGGACTTCCTTTTCACAACATTAAGTCTGTTAGATATGACATTGCAAGTGCTGGTAAATGGGATCCTGTTTTCTGAGTTTGTTGTACTATTGCAAGGATCACTCCCAAGAGAATCTAATGTATCAGATTTTGCTGACTTCCTGGGGAGTTTAGCTAAAATTTGCTTAAGCATAGTAGCAGATCCCCAATCTGCAAGGAGAGTTATTATCACTAGAATTATAAAATAAAAGAACACAGAAAACAATCAAAAATGTAAAGAATCAAACATACTAAAAACTGTATAGGCATTTGGATAAACATTATGCCACTGACATTGTATTATTATCACTCTTTTATAAATTGTGAACTAAGATATGCTTATTTCCTATACAGATTTGACTCACCAAATTTTACCCTCAGAGGCTCTTTTTGTACAAAAAAAATGAACAATGGCAAACAAAAAATTGTGAAAATCGAAGATCAAGATCCATCCAACAAGATTCTTGGTATGCATCTGCAACTTCTTTTTTACATATTTAAATTACAGATCTGAGACAAAGACGGCAGCAAGATTCAACAACTCAGATCCCTTCCCCTCCAAAGAAACCCCACAAAAGGTGAAAACTTTTAATGAAGATGAAGAAACCCCAGATCATACATTTGAAAAAGACTACACTCATTTCCCACTCCAGAAAGAAAAGAAGATATCTTTTCGTCAGTTATCATACTAGCAGTAGTAGAAATGTACAGGTTTGGTCAAATATATACTTCAAATCAACAACTTCAAAAGCCCCCTCATAACCTATCCTTCCAACCAATAAAAAGGGGTAAACAACAAGAAAGGGGGAAAAAAATGCAAGCTTGAGCTCTCAGCAAAGATTTAAGCAATGTTAGATTGCAAGAAAAGGCATCACAAACAAATTCAAAAAAAAAGAAAAATATATAAAGAAGAAGAAGAAGAAGAAGAAAGAGAAAAAAAAAAACCTGGGCCTTGTGGGTCTGTCAGAATTGTGGAAGAGCAAAGAAAGAATCAGAGATGGAGTAAGAAATAGATTCCTCAGACAATTGTAGTAGCTATGAAGAGAAAGATACTACTGGTAGTGGCCTTAGTGCTTCTACTGCTAACATGGAGGAAAAGAAAAGAAAAGAGGCAGAAAATGGCAATCAAATTCTGATTTTCTCCATTTCCCCTTTTCTTTTTCTCTTTTTTTCAAAATATTTTTCCTATCCCTTTTCTTTTTTAGCAGGAGCAGAGGCAGTAGAATTAGTAATAGTTGTAGTACAGGTACTGGGCATATGATCAAAGACATAATAATGGGTATGGAGGACCCATAACTGGGTACCAAGGAAACATTGTGTGTTTTTCAGTTTTTGGTTTGATTATAAGGTTCTTTTGTCTGCTTTCAACTTGTATTCATTTTCTCTTTTTTTTTTATCTAAGTAAGAAAGAAAGAAACTTTATTTTTCTTTTTTCAAAAAGAAAATACTACTGGTATCAGAAAGGAGAAGAGAAGAAGAAAGAGAGAGAAAAACCCTCGATTCATGTGCTTAGCATTAGGAAGGTGGGATAGCCAGGCCGGCATTTGTCTCAGAGGCAACTATTTTTCCATTGGTTTCTGTAATTACTGCTCCTTACCTCACTCACTCACATTCACAGTATTTCTCACCATTTCTGTAACCAAACCAATTATTTCTCACTCCAATCTCCAAAGTTTAAAAGAAAGAAACAAAAATTTCTTTCATTTTGAAAAAAGAGAAACAGATCTGCTGCATTTATGAACTCATTTATTTGAATATTCTTTTAATTAATCATTGTAACAGTCAAGTAGTTAGTCTCATCATTTTTTTAAAAATTCCCCCAAAATATATGCTGATTATGGAATATTAATAATAATCTTAGAAACAAGCTGAAGATTTTACATGTGAATTATCAGAAATAATGCACCACCATGCTGCAATTTTTATTCATTAATCTAATCATATTTTTTTCTTTTTACAATAATTAGTGTGAAACATTTTCTTCATTTCTCCAATAATTGAAACAATTCTTTCTTCTCTGTTTAAAAATAAAATCTTCTATACATGGTCCAATCCCACCTTCTTTTTCTTCGTACCATTTTTCTTTCTTTATCCAAAAATTAATTCCTCTTAATTAAACTTCTTTTACGTTCATTTTGGTATGAATTATAATTTTGATTATTGTTAGAATAGAGGAAGGTGAAAAGAAGATAATTGTACAGTTAATTAGGTGAGGTCAAATTTTGCGGTAAAATTTTTTTTGGGTGTCAGATGCACAAAAATCTTCTGCACGTTGAGAGAAGAAAAAATGAAACAAAGAAAAAATAAATTTATTACTTCTGACTTGCCATTGTCAAATCAGTACAAACTCTTCACAGTTTTCCAGTGCCTGACTTTCTCTTCTTTTTTATAATTTCAATTTTATTTTTTTATATTTAAACTAATTTTTAATTAAGTTAAATTTTATATTTAAACTAACACAAATTTTAAATAGTTATATATATATGAGTTAAAAATTGAATAAAAAATTTCAATTTTGTTTAAGGGTTAGAAATGAAAATAGAAATATATATATATATATTTTTTTTAAACGGATGAATCCTGCCAGTCTACCACTAACTTTGTTATAAGTAAAGAAAATGATTCATCTCAATAATAAAAGAGCTATTACTTTTCTTTTCTTTTTTCTTTTTTTAAAAGAAAAAGGAAACCCTTTTTTATTATTATATATATATATTTTGTCCTTAGAAGTCAAAATGGAAATTATCGTGTTTAAAAATTAAAACTAAAAATAAATTTTTTTTATCAATGATGAAAATGTGTGTATATATCTAATTCTTGAACTATTGTTATTATTATTATCCACTTAGAAATCTTCTAAAATAGTGGTAAGAAAACAATACAAAAATGCAAATATAAACAATAATTTTTATTGACATTATAAATAATTAATTAATATTATCTATTTTACACCATTTCATATAAAAATTATATATTTATAAAACCCATAATCAAATAAAAAAATTAATTTTTAGAGAACCATATAAAATTTTAGGTGACTATAATTTACATATTGATTAACTATTGGAGTCAAAAAGAACAGCAATGATTTTTGGCATGCTCTAAATTTAACAAAGGAAAGACATATTATTATTGTTAATAATTATTAATTATCATTAAGAAAAACATAAGGTTAAAAGGGGGAAAAAAAGAAAAGAAAAAGGTATTTTATTTTTTTGGGTGGATACCTTTACTTCTCGTCTTTGGGACAGCTAAAAGCCTAAAAAAATGCCATTTTGTTAAATTGAAACTTTACTACCAAATTTCTTTTTCTTTTCTCTTCATACTAATTTGTGTCCTTTTATCAATCATTTATTTTATTATTCCAATTATTTTATTATTTCAATATATATATGGCAATTGGCGGTGACATTATGGAATTCTTTTTAAAAAAGAAAAAATAGAGGAGCTTTGATGAAGATGTGGTGGGGAAGCAATTATTGATCTGCGGATCAAATCAAAGAAGAAGGAAAAAGGGAAAAGAGGGTCAGTAATAAGTCCGTGAACGGGCAGAATTAGCAACTCCGCGTAACTAAAGAAAAAAAAAAAAAAAAAAGTATTTTGGTAGGACAACTGTCTTTTTTTATTACACGGGATATCCAACATTTATACATTAATTTCTTTCAAAAAGTACTAATTGCAATTTTTGAATGACATTTGTCAAGAATTTTAACTCATCCACAACCTAGTATAAGATGGGGGTTGACTGCTCAGCGTTGACCTCAAGAGGTGTTTGCATAGCTTTGAGGTAACATTACTTACGTTGCTTTTTCACTTCTTTTCATAATAACCATAATGGGATAAACATTGTGAGAGAAAAATATCTGAGTAACCATCCATTTTGTATTTTTCATTTTCAGTCCAAAATTTAGATGTTCAAAATGTGCAAAGAAGGAGAAAGAATTGAGCAACATTACCAAATTATTATTCTCTCCCAATCCACATGTGAGGATAACCTTCTCTCTCCCATCCCTTATTTCCCCCCACCTCACTGCCACTTAAGAATATTTTCAAATCTGGAATAAAATATAATGTTGATTTTTTTTCTTCTTTTAATTAAGAGAAAAAGAAAACCATTTCCTTAAATTACTAAGTAGATAATACCAACAAATATATTGTTAAGAAATAAATAAAAAATTTACATTTCTATCTTATCAATCAATCAATCACAGTAGTCATTGTTGATTTGATCATAAGTGGTTGTTTCACCTTATTTTCAATAACTGCAATACACACTACAGGTGCCCATAAGAATTAAGGGGAGACCTACCTGCGACTTAACATAAATATAGAATCCAACGGGCAACGGGCTTTGTAGTATTTTTGTATGGCTATGTTCCCAACACAAATTCTAAATCATTACACCAAAAAAAATAAATTTTATTTTGTTATTTAATGATAGTAGAAAGCAGAAACGAGTAATTGATTACACATGAAGGGTAGGTGTACAAATGTGAGGAGGACCACGTGCCCAAGCCAATTAATTTCACTTTTATAATAATAATAATAATAATGGGAGAAATAAAAATAAAAATGGGTTCAGAATAAGAATAAGCATTATTTTGGTCACATTCATGAATGCTATCCAGCTGGAACATTGGGAGCTAGAAATGAAGGGGACGGAAAGCAGATCAGATTAACTTGGTAATTACAATGCTTGCTTATAATAAATCTTCCTATTTTCTCTTCGGGACCGAAAAGATAAATAAATAAATAAATATAAACCAAAAGAAGAAAAAAAAAAAGCAAATCATAGGATATATATATAGATATAGAGAGAGAGAGGGAGAAACAGGAAAGAAGCTTATCAAGCACAAGGGATTCTACAAAGGAACTGTGACACACAGCAGAAAGCGGTGAAGCGACTTAGGAGGAATGGCAGTAAGAACCCGATGCTAGGTGCTTTCTGCGGGGAGCTCGTCAATACTCCCTATCCTTTTCGCATATTTGGGCCTCCACTCGGTCCTTCCCTTGAGAATCTCACCCCCGTTCTCAAGACGAAGCAAGTGCTGGCACTCAACAAAACCATCACTACCCGAGTTACCTTCATTATTGCTCAGCACAGAAGTGAGGGACTGCACCACGCTGTCCCTACGGCACTCCCTCCTGTACTCAACAGTCAATGCCACAAGCTCATGGCTCTCCAACAATGACACCGGCGCACTCTGCATATTCAAAATAGCATCTTCCTTACTTTCCAATTAATCAAATAATGATGTCATGGACAAAACCCCAGCAAAGGCAATAACAGAACAGGTTCTCGTCCCCAGTAATGTAAGAAAATAATAAGTCATTCAAGGCTATAACTGAAGGCCTACATCCCCCTAAACAATGGAACAATTGATGCACACCTCTCTCACTTACTAACCTCAATTATCCAATATTCACCAGCTTTTTAACACCTAATCACAAGAAACCCTCACCAGCACCAAACTATGATTTGAATTCAATGATACCTCCAGTCCCCTTGAAATTTTGATTTTACCTTTCCAAGTTTGAGAAGCAAATGTCTCACAAGTATCGATCAAGAATGGTTTTTTTTTTTTTTTTTTTCTAATAACAAAGTAACCTCATATAGGAGTAAGCATGATAAAAGAAAAATGTTTACCTCAAGAATCCAGCCAACATATTTCACATTATTCACATGCAGGTTCACATCCAAATCACTCCATTTTGGCTGGCAACAATCCAAACAAAGAATATAAGCCATACAGGAAAAAATGCTAAAGAACATGAGAACGATCCATCGGCAATGAATGACAAGCTCTTACAGTTAAACCAGAGCGTATGTAGTCTGCCGATTTGTCATCCAGTTTTGGAAACTTCCTGCCATCCTCATCCATAACAGGAGGAGAATCCACAAAATAACAAGATATTTCTGCTCGAACCTCTTCTGGAATTTTAGCTAATCTCCTTGTCTCTTTATTCATCATCACCCATAAACTGTATAATCAATTGAATCCAATAGTAACAGCACATAAGAGATTATTCATTAGGGACATTAAGAGGTCATCAACAATGTCTGCAGCACATGTTGACTGAATAGACAAATATACATAATTTCAATAGGGAAAAAAAATATAAGATGATCAAATTAGTACAACTTTTACAAAATCAGAATTCAAATAACAGTATAATAAATCCTTGATCCTACCTAGAAGCTTTTGTTAATATATCTCCCGTTTGACTATCACGTATGACCCAATCTCGACGCATTCCATTCTTCCCAGATGCTGCTACCCACGTGTCTACTTGAACAACATCACCCCTGCAAGAATGATGTCACTAATTCAAACTCTAGCTCCACTATAACTTCCACCCACGTGTATGCATTCTTGACATAATATGAAGTGGTGAAGAAAGTTATCACAGATAAGGTCATCATAGATGTAAGATAGTGAAGCAGGAAACAAAAGAGTACAGAAGTGTAATTGCTAAATATTTAAATGGAGTTCCTTTCCCAGAAAACGCAGGCAGCAAAATGCAATATGAACATACATGCCATACAAAAATAAGTACATAGGCATAGCAAAGTTCAAGAGGAGAGGATAAAACAATAGATTTACGTATTAGGAACACAACAGCATGCAAAGGCATGAAAACCAATTATAACAGACTATCCATATTCTCAGATCCCATAGAAGAGAAAAACCAATAGATATCCAAGCATCAATGAACTGAAGAAAGGACCACAGGTTAGCACTGACAGAGTAGCATTATTCTTCATCTCAAAAGACAACTTAATGTTAACAAGAATGGAAAGAGGATAGATTACATCAGCAAATAACAAACAAGCATAAGCAACCGCGGCCACAACAATACATGCACCAATGTGCCTAACAACACTTTATACAGGTGAATTATGAACCATTTACGGATCAATCAAACAGAGCAGTAAGGTGAATTTTCAGGTAGGCACGTGAGGTTTCAACTTACCAAGTAGGATAGCGGTCCACCAAAACCCGCATTTTGGACACAACCCAAATCAAATTCCGCTTGGACATCTCTGGAGTTGAACCAAAGCCGCCATCAAGAAGCCCAGCAGTTTTTACATGATTTAGAGCAGTTTCCTGCCAATACATTTCAAGCTTGTAATAAATGGCAGCAAACGCAAAGCGTACAAATAAAGTCCTGGCACCACAATTACTTTTCTCTTGATACTTAATAAGATAAACAATCCTAGAAAATCACTTTATTACCTGTAGGTGATTCATTAATGTTTCTATAGACGCAGTCCTATCAGCGCCTATTTCATAAGATCTGATGCCAAAATTTTGACGGAAAACAAGGCCATCCTGCACGAACCGACCAATACCAAATGGATCCATGATAGCATCTGGACGCTTTGGCTTCCAATCAAGCATCATCCACTGTTTCTCAGCTGCCAAGAAAATAGTAGTAATTGCAGCAAGGAGCATACTCCAATCAGGTAAGGTGTTGATGAAGGTTCTCGGGGGAGGGGATGAGACCACATCATCATCAGTTTTACGGCCTTCCATGACACCAACTTTAGTTCCATTGACCTTAGGAGGAGCATGTGCACTGGCCTTTACTTGCAGATTTCCAGAAGTGCTTGATTTTGACTTTAACCCACGGATATCCACACTATTGGGAATACTTCCCCCAATTTTTCCAGATGATTTTGCACTTGGCTCTGGTGATGGAGAAGCCACAGAAAAATACGCCGAAGTAACAGCAGTAGCTACCATTTTCAAGGATAGAAAATCTACAAATTTTTTTTTTTTTTTTTATATATAGATGCAAAACAATCGTATCTGAATTGTCCAGAAATTGAAACCAAAAAAGGGTTTCACCTAAATAGTTCAGAGGTCAACAAGATGCTCCAGAACGTGACTTGTCCCCTACACAGAATCAATAAAACGCAGATGAGAAAACGTGTATTCACAGACAATACCACAAAAAAGGTACAAGAAACAATCAGATTTTATTTATGAGGTAAAATATTTACATTTCAGATGTTAAAAGCAAAACAAAAAAGAGTAAAAAAAAAAAGTGTGTATGACATTTATATACAAGGAGATAGATAGACAGAGGAAGAGAGAAGAAGACCAAATAGCAGTGTCTGTTACAGAAGAAAAAAAAAACAAAACTAGCGAACTTCACATGTGCAATGCTCCGGTTAAATTACTGAAAACCAAATCAAAATAAATACGACATATTTATGAAAATAAAACAATTACCAAAACGCGTTTCCACTTCTTTTTTTTTTAATTATTATTTTTCAGAAAATAATATCAAATGAATCGATAATGCATACATACAGCTCTCCTTCTCTCTCTCTCTCTCACTAAGAGTGTCAAAATTTTAGGAGAAACAAAACCAAAACATACGAAAACGCTCTAGAACACGAAAGATAACAAGAAGAACAGATCTGAACATTCAATATCAGAAAAACGGACCAGTGAATGCACCACATTACTACCAAACACCAAAAAGTGAGAAATTATCCTCAGTTCATCCTTCCTTTTCTTTTCCCTCTTCCTATAACAACACAACGCAGCCCAACCGAGACCACACAGAAACTTCCAGATCAACAAAATTGAATTCAAAAGAATACAAAGCATTTCAAATTCAAAAATAATAAATAAATAAATAACAACATAACCCACCTTTTCTTTTTTTTTCCTTTTTGAATTTCAAACTCCGAAGGCTAACTCCAGTAGTTACACAATGAGAATAATAATAACAATAATAACGGATGTCAAAAACAATATATATATATACGAAGAGAAGTTTACAGAGAAGAGACAAAACAAAACTTCAAAATTACAGAGCCTCCATTTTTCTGATCTACAAACAGTAGTGGAGAGAGATTCTCGTGGTTGCTATCTAGGCTTAACTAGGGTTAGCGAATAAAAAAGAATGGCTGGCTGTTGATAGTATTTGGTATCTCTATATATTTTTCTGTTTTTACCTTTGTTAGAAGATTTTGGAAATTCACTAAAATTCTTCTATTTTTAATAAATTCTTTCAGAAAAAAGCAATAGAATGTGGAAAGAGAGAGAAAATGGTATATATAGAGAGAGAGAAAGAGAGGGAAAAGGAAACGGAAAGGGTCCAGCTTTTTTCAAGTGGTAGAGATTTGGAGTCCAGCGATTCCATTTTATACTATCCACCTGGCCTCTCTTCTTTCGACTTTCCCCCGGTTAAGTTGACCAATATTTTTCTGTCTCGAAATTTTATAATCTAAAACTTTTTACTTCATTTTTTTTTAAATGTTTAAAATATTACTTATTATATATATATTCCTACTCAAACATTCATCAAAGGCAATAAATTCTAAGGTGGCAGCATTCAAATTTTTTCTTTAAAAAGAAAAAAAAAATCAAATTATATAGTTTTTATTAAATTGGTTCAACTACAAAATTTGGCATTAGTTTATTGATTTTGACCTATTTATTATTATTATTTTGTGATATATTAAATATATGCTTAACTATTTTTGTTTAAAATTTTATTAAGTTAATCATTAACACGTGCATGAATTCTTTTTGCATGTAATAATAAATAAATTTTTATCTATGGATGATAATACCATACAAGAATTTAATTAATAATTTTTTAAATCTATAAATTAAATTATTTGATTTATATTTAAAATTATATATATATATGGGTGTGTGTATGGATATTTGACTTTTATTATAAATGAATTATTGCACCCGTTACGGTGCAACTATGGGCACGAGAGACGTGTTACACTTGAGCTCTTGAATCCATCCCATCGTGAGGGCAGTTGGTATTTTATCATTCTATTTTAATACCAGATTATATATATATATATATATATATATAATTATATATTCATATATTTACAAGAGCCTATTTTTTAAAACAAATACAAGTGATATAAAAATACTAATGTAATTAATATAAATAA